>CM046376.1:28695709-28720709 GCA_025413485.1 Ficus microcarpa
CGTTTTAACTTACCACTAAGGCAAAGTCAGTACAACACAACATGTCCTACCTAACTTATCTCATATCTTACCATGTGACTTATTAATAATGGACATACTTCGTGATGCCATAAAAATAACATAAAACATAAACATGCATCTGCATAAACATAAACTTATCTAACATGCATACATACTGCTTAACATGCTTCACATAACATACTTCACATAACATACATACATAACATACTTCACATAACATACATACATAACATACATACATAACATGAACATACTTCTTATCCTAACATGAAACTTAATGCATACATAACATATGTGGACCTACTGCATAGCATACTACATATCATGACATCCTATTCATGCAACTAACATGTGTTCATGCCGTAGGCGGAATTGTACTTACCTTCCGTCTGACGTTCTTGACTAAATTGTCCCGTCTAGTGCTGTTCCATTCCTGGCCCAGCTGCAGGTTCTGCCTGCTTAACAAGGACATGTTCTACTTAATCTCATGAAAAATGCAGGTAAACAAACCAAAATGTTTGCATGCCCTTGGTTGTATGTCCCTTACGTGCATAGCATCTAGTTTGGTTACCAACGGTAACCTGGCGTGCTAAGCCAACTAAACCTCTAAGGGTTGCTTATCTATATCTGAAAATATCGGGTTATATCTGATAACCCTTTGGTTGAGCCTAACGGTATCCCTCGGGGTTACTTTGGATAACCCGTAAGGATAAACTAACCCATACCATTAGTCAATCAAAAGTCAACCATGGTCAACTTTGGTCAACTATGATCAACCCTCTCGGGTAAACCTCTCGAGTTTCGGGCTTGACCCGGTAACTCGGGTCTAACACCCGGTTACCTTTCGTGAACTAATGTGGGCTATAACCTTTACTTGAAAATCACTTTTTCCATACTTAGAAAAACTTAGGGAATAAATCCCAAAATTTCACATTTCTTGTAAAAATCCTTAACTTAGTTCATAAAATCCAAACTCTTGAATTTATGGGTCGTAAAAATCATTTTAGGTTGAAAACCGTCTTTGGAACGATTTTCGTAGTCAAAATGCTTGTTTAAGGTTGAAAAACCAATTTTCTAAAATCATTTGTTAACTTTGGGGTGCAGGGATTTCGGATTCCCTGAGCACCCTTCATAAAAAAATTTTTATCTTAAAATCGGTTCGTGATCTGAAAAAGTTTTCTTCACGAAAGTTCTAGCTCTCGAAAAATGCTAAAACTTTCGTGTTTTATGAAAATCCTGATTCGGCCTAGATCAGTACCAGTTTCGAGTTGAAACTGGCTGACCCCTGGAATGGGTCTGGGGACGTAAAATATTGAGCCTCGGGTTTTGTTATTTTTGAAGGCCTTTAGAGCCTTATTTTGAAAAACGGCTCGCGCATCCCCCTAGAAAAAGTTGTTTTGGGCAACTTTCGTGTTTTACGTTTTCCCAAATTCGGCCTCTAAAGGCCTGTTATTTTCCGTTTACGAAAACTGGGTAGGCTTGAAACCGAACCTGCCAGTTTTCGGTTTAAATTGTTTTTACGCGTCCTACTTCGGAAGCTAACTCCACCGATCACTCGGGAGCCTAAATCAATCACATGCACGTTAACTAACGTCCCACATGCTTTGGACATGTCACCCCACGTGGTCATGCAAACCAATCCGGAACTTACTAAACCTAGGCTTGCATGTGTTTCTAGGCTTGCATCACATGGATTTGCATCAAACAAACCATACCGAAACAAAATCTAGCACCCTAGTAACTTAGCCTCACTCGGCTGCACCATAAACAGGGACATTACTCACCAATCAACCATGCAAACCAAGCAATTAAACAAGCATAAAACATAGCACAAAAACAGAAAATCATGCAAAGCTAATCTAGCATACTACACACCCTAATCAAGCCTTACACCCTAGCATAAACATAAACCGAAAATCTTGAGCTTAAGCTCTTACATAACCAAGCTTAAATACACATTAAATTCCTCAAATTTAATGCTTGAATCATAACTTAGGGTTAGGGTTTATACCTCACCAAAATTCGGAAATTGCTTCCACCCATGGGAGCCGAACTCCCATTGCTCCTCTTGGCTGCCTTGCAGCCGGTTTCTCTCCACCAAAGAGACTCCAAAATTCAGCCATGCATACACACAAACTTAGCATAAATTTCCATTCAATTCTCAAAGAAAAAGCTTAGGGTTTTGAGAGATTTACCATGACTTACACTAGGGTTCATGGGCTGAAAATTTCAGCTCCATTATGGCTGCTCTTGCTCACGGTTTTGAGCTCCAAATTGCTTCAAAAATCTGCACCATGCTTGGTGAATTTCTGCAGCCAAAAGGGTGCATCTTGCTGCCCCAAACCCATTAAAATTTCTCTCCAAATTTCTGCACCAAAGCAGCCGAAACCCAGCCACACACACCAAGCACAAAACCACCTTGGCACCTAGTTGGTTTCTCCTTTCTCCTTGCTCGGCCACACCAAGGTTGGACCCAAAAATTTTTCCTTTCTTTCCTTCATCTCTCCCACGGCATGCTGCCCAGAAAAATCTGGAAAATTTCCAGATTTTATGCTTGCTTCAAGCTCCAAGAAGCCGAGCACTCCAAGTGGCTCACACATGATTTTCTTCCAACTTTTCTTGCTCTCTTTTTCTCTTCCTCTCCCTCACGGATTTTCTGCAGAGAATTGGCCATGGTTTGGCTGCCTTTCCTCTTTTTTTTCTGCAGTAAAAATGGGTCTCTATTTATAGACCAAGTTGACAACTTTTGAAAATTAAACTTTGGCCCCAAAACTTTCTAATTCTTGGCCTTTTCTCCCCAATGGCAGCCGGCTGTTGCTAGCTTATTTACAGCTGGATTGGCTGATGGAGGGGCTGAGGTCATGGCTGAGGTCATGGCTTAGCTCACCATTTTTCAGAAATTATATTTTTGCCCCCAAAAATGTAAATTCTTGCAAAAATGCCCTCTAGGTGTCCGATTGTTCTAAAAATCAACACACCCATCCTATTTGATGATATTATCATCTTGGTAACTTCATACGCTCATTTCGTCAATTTTCCAAAATTTACACTTTTGCCCCAAAAGTGAAAATTTTTGCATTTATGCCCCTAAATTCCATAATTGGCCATAATGCTTACTTTTCCATCAAATATCATTCTTTTCATGATTTTATGTGATTTTCTCGTCCTTGAATCACATATTTTCAAAATTTGCATTTTTGCTCCGAAAGACAAAATCTTTGCATTTTCGCCCTCGAAAGTGGCTGTTTCTTATTTTCTTCTTGCAAAGCATGTTATTACCTTATTGTGACCTCATCTAATAACGTCACTAGGCTTACTTCACATATTTTCCAAAATTTACATTTTTGCCCCCAAAAATGAAAATTTTGACATTTTTGCCCTTTGACCTGGATTGGTCTCCTTTGATGATTTCTTGACTAAAAAAAGTCAGTTTGGCCTTAACTAATTCTAGGGATGCTTGATTTATAGGGTGTTTCTTATTTTCTACTGTCTATTTGGGCTATCTCGCCCATACTGACATATTTTACAGTATTTTCCCATACTGCAGCATTTTTCACTATCGAGTCAACTGTTGACCACTTTTGGTCAAACTTTGACTTTTTCGGTCAAAGTTGACTTTTTCGGTCAAACTTTGACTTTTTCGGGAAAACGTTCCTTTTCGCCCTTTTCGCCCTGAAAAGGCGTTTTCTAACCTTAAAAATCTATTCTGAGTCTTATTGAGCCATAAGACTCCGTAAAACGTGTGAAAAACTCTTAGCTGAGTTTTTCCGTAAACATCATAAAATATGCTCATAATTCCTCTTTAGAAGGAAAATGGCAACATGAAATTCTAGGTATTACAGGTTTAATATTCCTATGTTCAAATAGCGCATAAGATAAGAATCGTCTATCTTACCACAAACCATAACATACTAGATCGGTATCCAATCCGATTGCCATTGGTAATCATAGATGTCAACTTTAACATAGTAAATCGGTATCCCATTCAATTACCATTGGTAATCATAGATACAGACCCTAACATAATAAATTGGTCTCCTATCTCGTTACCATCAGTCATACACTTGTTACCATATTCTTATGTTTTGAAAATATCATAAGTTAATAAATCAAGTATTTCTTATCATAATACTTGAAATTACCTTTCATAAAACATAGTACATTTTTAAAAATCACTTGGGAAATTCTATTAGATTTAAACGTTTTAAAACTATTTTTGTAAGGCAGCAATTCCTTTTTAAAAGAGATCGTAAAATCTTAAAAACTGCTTTTAAAACAACCTTTTAATTTACTAGAATACATGTGTGCAGGAAATTTTCCGTACCATGCACAGTTTTGAAAATCCCATTTTATCTTTAACTTAGTTTAAAATTTGGGAAAACTTTCTTCACGGAAGTTATAGATCTCGTCGAAACCTATAACTTTTGTTTGTTCAAAACTTAATTCTACCTTTAACTTGCCCGCTTTTCTCTTTGAAAAATTCTGGCCGTGTATAGTACTTGGACTAGCTAGTTTTGAAAACAGATTAAAACAAAAGCCTTTGGAGCCTATTTTTAGAAACTGTCTATTCTACACCTTAGGATTTTCAGTGTTCTAAAACTTTGCAATTTTAACATTTTCCAAATTCGGCCTCTAAGGGACTCAAAATCCAGTTTCCAAAAAACTGTCCAGATTATTTTTCAAAAACCGGCAGTTTGCATTTTGTTGGTTTCTTAGCTTAAAAATCCACACCCACTACCTCAAACGGTCGAAACGTGAGCCTACATTAACATGCAGCGTGTAGGATTCGTTCTTAACATTCAACTAGTCACTTATCTCATGTTCTTGATAAGCACAATATTGATTACTTACTTATTTACCAAATTGTGTCTTTAGGTTAATTTCTAAACCAATATACAATTAGCATTCACATCGTCATCATTATTCATAAAACCTCCCTACTTAAACATGTGAAGGCATTTCACAAACACATGGTGAGCAATGAGCACACATAACCTTAAACTCAACATAGAGTATAAAAATCAAACACATGCTTAGAGTTAGCAACCAAGATAACCTAAGTATAGATCTAGCATAAACAATCATAAAAAACCATAATATAAGAAGCATGAGCTTATGCTCTTACAATCCATAGCTTGAAATACACATAAATCCCATAAACGAAAAATTAATGAAATTCTTAGTTGGAGGGTTGAGATTATACCTCTAAAAGTTTGAAAAAGTGGTTTTAGACCTTGCATGCGCAAAAATTCTGGCTTTACTCTCCACCATAGCAACCGGCCACCCCCCCTCTTTTTTTCTAAGGTTAGAGAGGAATAGTTGAGAAGGAACTAGAAGGTGAGAAGCTAACTAAAGTATTCCAATTCTCACAAACCACCTCTATTTATAGGTGGAAATTTCCAAATTTTTCACATTTATTTTTATTTCTAAAATTCTCCTTGAATTTACATATTTGGCCTTAAAAACAAAATTTTGCCTTCCATGTCCCTCCAAGTGGCTGGCCATGCAATGTGTTTGAGCCAAAAATATCTCTTCAAACTTATCTCTAATTTTTTTTCCTTGTCCCACAAGGCCACCCAATATAACCGGCCATGTGGAGGCTCTAGTTAAAAAAATCCATAAATTCCATAAATCAAAAATTACATATTTATCTACCCTTACTTGGCCTCCAAGTAGGGTCATGTTTGGCACTCCCCCTAATACGCAGTCTAATTTCTTAATAATCCAGGTAGTGCAAATACTATTATAACTATCAACAGTTCAGGATACTAAATTGCAATCTAGTATTTATTTGTACTTAACTGGAATACGCATAGGATTTTCTTAGGACTTCAAGCGACTTATGTAACGCCCCGACCACCCACGTAGGACCGACCACGCGAATGGAGGGTCGTTACCAGTTACATTACTTGCTTAACTTAAACTTACCCAATTTCTAGAGTAAATTTTTTTTTTCTTTTTGAACATCATTTTAAAATCGTAACTTGAAAACCTAACATATATACATAAAACATAAAACCTTAACAAAAACTTAAACATAAACTTAAACTTATTCTTATACATAAAACTTAACTTCTTCATATATACTCACCCGAGTACCGAGCTTTCACCTCTTAGGAAAGCTACCATACATAAACATAAACCGTGGACGAAACCCGACCTAACGCGGATTGGTACAACACGAGGCAACTCGCTTGCCATACATACTTAAGCTTTGCCATACATACTTAAAACATAAAGTAAACACCTTTTTCATATCAAACACATTTTATAAAACCCGTGGTGATGTCCATCCCATGTTTCACAGTCCGCAGCGCCATCTCTCCACAGTCTTGCATCAAGTATTGCCGGTAGGTAGCTTACCTACAGCATGAATGTAAGTAATGAGCTAATGCCCAGTAAGCATAATATTCAATCCGCATGCATATAGGAGTGCAAAAATGCATAAACCAATTATGATTTCTTATGAATCAATTATGGTTTCGTAAATTAACTTAGTTCTATTTCCTTCTATACCATGTGTGCACGTACTGGGGTACATAACCATGGAGTAGTTGAAGGCAGCCAGTCCATATCAACTCTAACCATGAAACAACTGTTTAACATGGAGTAGTTGAAGCGGCCAGTCCAATCCAACTCAAACCATGGAATATACCGTTTGAACCCGCTCTTGTGGCAAGTCAGTACGACACAACAATCTTAACTCGTCTTAACTCATATCTTAAAATCTTGTTCTTACTTTATTATTTAATATCCGTAAACATGCTTCATGATGTTACGATATCAAACATAACATATCTCATTCATAGCGTAAAACATCGTATCCTAACATACCATAACATATTGCATCGTAACATAAACATACTACATCGTAACATAAACATACTATACCGTATCATAACACATCGTAACCCACAAAGCATGCAAATCAATTCATGATTTCTTAGAAAAACACTTCATGCAACAAAACATGTTGTTCATGCTGTAGGCGGAGTTGTACTTACCTTCTGTACTACGTTCTTGATTTATTATCCCATATAATACTGTTCCTCTTCCGGGTACAACTACAGGTTCCCACCTGCTTGATTGAGGACATAATCTAGTTAAACTCGTGAAATGTTGGTGACCTAACCAACATGCTTACATAATCCTGGTGGTATGTCCCTTCGTGCATAGCGTCTTACTTGGTTACAACCAATAACCCTATTACTTAAAATAGAAGATCACTTAAGAGGTTACGTTGGGTAACCTTATTTGCTAGGCTTACTACATACCATTAGGGTTAGGTTATCTTCCAACCCTGGGGCTTCTTTTTAAATTCGCAAACCATCGGGTTTTGTCCCTTAACCCTATATCTTAGCTCACTTGGTATCCCCTAGGGTTATACTGAGTAACCCTTAAGGTCAAACTAAATCAAATTATTAGTCAATCAAAGTCAACTATGGTCAACTTTGGTCAACTGCGGTCAACTATAGTCAACCCTCCTTGGGTCAACCTTTGGGTCTTGGACTAGACCCCGTAACTCGGGTTTAACTCCCTGTTACCATTCGTAATCTATTCGCTTACTAAACCTTAACTTGAAAAATCTTATTTTCCTTGACTTGGAAATTTGTAGATCAACTTGTAAAAATCCATACTTTTGGATTAAGGCTTTATAAAATCATTTGAGATTGAAAACTGCCTTTGGAACAGTTTCCATAGTCAAAACAGTGCTTTTAGGAAGAAAAACAGTTTTTCCTAAACTGATTCTAGAAAATCCTGTGCAGAAATTTCTTGCTTCCTACATAGTTTTCAGAAATCAGCTTATTTTTAAAAATCCAGATTGAATTTGGAAAACTTGTCTCCATGAAAGTTCTATCTCTTGAAGAGTTCTAAAACTTTCATGTTTTACGAAAAGTCTGATTCTGCTTGGATTCGTGTCAGTTTTAATTTAAAACAAGCAGGTCGTGAAAACTGGGTCTAGGCAGACCAGCCTCGGTTTTTCATAAAAACAAAGGCCATTGGAGTCTCATTTTGGGAAACGGTCCATGCTTATATAGCACTTTCATGTTTTACGTTTTTCCCAATTCGGCCTCTAAAGGTCTCAAATTTCACTTTTCAGAAAACTGGGCAGATTCTATCCGAATCTGGCAGTTTTTTTGTGTTACATTGATTTTACGTCCTATTTCGTGGAAACTAACTCAACCGAACACGCGGGAGCCTATATAGCACACATCCAACGTTTCCTAACGTCCCACATGAACCATCATGTAACTCTAACGTGCCCATGCAATCCAAAACAGATCTGCCCTAGCCTAGGATTGCATGATCTCTAGGTTTGCATCATTCCATTCATTCATCTCATGCCATTCTTAGCTAGCACTAGCAACCTAGCATACAAGCCACAACCGGCTTTGCACAAACAGGGCACATACCAACCATCTAACCATGCAATCCTAGCATGCAAGCAATCGCAAACATATAGCAACCCAAGCATAAACAACCACCCTTAAAAATCCTAATCAAGCACCACACCTAGTCTAGGGCAATTAAAATAAAACTTGAGCTTATGCTCATACAAACTTAGACTTGAAATACACATAAATTTCCCATTGAAATCTAATGGAAAAAGTTAGGGTTTGAGGGAGTTTTACCTTGGCTAACCCTAGGAATGGGTTAGGGTTGGTGGATCCAAATTTCTTCCTCCCTTGGCTCTTCCTTTCTCTCGGCTCTAGCCCTCCAATTGGGCACCAAAATTTTTCACCTCTTTTGGTGATTGTTCCAAGCCAAAACCGAGCACTTTCACACCAATTCCCTTGATTTTTCCTCCCCTATTTTCTGCTCACCCACAACCAGCCATGGGCTCACCTAGGGGCACCAAAATTCTTTTGGTTTCATTGGTTGGTGTTTTCTCCTCACTCTTGGTCACTAATCAATTTTTCCACCAAAATTTTCTCCACTCACAGCCGGCTCTTAGTCCAGAAAATGGTCTCAAAAATTTTCCAAATCCTCACTTAAAGTCACTAGAAGAAAATCCAACACTCTAGCACTAAAACCCCTTTGATTCACAATTTTTTTTCTCTCTTTAGGTGGCTAATTTGGGTTCGGATTCTTGGAGAAGAGAAAAGGGCAGAGCTTGGCTGTTTTTCTGCATTTTTCCAGCCTAAAAACCGACCTCCTTGGTGGCTATTTATAGTGGTGGAGAAATTTTCTAAAATTTGCATAAAAACCCCTCAAAAATCAAAATTTTCACTTTGACCCCCAATAGGTGTCATGTTGGCCGGCCATTCCTTGGTCTCCAAGGCTTGCTTACCTCATCAAGGTGACATCATCTTGATGACATCATGTGCTTACATCATCAAATTTCTAAAAATTACACTTTTGCCCTTAAAGACAAAATATTTGCATTTATGCCCTCCAAGTGTCATGTGGCCGGCCATTTGCTTGCTTCCCAATCAAATGACATCATCTTGACGACATCATGTGATTACCTCATGCTTACATCACATATTTTCCAAAAATTACACTTTTGCCCCTAAGGATAAAATCTTTGCATTTTTTACCCCCTAGGTGGCCGGTTGCTTTCTTGGTGAACAAGCCAAGCTTATCTCATCTTGATGACATCATCTTGATGACATCACTACGCTTACATCATCAATTTTTTAAAATTTACACTTTTGCCCCAAAAGATAAAATTTTGGTATTTTTGCCCCTGAGGTGGCCGGCCATGTCAACTCTTCTAGAACCTTCCTTGCCTTCTTTCCAAGCTTAAATAATTCACTTATGATGTCATAAATTGAGGATAGGATGATGTCATCCATATTAAGTCCTGTTTGGCTTTTCCTCAATATTCGGTCCATTTTCCGCTACACAGGTATTTTTAATACTGTGTTTACTTAAACACAGTATTTTTATACTATACTATAGTCCAAAATTCATCTGTGCAAAAACGGACAGTATAAATTTTTTTTCTTATTTTTCTAGTCCTTTTTGCCCTTGATCCTTATTAGGTGTGTTTGATTTTCTAGGGTGGTTTTAAAACTTATTTGAGCTATCTTGCCCATAATGTCGAGTTTTACAGTATCTTTTCCATACTGCATCACATAATACTGCAAAGTCAACCAGTTGACCGCTCTTGGTCAAACTTTGACTTTTCCAAAATTACGTACTTTTTCGCCCTTTTTGACTAAAAAGGCCGTTTGCTAACCTTAACACTCTATTTTGAGTCTTATTAACCCATAAGAATTCATAAAATCAAACAAAAACTCTTAGTCGAGCTTCTTCATAAATACCTCCATGGCATAAAAATTTACTTCCTTAAAAAGGAATTAGTGACATGAAAAATCTAGGTATTACATCTTAGTCCTTATTGCTCCAAATATTATTCATGATTTTCTGGAGTTATCCCATTCTTTATTCTTACTTCTTCATCCGTAATGATGGTTGGCCATAGCATAATTTCAATACTGCTTATAATATGACAGTACTGTCTTAATCATGTCGTAAATTATCCTAGTTAGTCATTGGCTAGAACAAAACCATAAATCATGATTCTGCCTTTATCACCATAAGGCCTCATCCTTGACTTAATAGATCATCATTGAGTCTTATAACACTATAAGAACTTGAACATACTCTGATAATCAAATTAGATCATGAGCTTCATATTAACATACATGATTCAGACTTAGATTTTCCTTTATATCTAAGGAAATCATAAGTTCATCAAAATTTTTGGTGGTTACACAAATGAGGGTATCCTTCATTTTAAGGATAGGTTATGTGTACCTAGCAACGAAGAACTCCGAAAGCAAATTCTATCTGAGGCCTACACACTCCATACTCCATCCATCTCGTAGCGACTAAGATGTATAAGGACTTGAAGGAGCATTTTTGGTGGACCAAGATGAAGAATGGCGTGGCTGAATTCATGAGTAAATGCCTAACATGTCAGAAAGTTAAGGCAGAACATCATCGACCAGTTGAGAAATTGAAGGTTATAATGCCATCTGGGTAATTGTAGACCATTTGACAAAATCAGCATGTTTTATAAAAATTAAAGTAACTTATTCTCTAGAAAAGTTGGCAGAATTATATGTGTCCCATTTCGTTAAGCTACATGGCATTCTTTTATCAATCATTTCAGACTGCGATAGCCATTTCGCCTCCACTTTTTGGAAAAGTGTTCAGCGAGTGATGAGAACTGAGCTCAAGTTTAGCACTGCTTTTCACTCTCAGATGGATGGTCAATCTGAGTGAACCATTCAAAACTTAGAGGATATGTTTCGTGCTTGTATTATAGACTTCATAGGTGCATGGAATAAGAAGTTACCATTGATTAAATTCTATTACAACAACAGTTATCAAGTGACTATTGGGATGGCACCCTATGGAGCACTTTATGGTAGGAAGTGCTGATCATCGATACACTGGCATGAAACAGGGGATAAGCAATTGGAAACTATAGATTTCATTATTTAGACTACTGAAGCAGTCAAGAAAATACGACAACTAATGGAAGCAGCTCAGTGTTGACAGAAGAGTTATGCTGACAAGTGAATGAGGCCTTTTGAATTTCAAGAAGGAGACTTCGTTTTCTTGAAGGTAGCACCGATGAAGGGTGTGATGCAATTTGGAAATGAGGGCAAGTTAAGCCCGAGGTACAAAGGACCCTTCAAGATCATAGAACATGTTGGTAAGGTAGCTTATCGATTAGCATTACCGTCATAGTTGTCAACAGTGCACAATGTCTTTCATGTCTCAATGCTGAAGAGCTAAGTCTCAGATCCGTCTCATGTAATTAAGCATGAACCAATTCAAGTTCATAAGGACCTCACTTATGAAGAAAAGCTTATGTGAATTTTGGCCCCTGAAGAGAAAACTCTCAGAAACAAGACCATACCCCTTGTCAAGGTGCTATGGTGAAATCACAAGATTGAGGAAGCCACTGTAATAACCAAAAATTTTTACGGACTCATGATTTCCTTATACATGAGGAATTTAAGTCTGTACTATGTGTTTATGTAATGTTTCATGAAAGTTATAAATATCAATGTAAAATTCATAATTTTATCAGAAAATATTTAAGTTCTCGTTTAATTAGCTATGAGACTCAATAAGTAAGTTGCTTAGTCATGCATGAGGCCTTTTGATGAAAAAGGGTAAAATAGGATTTTATGATTTTATGATGGTCAAAGTTTGACCAGAAAGTCAAAGGGTTGACTATGACAGTACTGTATGGCAAGCAGTATGGAAAATATACTGCGAAAAACCATCATTACGAATAAATAAGCAAGAATAAGGTTCAAGACCGCCCTAGAAAAATCAAGCACATTATTTAGGACAATAAGAGTCTAGTAGTTTTAAGTCCTAAGAAAATCCCATACGCAGTCTAATTTTTACTCAAATGAATTATGGACCGTAGTCCAGTATTACGATACTGTTTTGATAAAAAAACAGTACTGATATTATCTAAGTTAGTAAGGAAATGGACCGCATTAAGAGATTTTTGGAATCAAGAGAATGATTATGCATGAATTGGAAGCCATGTGACTCCACTCAAAGCCGGCCACCTACAGGGACTAAATTGCAAATATTTCGTCCTTAGGGGCTAAAATATAATTTTTAGAAAAGTAAGCTAGATGATGATGTAAACTAGATGATGTAAGCATGATGATGTCATAATGATGGCATGATGAGGTCATAATGATGTGGCATGATGATGTAAGTAAAAACAAAAAAAAAATCAAATTGGGCTCCAAGACAAGCAATGGCCGGCCACCACATGTAGGGGTATATGGGCAAATATTTTTCTCTCAAGGGCTCATAAACAATTTTTGGATTAAAAATAAATCTAAAAATTAAATAATTTTCACCTATAAATAGGTGATGGGAGGTGGGTCATTTGCCTTACAAAATGAGAAATTGTCCCAAAACTATGGCCAAATTTCTCCTCACCCTTTTTTCCCCTTAGAAGCCGAACACTAGAGAGAGAAAAAAAAAATGAAGAAGGAATTGATCTAGGAGAGTGGTCGGATTTTTTGTGGAACACCAACTAGGGTGGTCGAAAATTTTGAAACCCACAAAGCCAAGGAAGGCCGGTTGTGGTAGAGAGAAAAAGAGGGGAAAAAGTTTGGATCAAAACCTAGCCCAACCTTGTGTTGATTAAGGTAAATTTCCTAAGAACCCTAAGCTTTTCAATTTAAGCTTTAATTGGAGATTTAAGTGTATTTTCAAGTTGGATTGTAAGAGCATAAGCTCATTCTATTTCCAAAGCCCTAGTTTAGAAATTTTTAGATTTGTGCTTGATTAGGTGATTAGGTGGTTTTGATTCACAAGTTATGCATGCTAATGTGATTAGGGTTGCATGATTCTAGGGTTTGCTTGTATGTTTTATGATAAGGTTGTATGTCCCCAATATGTTTGAGAATGTACGGATGTATGATGGAAGCTTACGTTAGAAACGCTGCATGTCTGTTTTAAGCTCCCGGTGTGACTGGTTGAGTTAGCATGCACATAATAGGACGTAAAATGAACTTAAGCAAGAAAACTGCCAGTTCGGGTAAAATTGGCCAGTTTTCTTGAAAGCTGGATTTGAGGCTCTTAGAGGCCGAATTGGGAAAAACTTAAAACATAAAAATTGTATAGAAGGTTTTTCCTAGTGGGCAGCATGGACAGTTTTCAAAAATAAGGCTCCAATGGCCTTGGTTTTTACAGAAACCCGAACCTAGTCATGCCCAGACTTCATGCACGGCCAGGCAGATTCAACAGGGGAAATGAGTAGGTTAGAGTCTGAACTGGCTCTTGAGTAAAACATAAAAGTTGTAGGGTTTTTCAAGGTCTATGTTAAGTCATGATAAGCCATGTTAAGTCATGTTAAGTTATGTTAAGACATGATATGTCAAGTTATGCCATGATTTATGGTTATGCCATGTTGTAAGAAATAAACATGCCACAAGTTATTTTATGCTTTTCTTCTTTAAGTCATGCCATGTCTATGTAGTACATGCATCTTGACTAATGAGATCACATGTAAAGAATCTTAGTCTTAGTAAAGTAACAAGACTAAGACTAAATTAAGACAAGTAAAGTGTCGTACCAACCTCCCGCCAGATCGTGGAGGATTACAAGTTTCAAGTTATCAAGACCTTCTGCCAGATCGTGAAGGTACATATGATTCCCAGAATTGTTAAGGACCTTGCAAACCCTAACTTTCTGTGGATTGCGCACTTTTGGTACGTACACAAGGGGCTCACATGTTAAAGCAAGATAATAAGTTTAAGTCAATAATTGATCATAAAAGATTCATAATTGTACATAATTGGTTCATGCATAAGTTGCACGACATTTGTTACGTTTTGTGAGATTATGTTTGTACTTGCTGGGCGAAAGCTCATCGTATATTTCATACTGTAGATAAAAAGCCTGCAGCTTAATTGGTGGGCCATGTGGACGATGCGGCGAGTGAAGGGCGGTGTGGGATACCACTACGCAAGTTTTCCGCAAGCTCTTTTAAGTTGATATGTATATATGTATCTCAAAAATAAATTGTGTTATACATTATATATGGAGTTGAAGACTTGAGAATGTCTTTTCATTTTAGTATGTATACATGACAAGTTTGCTATATGAGCTAATCTATTTATATATGTTTAAAAAAAAAAATTTACTCTCGAATTTCCAAGTAAGTTTAAATTATTAAAACCAAGATGTAGTACAAGTATGTATGGTAACGGCCCTACGTAGGTCGGGCCGTTACAGCCACTTGGGAACGTGAAGGCGAAATGAGAAAAAATTATCCATTTTTGTTCTAATTTATAAGGACACAAATTTTGTAAGGAGGGTAGATTATGACGCCCCATAAATTCATAAACTTGATTCATGAATTATTATCATGGATTTCCTTCATTAATATACTTCTAATAAATTATTTTGATGAATATTAAATTTTTAGGTCATGAATTATTGTATATGTATCATTAGTATGATGATATCGATGATCTAACAATGTTGAGTTTCTTTATTTAAATGAGAAATTATAGATATATAGAAGATGAGTTGAACGACGTATAAATTAATACAAAATATTTAGTATGTTGTATTAGAGGGATAAATGTTACTTTTGGAAAAAAAAAAAAAAAAACCCGATTTTTGTTAGTAGGTCAATTTAATGACTTTAGTATTTATTTTGATCATATCAATATTTAATTTTTTGAGAGTATGATTGGGAAAATTAATATGTCAAATAGATAGAAGATGAATAATTAGGATTAATAATTGGGAAAATTAATGTGTCAAATAGACATAAGATGAATAATTACGATTTACTCTTAGAAAATCCAAATGTGGAAGATTGATCAAGAATTGTTCTTAGATTTGAAATCACTGGTGTAGAGTTTATGTTAAAGGATTCTAGGATGGCCATGCTTTGGATGGTAAGTGACTAATAAGAGTTTAAGATAAGGATTGACATGATAAAAGATCCAATGGATAAAAATAAGGATGACAACTTTTGATCAATAGTGGAAAAATTGGAAGAAAGAAAAACAAAATAAAAATGAGAAAAACCAAACGAGGATCTGGATTTTGTGGTCAAAAGCAAAAAAATTTTTGAATAAGTGACAAAAAAAAAAAAAAGAAAGAAAGTGGTGCATGCATGCAACATCATGTAAAAGATGGCATGGCTTATTTTGTCAATATGACATAAAAAAGAGACAAGTGAAAGTGACCCATTATCTCAACTTTGTTGAACAAAATTTTCAACCCAACTCCCCTCCTTAAGTGGCGGCAATACAAGGAGAGAATCAACCAAAAAATTTTCATTTTTACCCCTCAAAATACAGCCTCTTTAAAGCAAATGTTGACTAAAACCAAGCCCTCAACATCTCATTTTATTCTCACACAAGTTAAGCTCAAAAACCCTAGCTTCTCTAGCCACCACCAGCACTATTCTCCATCTCCCAACACCCCTCTAGCATCCTCCTCCCTCCATTTTCAAGCTCCAAGCAACCTTGTTATTAAGTTCGAAGAAGTGTGATGTGGAGTTAGAGGACATGTTACTTGGGGTAACCTAGTGGTACTCTTTGTATTTTAGTCATTTTTGGATAACTAAAGCATGATGTTTAGTTAGAATCTTAATGTTAGACTTCTACTTACCTACGAAAAGGTTTTGAGAAGAACTTGGAGATCCGAGATCTTAAAAGATCTACAAACTTTGTTAGAGTTTGTAGATGTTGTGGTTATATGGCATGCATTAGAAACTTTGAAATGAAAAATAAATTATATGATAAGATTCTACAGAGGACAAGCTTCATTTTAGGCTTTGTAATCACTTAGTTTGCTTTTGGATGTCTAAAGTTATATGCATTTGAAGTTATGATACAAAACTAGAGAGAAAATGAACCATTGAGGTACGGTTTAGCCACAGGTTTTATGTACTCCAAACCCTTTAGTCTCAAAATTTTGGATTATAAGTTATAGATTTAAAAACTAGATTCTTTGATTTTTTTCAACAAGGTATCATGCGCCTCAAATGGATAAATCTGCAGTTTTTTGTGAATTTTACAAGTTTGGACTACGAACTGAGAGTTTTACTGGAACCCTGTATCAGCCACGGATTTTGTACATTTTGGGTTAGTAAACCATAATTTTTTACAAATCTGTTCTTATTGTATAAATTGAACACCATAAGCTTTTCAATGACATATATTTTGCCTTATTTTGACTTGTAAATTAATTGTTATGATTTTTCTATATTTACCTATAAATCTGGACATATGGTACATATGGGGGACCAACAATAACAAAACCTAAGTTTATGGTGGAAACACTCAAACACTAAAGGAAATAGCTTTATGCTTTAAAGAAGACATTTCAAGCTTTGAAATGAGTTATAATACGTTTAAAATGGATATGTACATAAATTTTAATAAATCACAATATATTGTATTGTAATCTGGTAAACTAGGATTTCACCATAAGATACTTAGGAAAACGTCCATATTAATGTTTGAAGTGCTTGAAATCTTGGAAAACAAATTATAAAAGCAGAAAATGGATACTTCAAGCTTTCCAACGAGTTATCAAGTGTCCAAAACGGGATTATACTTCAATTTAAATAAATCTTACAATTTAAAATCCTACACCGATAAAACGATTAAACATTAAAATGTGACATAAGGGTAAATCATAACATATGGACATATTTAGTTATGAAATGAGTTGGTATTAAATGTATGATCAAATAATGTGAAAGACCTTAACTTTATAATGTTAAATCACAAGTTTTTAAATGGACTAACACAAAGTACACTAGAGGATTACTGGGCATATACCAGAAGACTTTCTTATCTCAACTAAATGATCATAACTAAAGGGATTGGGCCTTACAAGCCCAATATTAGATAGAAGGTATACACTTAGGTGACTCCTTGTCACCTTGATTGATTAACTAATTAAGAAATAAATAAATAAAGAAACTAATAAATACATAGCAAAATGTAATTATTCTAAAAAAGTTAATAGTAATTAATTAAGCAATTAATTAATAGAAATTAATTAATTACAAGAGTTAGAAAATGATAATTAATAACAAACAATTAATAATCAATTAAGTAAACAATTAATTGATTAATTAATAATTAATTAATTAATTATAAGAGTTCGTAAGTAATAATTAGCTGTGTAAGTACGATTATTATGTTGAATAACAACATAATTATAATACATAATTAATTAGAGATTAATTGATTACTAATCATTGATATAATCGTTAATATAACTATGGATGATTAATTAGAAATTAATCAAACATTAATTATTAGAATAATCTAATTAATAATTATTAATATGAGAATTCATAATTGATAATTATTTTATGAGAAAGAATATTTAAGTAACATAATTAAATTATTAACGATACAATTATTAATTATTCAATTAAAATTATGTAATTTAATTATAATTACTTAACTAAATAAAGTAATAATCAACTACTATCTAATTAATTAATTAATAATTAGCACAAATTTGTTTAACACTTAATAATTAATTTACATTAATTATTAAGGTTAATTATGATGTAAGTAAGTTAAGTTTACTTTAATTTACAAAAAAAATAAGTAAATGAATAAAGTAATATAACTATAATTCTATCTAATAATGTGATATTGTTAAATTAGGATAATTTCTCATATCTGCGTAGTAGGATGTATAACTCCAGAAGTTTAGGCATATAAAACAAGTAAGTACAAATCTCACCTAAGCATGGGACATAATATTTTTCTTTGTTGATGCTCTACATTTGCTATGATTTTCCTTGATGATGTGATGGGTATATGAGTTATATGTATTACTTTGATTAAGTATTTGACGTGCATAATTTTTCTTACACTAATATGATCGACATGACTCATAGATGTTTATGCTATAATGATAAATGCATAATGATATGTAAATCTTCACATTATAACAATTACTGAGAATCAGGTTAACAAAAGATAGGAATAAGTGTCCTACCAACCTCTAATTAGCTAGAGGATATGATAAGAACGAAAGTTATAAGTTATGACTTTGGAAGTGGTTGGAAGGTTGCTCCCCCAACTCCCCATTGGTTGCATGCATATGAGTACGATATAGTGACCCTTAAGTAGACAAGACATGTATGTAATGAAGCATAATTGAACATACATCACATGTATTTTTGAACATTCACGTTATTACGTGTGATAAAATAATTTTATGAAATTGTTTTGTGAGGTATTATTTGTACTTGCTGAGCGAAAGCTCATATATGTGTGTTTGTATTGTAGGTAATGCAGGTAGACAGCTCGTCACTTAAATATTTTCTGGATCGACGAAGTTGTGTGGAGGCGATGAAGGAAGAGAGTGAGATACCACCAAGAACTTAATTTCTGCATTTTGACTTCTTAAATTATTTTGTATCGCCTATATTTATAACTATGTGTTTAAATATTTTGGTATTACTAAACTAGTATGAGTACTTTACGAGAAAAAGACTTTAAAGTCTGTCTTTTTAACTCACATGACGTTATAGCTTTTTAAATATTATGTAAGTACGAATTTGAATATGATATTTATTATTTAGAAGTTTCAATTTCCTTATTTAAAATTTTAGTTTATTAAATTCTTCAAGTACAAGTATAATCTATATGTTAAAAAAAACATATGTATTTTTGGAACTTACCATAAATAAGTTTTAAGATTAAATGAATTAATAATAAGGAAGTTAATTAACGGTCCAAAAAATAGGGTTGTTACAATGAGATTTGGGTGAAAATGAGACTTTTGGTATGGAGATTTTCGGTTTGGAGAAGAAAGAGAATCAGATTTGAGGCAAAAACTTACAGATTATAACGTGCCCTATGAACACGCGTTGCTGCAGAACTTTTTCACACCTCAACATGTGTTCCCCCTTTTTTTTTTTTTTACTGCTCGCTACTGCGGGCTATTTGGCACTGCAGCCTGCAAAAACCAACCTCTCAGGTATGGTGGCATGCGCTGCAGTGCCTAATAGGCCCACTGTGGCGTGCCTTTTTTTCTTTCCTCACTGCAGTGGGCTTGAATTGTGCTGCAGCCTACAAAATATGGCCTCTTGGGTCTGCTTGACACCCAGTGCTGCACTGTAGCGCCAATTTGGTGTGCTACAACGCACCTTCTCCCAACTTGAATACCAAGATGAACAACAAAATTTCCTACAAACTTCTCCAATTACTCCCAAACTTCTCTAAACGCTTGTAAATACTTTTCATGAGTCCAATTTATTTTTATTTTTATTTTTTTTATTATTTTTTTGGCCTTCGCCACCGGTTGATACCTTGGAGAAGTCGACCGAAGATACAAGGAAAAAGGGCCACTGTGTTGATGTTGAAAAAGAAGAAAAGACAAGACATATTGAAGACTCCTAGAGAACGTAAAGACCGGGAAATGGTGCACCAATTGAACTATCTCTAGGTGTTTTCCAAACGTGAGCAACGAGCTTGACTTTCATGAATTTCACTATTTAATATATTTAACCTATTTTATTATTTTTTTAGTACTATTTTCTGAAAAATTACAAATTTTAAGAGCTCAGCCCTCACACTTGGAATATTTTGGATATTTCGTTTCCTAAATAAAAAGAGACAAATAAAAAACAAAAATAAAAAGAGAAACACATACTACCAATCATTTAAATATTATCCAATAACTTCTCAAAATATTTAAAACATTATTTAATTGATTGAAAAAAAAATAAATATTATGTTTTGATTCATGAGATTCACGAATTGTATCGACAATTGAATAAAGTGTCATTTAACTAATCATTGAACAGAGAACGAAACCTATTTTAATTTTTTTTAGCACTATTTTCCAGAATATCGGGTTGTTACAGTGAGATTCGAGTGAGAATGAGATTTTTGGAACGAAGATTTTCAGTTTGGATAAGGGAGAGAATGAGATTTGGGGCAAAACCTTATAAGTTATAATGTGCTCTGCGAACACGCATTGCAGCAAAACTTTTTTGCGTTGCAGCGCGTGTTCCCCTTTTTTCTTTTTTTATTAAATGCTCTCTGCAGTGGGCTATTTGGCACTGGAGCCAGTTGAAACCAACCTCTCGGGTCTGATGACATGTGCTACAATGTCTAATAAGCCCACTGTAGCGCGCCGTTTTTTTTTTCCTCGCTGCACGGGCTAGAATTGCACTGCAGCCTGCAATATATGGCCTCTCGGGTCTGCTTGACGCCCAGTGGCATGCTATAGCGCAAATTTACCGTGCTACAACACGCTTTCTCCCTGCTTGAACACCAAGATGAACACCAAAATTTCCTCCAAACTTCTCCAAACACTTCTAAATACTTTCCATGAGTCCAATTTTTTTTTTTTTTTTGTTATTTTTTTCTTTTAAGTCTCCGCCACCGGTTGATACCTTGGAGAAGTCGACCGAAGATACAAGGACAAAGGGCCACAGTGTTGATGTTGAAAAAGAAGAAAAGACAAGACATATTGAAGACTCCTAGAGAACGTAAAGACCGGGAAATGGTGCACCAATTGAACTGCCTCTAGGTGGTTTCCAAACGTGAGCAACAAGCTAGAATTTCATGAATTTCACTATTTAATATATTTAACCTATTTTATTATTTTTTTAGTACTATTTTCTTAAAAATTACAAATTTTAAGAACTCAGCCCTCACACTTGGAATATTTTGGATATTTCGTTTCCTTAATAAAAAGAAACAAATAAAAAGAGAAACACATACTACCAATCATTTAAATACTATCCAATAACTACTCAAAATATTTAAAACATTATTTAATTGATTGAAACAAAAATAAATATTATAATTTGATTCATGAGATTCACGAATTGTATCGACAATTGAATAAAGTGTCATTCAACTAATCATTAAACAGAGAACGGAACCTATTTTAATTTTTTTTAGCACTATTTTCTGAAATATCGGGTTGTTACCGTGAGATTTGGGTGAAAATGAGATTTTGGAATGGAGATTTTCGGTTTGGAGAAGAGAGAGAATGAGATTTGGGGCAAGAACTTACAAGTTATAATGTCCTCTACGAACACGCATTGCAGCAAAACCTTTTTGCGTTGCAGCGCGTGTTCCCTTTTTTTTTTTTTTTTTATTAAATGCCCTTTGCAGCGGGCTATTTGGCACTGGAGTCAGCAGAAACCGACCTCTCGGGTCTGATGGCATGTGCTACAATGTCTAATAGGCCCACTGTAGCGCGCCTTTTTTTTCCCACGCTACACGGGCTAGAATTGCACTGCAGCCTGCAAAATATGGCCTCTCGGGTTTGCTTGACGCCCAGTGGCATGCTATAGCGCAAATTTTCCGTGCTACAGCACGCCTTATCCCTGCTTGAATACCAAGATGAACACCAAAATTTCCTCCAAACTTCTCCAATTGCTCCCAGACTTCTCTAAACACTTCTAATTACTTTCCATGAGTCTAATTTTTTTTTTTTTTGGTTATTTTTTTCTTTTAAGTTTTCGCCACCGGTTGATACCTTGGAGAAGTCGACCGAAGATACAAGGAAAAAGGGCCACTGTGTTGATGTTGAAAAAGAAGAAAAGACAAGACATATTGAAGACTCCTAGAGAACGTAAAGACTGGGAAATGGTGCACCAATTGAACTATCTCTAGGTGTTTTCCAAACGTGAGCAACGAGCTTGACTTTCATGAATTTCACTATTTAATATATTTAACCTATTTTATTATTTTTTTAGTACTATTTTCTGAAAAATTACAAATTTTAAGAACTCAGCCCTCACACTTGGAATATTTTTGGATATTTCGTTTCCTAAATAAAAAGAGACAAATAAAAAACAAAAATAAAAAGAGAAACACATACTACCAATTAATCATTTAAATATTGTCAAATAACTTCTCAAAATATTAAAAACATTATTTAATTGATTGAAACAAAAATAAATATTATGTTTTGATTCATGAGATTCACGAATTGTATCGGCAATTGAATAAAGTGTCATTTAACTAATCATTGAACAGAGAACGGAACCTATTTTAATTTTTTTTAGCACTATTTTCCAGAATATCGGGTTGTTACAGTGAGATTCGGGTGAGAATGAGATTTTTGGAATGAAGATTTTCAGTTTGGAGAGGGGAGAGAATGAGATTTGGGGCAAAACCTTATAAGTTATAATGTGCTCTGCGAACACGCATTGCAGCAAAACTTTTTTGCGTTGCAGCGCATGTTCCCCTTTTTTCTTTTTTTATTAAATGCCCTCTGCAGTGGGCTATTTGGCACTGGAGCCAGCTGAAACCAACCTCTCGGGTCTGATGACATGTGCTACAATGTCTAATAAGCCCACTGTAGCGCGCCTTTTTTTTTTCCTCGCTGCACGGGCTAGAATTGCACTGCAGACTGCAAAATATGGCCTCTCGGGTCTGCTTGACGCCCAGTGGCATGCTATAGCGCAAATTTACCGTGCTACAACATGCTTTCTCCCTGCTTGAACACCAAGATGAACACCAAAATTTCCTCCAAACTTCTCCACACACTTCTAAATACTTTCCATGAGTCCAAATTTTTTTTTTTTTGTTATTTTTTTCTTTTAAGTCTCCGCCACCGGTTGATACCTTGGAGAAGTCGACCGAAGATACAAGGACAAAGGGCCACTGTGTTGATATTGAAAAAGAAGAAAAGACAAGACATATTGAAGACTCCTAGAGAACGTAAAGACCGGGAAATGGTGCACCCATTGAACTGCCTCTAGGTGGTTTCCAAACGTGAGCAACAAGCTAGAATTTCATGAATTTCACTATTTAATATATTTAACCTATTTTATTAATTTTTTAGTACTATTTTCTTAAAAATTACAAATTTTAAGAACTCAGCCCTCACACTTGGAATATTTTGTATATTTCGTTTCCTTAATAAAAAGAAACAAATAAAAAGAGAAACACATACTACCAATCATTTAAATATTATCCAATAACTACTCAAAATATTTAAAACATTATTTAATTGATTGAAACAAAAATAAATATTATAATTTGATTCATGAGATTCACGAATTGTATCGACAATTGAATAAAGTGTCATTCAACTAATCATTAAACAGAGAACGGAACTTATTTTTTTTTTTTTTAGCACTATTTTCTGAAATATCGGGTTGTTACCGTGAGATTTGGGTGAAAATGAGATTTTCGAATGGAGATTTTCGGTTTGGAGAAGAGAGAGAATGAGATTTGGGGCAAGAACTTACAAGTTATAATGTGCTCTACGAACACGCATTGCAGCAAAACCTTTTTGCGTTGTAGTGCGTGTTCCCTTTTTTTTTTTTTATTAAATGCCCTCTGCAGCGGGCTATTTGGCACTGGAGTCAGCAGAAACCGACCTCTCGGGTCTGATGGCATGTGCTACAATGTCTAATAGGCCCACTGTAGCGCGCCTTTTTTTCCCACGCTACACGGGCTAGAATTGCACTGCAGCCTGCAAAATATGGCCTCTCGGGTTTGCTTGACGCCCAGTGGCATGCTATAGCGCAAATTTTCCGTGCTACAGCACGCCTTATCCCTGCTTGAATACCAAGATGAACACCAAAATTTCCTCCAAACTTCTCCAATTGCTCCCGGACTTCTCTAAACACTTCTAATTACTTTCCATGAGTCTAATTTTTTTTTTTTTGGTTATTTTTTTCTTTTAAGTTTTCGCCACCGGTTGATACCTTGGAGAAGTCGACCGAAGATACAAGGAAAAAGGGCCACTGTGTTGATGTTGAAAAAGAAGAAAAGACAAGACATATTGAAGACTCCTAGAGAACGTAAAGACCGGGAAATGGTGCACCAATTGAACTATCTCTAGGTGTTTTCCAAACGTGAGCAACGAGCTTGACTTTCATGAATTTCACTATTTAATATATTTAACCTATTTTATTATTTTTTTAGTACTATTTTCTGAAAAATTACAAATTTTAAGAACTCAGCCCTCACACTTGGAATATTTTTGGATATTTCGTTTCCTAAATAAAAAGAGACAAATAAAAAACAAAAATAAATAGAGAAACACATACTACCAATTAATCATTTAAATATTGTCAAATAACTTCTCAAAATATTAAAAACATTATTTAATTGATTGAAACAAAAATAAATATAATGTTTTGATTCATGAGATTCACGAATTGTATCGGCAATTGAATAAAGTGTCATTCAACTAATCATTAAACAGGGAATGGAACATATAAGAATCTAGGTTAAAGCGCTAAATATTATTAGATGTCAAGTTTTCTATTTTTTTTAAAATGAAAATCCAAGATATAAAATAAAAACAAAAAATGAAAATTTCTTACATGTTCTATAAGACGTCAAGTAGCTGACACTGAATCATCATCAATGAGCAGAAAACAACTTTTTAGGGTCTGTATTATAATTTATTTGATTAATTTTGTCCCTTTCTTATTGGAACAATTGCATCAAGTTTATTTCATTTTATATGCAGATTTGAACTATACGTGAAA
>CM046376.1:28720809-28745809 GCA_025413485.1 Ficus microcarpa
CACCGAGCCACAACAAAAAAATACTCTTGAAAACATTTACTAATGTCAGTGAACACCACCACTTGCAACCGCCTCTTCCACACGTACCGCCATTGCCAACCATCAAGACCACATAGATTAGATAAAATTGGATCAGATCGGATCGGATTGGTCATGAACATAAATGGAAAACTCAATCAAATCGTATCAAAATTCAAGCAATAATCGAAAAAAATCTATCAATTAGATGAAATAAAATCAAAACTGAAAATTCCAATAGATTAATATACACTTATTCTAGAATTTAACTTTTATTTAGAACTTATCTTTTATTCATTAAATTTCTTATTCGTAAACACTTTCTGATTCAAAAAAAGTTGTAAAGGGGGAAAAAAAAGAGCTAAAGAAAAATTTGGTTTTTATCCTTATCTAAATTAAAACTTTAGAAAAACTAATTAATGAGAATTTAATGATGTGTCAAAATTAAAAAAAAGGACAATAAATGAGGCAATAATATGGGACAACCGATTAATTAGAATTCAAGTAGATAATGACCAAATATTATCAAGTGTCAAATTTTGTACTTGTTTTTAAGGGAAATTTGTACACTAGATTTACACTTTCTTTCATAAAAGTCGAAAATAAAATACAAAAAAAAATTTTTTTTTTTTTGAACTTTTCTTTCGTGTTCCCTACGACATCAAGTTGCTGAGTCATCGTCAAGGAAGACCGAAGAGAAAATGACTTTAGTGAAGATAAACAAGGGAGAAGTAATAAAGAACCATCCAGAAAAGAAGAAAAGTCAGTAAATAAACAGGAAAAGAAAAAAGAAAAAAAGAAAAGAAAACGAAAATGACAGAGCGGTGTTGTCCTAGTTTCAACGGTTCGCCCCTTGATATGAATACCTCTTAACTTTTATTGAATGGTTTTGTGACAAGTGACTGATATCAGTGGCTGATATCCGCATCTAGGGGACCTGCCCCCAAATTCAGACAGGGGGGACAAGAGTTAAGAAAAATACACTTTATGCATGTGCAATGGCTCCACTGCTATATATAGCGCATATGTGTATATATACACACTAGTTTTTGAGGACGTGCATTATATTTGTTAAATTTTTAGACATTAATGAAAAAAAATATTTATATAAGAATGTATTTGTGGAAAAAAAAAATCATATTTTAACCGATATAAATCATAAAGAAAAAGGATTTTCGTAAGATATAATTAAAAAGATAAGATTTAAAGCAAGTACGAAAAAATAAAAAGGAAAAATAGAAGGAAAAAAGTGAGGTTATAAATGAAAAAAATTATTTTAATAAGGACAAGTCGAAAGAAAAAATGATAAAATTTTAGGAAAATAGACCAAAAAAAAAAAAACTACAAAATGATCAAAATGATTAGTAAACACTTTCTACATTCAAAAAAAAGTTGTAAAGGGGAAAAAAAAGAGCCGAAGAAAAAATTGGTTTTTATCCTTATCTAAATTCAAACTTTAGAAAAACTAATTTATGAAAATTTAATAATGTATCAAAATTTAATAGAAGGACAACAAATGAGATAATAATATGGAATAACTGATTAATTAGAATTCAAGTAATGGATGATCAAATATTACCGAGTGTCAAATTTTGTACTTGTTTTAAGGGAAACTTGTACACTAGATTTATACTTTCTTTCATAAAAGTCGAAAATAAAATACTAAAAAAAAAGTTGAACTTTTCTTTCGTGTTCCCTACGACATCACGTTACTAAGTCATCGTCAATAAAGACGGAAGAGAAAATGACTTTTCAGGTCTTTCTATGATTAACTTTGTCTCTTTTAATTGGAACCATTGTATCACAATTTATTTCATTTTAATTTATATTTGTTAGGTGGAAAAGCTAGACCAAAGCATATGATTGAGTGCGACTTGCTTCAGTAGCACGTTTGTATGACAAACTGAACGTGGTTTTTCTCAAAAATTGTTTCACCCTTGCTGTTAAAGAACCAAAATAAGTATAATATAAGGCCCTTTTAACCTGTATTTTGATAATCCTTCATTCGAAATTTATGCCATACGAAGTTATAAATTTAAATATTGTGCAAAAGCATCTTCTCCTACACGTAACAAAATGTCTACAAATATTGAAGTTCAAGAATCAAATAGATCAAGATATGGAACGTGAAAAGTGATGTTTAACCTCATTGATGAGGATGAGAAAAGATAGCAAATTTGGAAGAGTTGATTTTAAAAAAAATGATATTTTTGATACTGCTAATTTTGGTGATATGAATGTGGTGTTGAACAGTAAAAGTAGTATGGATGAAACCTTGTGGATTAAGTTGATTTTGGGTCCACTGAAAGAAAAATGGACTATTAGACCAATTTTCAGTGTTTTAATTTCTTATAATTGATATTGGTATGTTTTTCTTCGTTATTTATTGTTATCTACATTCTTTATAGGTCAACACTAAGTCGTTTCCTTAATAAAAATAAACAAATAAAAAACAAAAATAAAGAGAGATACACATACTAGCAATCATTTAAATACTATCCAATAACTTCTCAAAATATTTAAAACATTACTTAATTGATTGAAACAAAATTAAATACTATATTTCAATTCATGAGATTCACGAATTGTATCAACAATTGAATAAAGCATCATTTAACTAATCGTTAAACAGAGAACAGAACACATAGGTATCTAGGTTAGAGCACCAAATATTATAAGGTGTCAAGTTTTTTTTTTTTTTTTTGCATGAAAATCAAAGATATAAAATAAAAACAAATAATGAAAATTTATTACGTGTTCTAGATGATGTCAAGTAGTTGATGCTGAATCATCATCAATGAGCGTAAAACGACCTTTTAGGGTATGTATTATAACTTATTTGATTAATTTTGTCCCTTTCTCATTGGAACAATTGCATCAAATTTATTTCATTTTACCCTCCTTTTAATAGAGTTAATTTTTAAGTAGAATTGGTTAATTTTTTAAAAACTAATTATAAATTTTGTTGATTTTTTATTAAAAAAATTAGATTAAAAAAGTACAGTTTAATTTAATATGAACTCAAACATAAACATTAATTTCAACTAAGGTGGGAGACCTTCACCAGTTCAAAGTAGGTACAGAATTTATAAGGCCTAGCACATGATTGAGATTGATGTGCTTCAGCAATATACGAGTACAAAGTTCAAACTTGTAAAAATTTTACTCAATTTACTTGAGGAGAAATTTTCCCATTCTGAAAAACAATTTCACCAAAGCAATTAAAGAACAAAACATAGTTTAAAATAATTCCTTTGCAACCTATATTTCGATAGTCATTTATTAGAAATTTATGCCAAATAAAGTAAGAAATTAAAGTTTTTTCTTTTCTATTTTTTTTATATATATTTCAAATTCATAAGATATTATCCACGTTTTTTATATTATCTAACATGATAATCTCTTCAGTAATAAATATATTCAAGTAAATCCTAGCTGCAAATAATTTAAACTTCAAACTTCTTCAAATCTGCATCTTTACATGGCCAACATGCTGATGTTATAACTGATGTTGTAACATAATCTAGAAATAAACATCAAAATTGGCCAATCTGAATTGACCTAAACTGACGACTTGCATTTGATTTTTCGATACAAGTTGTCATAAATGCCAATACCTAAAAACCTAATAGATATGATAAAAAAACCTTTGAAATAATGAATTTCATACTTTTTAAATTGTAAACAAGTAACGAAACAAAATAGATTATCTATGTTAAACAAATAGTAATAAATATATATATATATATATATATATCATACTTTTAATTGTTTGAATATTGGGACAAATTAATGTAAACTTCAAAAACAATTAAAATAATAATGAAGTACTCGAAAAAATTAAATGAAAAGTGAACAAGATATCAATAATTGATTTTAATTTAGTGAAGATAAACAGGTGAGAAATAATAAAGAACTATCGAGAAAGGAAGAAAAGTGAGTAAACAAACAGGAAAAGGAAAAAAAAAAAAAAAAAAAAAAGAAAAGAAAAGAAAACGAAAAAGAGAGAGAGGCGTTGTCCTAATATCTTATGGATTTGTCCTAAACAAACATGAAACGGAAGGGAAAAAGAAAAAAGAAAAGAAAAGAAAACGAAAAAGAGAGAGAGGTGTTGTCCTAGCTAGTTTTAAGCGTTTGCCCCTTGATTTGAATACCACTAAACTTTTACACACCATTGAATGGTTTTGTGACAAGTGGCTGATATCAGCATGTAGGGTACCTGCCCCCAAATTCAAACAGGGGGGACAACAGTTAAGAAAAATATACTCTATGCATGTGCAATGGCTCCACTGCTATATACACACACACACTAGTTTTTGAGGACGTGCCATGCACGTCCAGGTTAAATTTGTTTGAATTTTTAGACATTAATGAAAAAAAATATTTAACTAAGAATGTATTTGCGACAAAAAAAATCATATTTTAACCGATATAAATCATAAAGAAAAAGGATTTTCATAAGATATAATTAAAAACATAAGATTTAAAGCAAATAAGAAAAAATAAAAAGGAGAAATAGAAGGAAAAAATAGTGATGTTATAAATGAAAAAAATTATTTTAATAAGTACAAGTCAAAAGAAAGAAAGTTAAGATTTTAGGAAAATGGACCCAAAAAAAAACCTAAAAAATGATCAAAATAAATTGACAAATTTTTAAATTGAATTATTCTATAGAATATTACAGAAAAAAAAAACATGTGGGAAAGAAAATGTTGTTAGGACAAAGGCAAATTTATTATAAAAAAAAAAACATAGGATAAGATACAATTCAATAATACATTAAAAGATGAAGGAAAATTTATATTTTAAAAAATTGTTACCCAATATAGATAAAACAAAGGAAAAAGTATTTGATGACATACATTAACAAAATTAAATGAATAAAAGATTTAAAAGTAAAAATTTAGAGAGTGTAAAAATATATCTAATAATCAAAATGAAAAGAAAAGAAGAAGAAGAAAAACAAAAACAAAAAAACAAATCACAAACGACAAAAGCAAGGAAAGAATAGGAAAAGAGAGAGAGAGAGAATTAAAATAAAAAAAAATAAAAAATAAAAAATAAAAGAACGGTGGAACGAAAAAACTAGGAAAGAAACGGTGGGACAAACTACAAAGCAGGGGGCAGGAGTCAAGCAACGGTGGGACCCGGGGGCAGGAGTCAAGCAACGGGAGAACTACAATTTCACACTTTTATATATGTTAGATTATGTTAGATTTACATGTCAATTTTCTGTTTCACATTCACTCACAAGTGAGAAAGTTAGTTTTCATCTTAAATTGGTTCCAGTGTCGTCTGATTGTTGATTTTCAAATGGAAGAAGAAGAGGGGAAAAAATACGACGTGTTTCTCAGTTTCTTTGGTGGAGATACTTGTAGAAATTTCACGGAGCATTTAATCAAAGTTCTGGAAGAGAATGGGATAAACACGTATCTTAAGAGAGACAAAGCGATCGCTGAGGACCTCTTCAAAGCTATCGGAGAATCAAAGTCTGCAATTGTTGTTTTTTCCGAAGAGTATGCCTTTTCCAGTTGGTGCTTGGATGAGCTCGTCAGGATTAACCAGTGCAGAGAAGAAAACAGGCTGATTGTGTTCCCGGTTTTCTGTGATGTGGATCCATCCCACCTAGAAAGCAAGAAGGGAAAGTCAAAGATGCTTTTGACCAGTACGAGGAAACCATCAAGGATGAAACGCAAAAAGTGAAGAAATGGAGGGAAGCTTTAAAAGGGACAGCAAACATCTCTGGTTGGCATTTGAAAGATTACAGGTATGTTTAATTAACCTAGTTCATATTAACTTTATGGTTTTTTTTTATCCTTTAGTTTCACATACGATTTATTATTATTCTTATTTACGTGACGTTGTTAATTGTCGCTTATCCTCTTTCATTTCTTTTTTTTTTTCTTTTTCTTTTATATTAGATATATGTACACACCAATAGATAGATTATAGATTATGTAGTTAAATTAGTTCACTTATTTTCTAAGGGCATGTTTGTTATGGTAAAAAAGGATTAATTTTTAAGACAGTTGAATTCTTATATGCCTAATGGTCAAAAAGGATTAATGGTTTTCGACACGTGAATGATCAGCATAGCCCTTTCAAAATAACGCCTTTTTCATGTCGCGAGCCTGCCCCTCCACACGCCAACTAGTCGCGTTGAGCCCACTCCTATGTTGTGGAAACCCATAGATCCCACCCCTTCACGAGCCATCGACACACCGTTGAACCCACTTCCTCACCGATTTTTTTTTTCTTTCACCGATTTGAACCCACTTCCTCTGTTTTGCTTAATTTACTTTTTTTTTTTGTTCTGTTTTATGTTACTTTTTAATCTTTTCAAAATACACTATCATTTTACCAAATTGCCCCTACATGTCTGAATCATGTGTGGTTCACATGTTGTTTTCCGTCTAACATTTAGCAGTAGTTACTAAAAAGGATCTATTTACACTTTTTTTAAGAATTTAGGGATTATTTGATAAAAAAAATAATAAATTTGACAACTAAATTACATCTTTATTAAAAATTCAGGAATCATTATAATAATTTATTCATGAAAAAAAAAAAAAAAGTTTTGGAGGCTTTGGAAAAGGAAAAAACGTCTGAGAAGGGATGTGGGAGAGTGGCCTTGGGAAGTGGAATTCATGAGGGCTTAAACTGTGAAAATTAATGGGGTGGTTAGGAAAAAAAATTAAAAAGTAAAATCCAAAAGTTTTGAAATTTGAATTTAAAGACTCCACTTTTCACGTCTTCCATATTGGGAAGCAGAAGTGAAGGCTGATACGGGGAAGTTAATGGGCAGTCAGGAAAAAATAAATAAATAGAATTAAAAAAAATATATCATTTCACATTAGTTATCAGAACAACCAACGTTGAAAGCTGTATTATCACTTTCTACATCAGTTAACTGCCAACCAATATGGAAAGTGGGCTTTTCATGTTGATCGACTGCCAACCGACGTTAAAAGCCCTAATTTGCTACTTCTCACGTCAATTGGTAGTCAAACGACATAGAAAACCCTCCAATCACCATTAATTATTTTTCATGTCAGTGACCCATATGAAAAGTGTAACGACTCGCCTAGCACAGGTCGCTACCGTACGTACATACATACATAACGTACTTATACGAATCATACTTATTTATCTAGCGAAAACAGTGAAATTTTTTTTTAATGAGACATACGAGCGTGCAAACGTATAAACATATCTTAAATAAAGATATTCGAACATGAAATAAATACATAAGAAGACAAAACGCGTAGCGGCTTTAATTCCCACATTTCACAGTTCGCCCTGCCACGCTCCTCCATCTTGTATCAACAATTGCTTGCAGGTTGCTTACCTACAGCATAGACGTAAGACAATGAGCTTTCGCTCAGCAAGTACAACTTACTATACCGCGACACAATACAGACATAACCTATCATACACATCTTAACTTAACTCATCATGGCATATCATGTCATAACTTAACTCATCGTAACATAGCATATTATGTCATAACTTAACATGGCATCGCATAATATATGCATGAACCGATTATGCTCTTATTATGCTTTCTTATTCATCATTTACTTACTTTCATAACTTATATTACTTATGGGCCCCTTACATGAAAGTACGTACCGGGCGCGCAATTATGGAGTGGTTGGGGCGGCCAGTCCATTTCCAACTCAAACCATAGTCTAGCCCGACCTATGAGCAGGTCGGTACAACACAGGCAACTTGCTTGCCATCTTACTTTCTTTTCATCTTGTCATCCTTGATCTTGTTCTTATCATATAAATTAGTGAACATGGCTCATGATGTCACTCTTACATAAATCGTGTCTTAATCATAACATAGTTTGTCATAACATGCAGCATGAGCTTGACTTATCATATATCGTAACTTAACATACAACATAGCATTCAACATAGCAACAACATAGCATACATTTAACATACTTGGGCAAGTATCACAACAAAGCCTATGCTATAGGCGGAATTGTACTTACCTTGTCTGCTATGCCCTATAAGGTGCTGCTCCAAGCTCAGGCGCAACAACAGGCTATCTCCTGTTATTCCACGGACATAGGGTAAGGATTCATAATCGTAAGATGTTGGAAACCTAACCAACATTCATGCATAGCCTTAGTTATATGTCCCATTTAAACAAGATGTCTTACTTGGTTACAACAAGTAACCCTATGGTTCAAGATTAACTAAACATGGATCATGACTTATTAGGTTACATTGGGTAACCTTATATGCTAAGCCCACATATATACCAATAGGGTTAGGTTACTTTCCTAACCTTGGGCTTATGTCTTATTTTCCTTGGTCCATAACCCATTGGGTTATTATCAATAACCCTAAGTCTTAGCCCATTTTCAAACTTGGTGTCCTATAGGGTTATATTGGGTATCCCATGAGGTAGTCAACCTAAATCAAGCTTGGTCAACCAAAGTCAACATTTTGATCAACTAAGGTCAACCCTCTATGGGTCAAACTTGGGCTTTGGGCCAAGCCCAGTAACTCGGGTATCCTTCCCGGTTATCATCCGTTATCGTTTTGTTACCAATTTTTGCTTTGAAAAATCCCATTTCCATTACCTTGGAAAATTTGGTAATTTAAATCCAAAAATCCTTTCAATTAACTCATAAAATTCGTGGTTCTTAAGTAGGGCTTTATAAAAATCATTAAGGGTGAAAACTGCCATTGGAACAGTTTTCATAGTCAAAACATTGGAAATACTCTTTTTCTGCGTTTGCTTTAGGAAATCCTGTGTAGGAATTTTCTGTTTCCTGCACAGTTTTTAGAAATCAGTTTCCATTTTAAAATCTAGATTGAATTTGAAAATGTTGTCTTCACAAAAGTTTTAGCTCTCAAAAAATACTACAACTTTTGTGTTTTAAGAAAAACCCAGTTCGGACTCTAGCTTGCCCTTATTTCTAGTTGAACTCACCTGGCCATGCATAAATCTTGGGCACGGTTAGGCTCGGGTTTTCATAAAAATCGAGGTCATTGGAGCCTTATTTTGAAAAACTGTCCATGCTGCCCCCTAGGAAAAACCCTTCTCTACAACTTTTATGTTTTACGTTTTTCCCAATTCGGCCTCTAAAGGTCTCAAATTCCACTTTTCAGAAAATTGGCCAGTTTGTACCCGAACTGGCAGTTTTCGTTCTTAATTTCATTTTACGTCCTATTTCACGCAATCTAACTCAACCGAACACGCGGGAGCCTAGAAAGAAGACATGCAGCGCTTTCTAATGTCCCCATTCAACATTCATGTGACCCAATCGTGTCCATGTAAACCATTACTCAAATTGCCTTAACCTAGGGTTTGCATGGTTCTAGGTTGCATCACACCATTCAATTCATTCAAACCTTATTCTAACAACCTAACATGCCATTCTAAATCATTCTTGAACATATTTAGGAGACATACAACTTGTCAAACATCTAGCATGCAACTCTAATGTAACGACCTGCCTAACACAGGTCGTTACCATACTTACGTACATACATGAATTACATATACAAAACTTACTTACTTACTATGCGTAAAACAGCAGAAATTTTTTTTTTTCTACGGCGCATACGAGCGACTACGAAATACATGAAAAACAAACGTATAATAGTATTAGTGCGTATGAGTGTGAACATTAACTAAATAGCAGTTATTAAACATTCCATCATTTACATATAAATTCAATATGCATAGCAGTTCCCATTCCCTACGTTTCACAGTGCCCGGCTACGCAACTCCATCTTGTACCATCAATTGCTGACAGGTTGTTTACCTACAGCATAAACTTAAAACAATGAGCTTTCGCTCAGCAAGTACAACTCCTAAACCACGACACATAATCTAACATACATCTTAACTTATCCTATTCATGTCATAACAATTCATTTCATTATGTAGCACATCATTGCATATTGCATGCGTGAACCAATTATGTTCATATTATGCTTTCTTATTTCATCATAGCTTACTTTCATTCCTTATCTTACTTACATTCCTTATCATTCCTTTTTTTTTTTTTTTTTTTTTTTTTTTTTTTTTTTTTTTTTTTTTTTATCTTATTACTATTCCTCATCATTCCTTAACATGCATCTCTTACTTAACATACCTCATAAAATAAGCATATCATACTACATATAACATGGCATCGAATAATACATACAGTACATAGCACATAACACATCAAATATATCTAGGTAAGTATAAAACTAATAGCCTATGCTGCAGGCGGCGTTGTACTTACCTTGTCTATGTTTGACATTAAGCTGCTCCGCTTCTGAGTTCAGCTGCAATGTACTTCCTGCTTAATCGAAGAACGTAGGTAAGGTCTCTAATCTATGACTATAATATGTTGGTTCTCAACCAACATTCATGCAATGTTTTTGGTTATATATCCCCATAACAATAAAGCATAAACTTAATCCATAGCTTAATGGGTTGTATTGAGTAACCCCTTAGGTGACTAGTCCTAAGCCGTACTAGGTTAACTAATGTTAACCTCTAAGGTTACTAAAGTCAACTCTCTTCGGGTCAACCTTGAGCTTTGGGGCTAAGCCCGGTAACTCGGGTATAAATTTTCCGGTTACCATTCATCCATACATAACCTTGCTTGAAAACTTTGTTTTCTTTATCTTTGAAAAGTTTGGCAATCAAGCCCAAAACTTCTTTAATTTCTTACAAAAATTCTTGGTTCTTAGAACATGGTTTTATAAAATGGTTGAAGGTTGAAAACTGCCTTTGGAACAGTTTTCGTAGTTAAAACAGTGCTTTTTGGAATGAAAAATAGTTTCTCTAAGTTGGTTCTAGAAAATCCTATGCAGGAATTTCTTATTCCCTGCACAGTTTTTAGAAATCAGTTTGTATTTAAAAATCCAGATTAAATTTGAAAAACTTGTCTTCACAAAAGTCCTAGCTCTCAAAGAGTTCTAAAACTTTCGTGTTTTAAGAAAAATTCAGTTCTGCCTATATCTTTGTCAGTTTTCATTTGAATCTCCCTGGTCGTGTAAACTAGGTCTGGGCAGACCAGTCTCGGTTTTCTGTAAAAATGGAGGCCATTGGAGTCTCATTTTGGAAAACGGTCCATATTACCCCCTAGAAAAAACCCTGTTCTACAACTTTCGTGTTTTACATTTCACCTAGTTCAACCTCTAAAGGCCTTAAATTTCCACTTTCCCGAAACTGGCCAGTTTCGAATCCGAATTGGCAGTTTCGGTTATTAAGTCCGGTTTATGTCCTAATTTGTGGATTCTATCTCGACCGACTAATTCGGGAGCTTACATAATAATCATGCAACATTTCTATCATCCCATACACTCAAATATGCTAACCCAACGTACCCATGCAGCCCCCAAAACCGACTGCCCTAGTCCTTGGCTGCATGGTTTTCTAGCTTGCATACACATAACCATTCATGCCATACAATCATATTTCATACCCTAACATGCATTCACACTCTTACATACTTAATTGGGAACATATAACCATGATCAAATATTCTAGCATGCAACCTAACATTCAACAAATCATAAGCATATTAAATTGCATAAATGAATCAAACCACTCTTAGAAAATCCTAATTAAGCACTAAAACTAAGGGCAAGAAATTAAAATTGTGAGCTTATGCTCTTACAAACTTTTTGGCTTGAAATACACTATAAACTTTAATTTAAAAATTTGAATGAAAATAGAGTTAGGGTTTTGAAAAATACCTTGAACCACTCAAGGGTTGGCTTAGGGTTGATTTTGGTACCCAAAAATCCCACTCTTGGCCCCTAACACCACAACCTGTTTTTCCACACCAAAGTGGCACCAAAAATTTCTTTTGACCTCAAATCTTGTCCTCCACCTATGACTCGGCCACACCAAGCAAATTTCACCAAAATTTCAACTTTTTCCTTCCCTTTCTCCACTCACTGCCGTGGGCTGCACCACAAGGAAAAAGGGTCCCAAAATTTGGTTTCAAGCTTGCTCTTGGTTGCTTGCTCCAAACCGAACTCTCCCCTAAATTTCTCCCTAGAAATTTTTGGTTTTTCTCTTGTTTCCCTTCACTCCCTTACTCGGCAGCTCACCTAGAAGGAGTGCTAGAAAATTTTTCAAAATTTTCCCTATTGATTCTAAAGCAAACCGAACACTAACCCCTAGAATCTTGCTTGGAAAAATTTTGTTTTTCTTCTTCACTCTCCCTTTCTCTCTCTTGGATTTTATGGAGAAAAAAATGCAAGAGTTTGGCTAGGATTTTGAATTAAAATGAGTAATGCTCACCCCTATTTATAGACAAGGGGAAACTTTTGAAAATTCTAGAAAAACCCTACAAATTTTTAAAATTCACACAAAAAGCATGCTAGGTGGCCGGCCATTTGCTTGGTGAAGAAGGAAAAAAATTTCTAGAATAAGACACTTGTCTTGTTGTGCTTGGTTCAAAGAATTATGATGTCATAATTCAAAAATAGGTGATGTCATAAATATAAGGCCTTGTTTGGCTACTTTTTGAAAAAGTAATCAAATTTTAAACTTAACACAAATAAATCCAATACTGTGTTTACTAATACACAGTACCGATATTTATATTGCAGTTAAAATTTTATCGATGTAAAATCGGACTGGAAATTTTTTTTTAAAATTTTCTCGAGCCCTTTTGCCCTGTGCCCTAACTTGGTGTGTTTGATTTTTCTACGGCAGTTTTAGTTCTCATTTATGCTATCTTACCCAAAAAATGGGTTTTCACGGTATTTCTTCCATACTGCGTATCACAAAATTACACAGTCATCACTTTGACCATTTTGGTCAAACTTTGACTTTCCCAGGTCAAAGTTGACTTTTTTGGTCAAACCTTTGACTATCTTAGAATCACGCAAATTTTATCCCTTTTCATCCGAAAAGGCCATTTGCTTATCAAAACAAGCATATTTGAGTCTTATAAAGCTATAAGAGCTCATAACACATAATAGAGTTCTAAATCGAACTTTTTCGTAAATGCCTTTACGGCATACATTTAATTCCTTTACAAAGGAAATAGTAACACAGAAAAATCAGGTATTACACCTAATATTCAAACAAGCATAAGCATAACCAATCAAAGCTTATAAATCAAACCACCCTTAATACCTAATCAAGCACCACACCTAATCTAATCTAGGGCAATGAAATAACTTGAGCTTATGCTCTTACAATTTTCAACTTGAAATACATATAAATTTCAAATTGAAACTTAATTGAAGAGTTTAGGGCTATGAAAGAGTTACCTTGATTAAGGCAAGGCTAGGCTAGGGTTTGGGTCCAAAAATTCTTCCTTCCTCCTTGTTCTCCTTCCACCCGGTTCTCACCCTCCAATGGGTACCGAAACTTTTGTCTCACTTGGTGGTTGTTTCTACCAAATTCGGCCACTCTCCACACCTTTCCCTCTTCACTTTTCTCTTCCCCTTTCTTGCTTTCCCACAACCGGCCACTTGGCCTAGTATGGGTTCCAAAATTTTTTTTTTCAACTTTTTCTTGTGTTCTTTGTTGAAATCCGACCACCCCCTAGGATTTTCCCCCTTGAATTTTAGTTTTTCTCTCTTCTCTCTTCTCTTCCTAATGCTCGGCTTTTTGAGAGAAAAATTGACCAAAGTTTTGCTAGATTTTCCAAATTTTGTGAATAAAAGTGACCACCCATCTCATCTATTTATAGGTGATGGAAACTTTCTAAAATTTGCTAAAAAGCCCTTGAAGACACAAAAATTGCACAAAAGGGTGCATTGGTGGCCGGTCAAGAGTTGTCTAGAACACTCCAAGATTTCTTTCCATCATTGTTTAATTAATTATGATGTCATAATTTGAGGATTAAGCGATGTCATCCTCATTAGGGATTGGTTGGCTCTTTTCTTCAATAAGCAGTCCATTTTTAAGTTAACACAGATATTTTCAATACTGTGCTTACTAATACACAATATTTTTATACTGTACTGCAGTCCAAAATTTATCTGTGTAAAAATGGACAGTATAAAATTTTTCTTATTTTTCCAAGCCCTTTTTGCCCTTGATTCTTACTTGGTGTGTTTGATTTTTTATGGTGGTTTTAAAGCCTATTCATGCTATCTCATCCGTAAAGACGGTTTTCATAGTATATTTTCCATACTGCTCTGTCACATAATTGTATGGTCATTACTTTGACCATTCTAGTCAAACTTTGACTTTCTCGGTCAATGTTGACTTTTTTGGTCAAATTTTGACCAACATGAAATCATGGAATTTTTCATCTCTTTTGGCTCAAAAGGTTGCTTGCTTGTCTAAGCAATCATTTTTGAGTCTTATAAAACCATAAGAACTCACAAAACTTAACAAAAACTCTAAATTGAGCTTTTTCATAAATACCTTCACGGCACACATTTAATTCCTTTTGAAAGAAAACAGTAATATCGAAAAACTAGGTATTACAAAAAGAGAGACGAGAAATGTTCCTATTCTTGTAGCAAGTCATATCAAATTTAACACTTTCAAAAACTTGTGTGTCGTGGTTGGGTTTGTCGTGTAAAACCCGAAATTGACGGTTTATTTTGTGTTGACCTACATTTTTTTCTTCGATACTAACTCGTGATTCGTGTCGTGTTATCATTGTAACGACCCAACTACGTAGGGTCATTACCGTACTTACATATCATGCTTACTTAACTTACTTAAACATACTCTTATATTTTGTAAAAATACGGATTTTTTTTCCTTTATTCATTTTAAACTCAAATTTAAAACCTACTATTCTCATACTTATTTATATGTATTTAATCAAGTACAGTGTTGTATTTTAACACATTTAATAAACCATATTAATTACCATTATAACAACCTTTAAATACTATCCCAGTACTAAATATTTTAAGTACCGGTACCATTATATAATCATATCATAACATAAACATATTTTACAAAACACGTGGTGGTGTCTAATCCAAATTTCACAGTCTGCAATGCCATCTCTCCACAGTCTTGCATCAAGATTGCTCAGTAGGTTGCTTACCTACAACATGAACGTAAGTTATGAGCTTATGCTCAGTAAGTACAACTTTTTATTCCGCAAAATAATTTCGGTAAAAAAATGTATGAATTGATAATGTATGAACCAATTATGCTTGTTTATGTAAACTTGGTTTTGGGCCCCTTACGTATCATGAACATGAGTATATGTACCATGGCACGTAGCCATGGAGTGACTAAGGCGACCAGCCCTATCCAACTTAAATCATGGACCAAACCAAAACCCACCCTCGTGGTAGGTCGGTACGACATGAGAAACTTGCTTTATTACGTGAAGACTTGTTCTTGTTTTGATCATACTTGAAAACTTGAATCTTAACTATTTCTTACTTAAAAACTTGATCTTGTTCTTATCATGTGATTTATTATTAGTGAGCATACTTGCATAATGCCACAATAATAAAACATAAATCATATGCATCACATACATTAATACATGAAGCTTTGAAAAACATGGAAAGCAGTAAAAACATTTAAATCAATGCATGAGTTTTTGAAAAACAAGCAAATTAGTAAAAACATTTTTGCTCATGTTATAGGCGGAGTTGTACTTATAAATTGTCCTACGCTTTTGCTCTAGTGTTCTAAAAAGGCAAGATAACAGGCTATATTCCTGTTTTCAAATAGAGCGTAAGATAAGAATCGTTCTATCTTACTACAAACTATAACATACTAGATTTGTATTCAATCCGATTACTATTGGTAATCATAGATACAAATCCTGACATAATAAATTGGCATCCAATTCGATAACCATTGGTAATCATAGAATTGTTACTATATTCTCAAGTAACTTAGACTTGGTCTATTTTTCTTCATTTTTCTTAAAAATATTTTGTTTATTTGAAAATATCTTAACTTTACAAATCAAGTATTTCTTAACATAAATACTTGTGATTTCATGAAATTACCTTTTGTAAGACATAATATGTATTAAAATTTACTTGTAAAATTCAAATGGATTTAAACCTTTTTGAAACTATTTTCATAAAATCATAGTCTCTTTTTAAAGAGGTCATAAAACCTTAAAAACTGAAACACCCTTTTAATTTGCTTGAATGTATCTGTGCAGGAAATTTCTTGTACGATGCATAGTTTTGAAATTTCAGTTTTATCTTTAAATCTGTTTAGAATTTGAAAAAAGTTTTCTTCATAGAAGTTGTAGATCTCATCGAAACCTACAACTTTTGTTTCTAATCTAAAACTTAATTCTACCTTTAACTCACCCATTTTTCCTTATGAAAGTTACTAATCATGCACAGTACCTGGACCAACTAGTTTTGAAAACCCATAAAAACAGAGGCCTTTGGAGCCATTTTTTTCAAAATATGTTTCTACTACTCCCTAGTATTTTTTGTGTTTTACAACTTTGTAATTATAACTTTTTTTGAAATTCGGTCTCTAAGAGGCTCAAAATTGGGTTTCCAGAAAACTGTTACAATTATTTATGAAAACCGACAGTTTGCATTTTGTGGATTCTTAGCTTAAAAATTTGCACACACTATCTCAAACTATCAAAGCCGTGAGCTTACATCAACATGCAGCGCGTTGGTTTCGTTCTTAAATTTCAACCATTCACTTATCTCATGTTCTTGAAAAACACAATATTGATAACTTACTTGTGTTTTTAGGTTAATTTCTTAACCAACATACCCATAATATTCACATCATCATTCATAAAATCTCTATACTTAAATATGTGAGAGCATAATCACAAATACATGGTGAGCACACATAACCTTAATACTCATCTTAGAGTATAAAATCAAACCCATGCTAAGAGCTAGCAACCAAGATAACCAAGTATAGATCTATTATAAACCAGCCATTAAGGTCCATCATATAGGAAAATAAGAAGCATGAGCTTATGCTCTTACATCCCATAATTTGAAATACATTTAAATCTCATACACCAAAACTTAATGAAAATTTTAGTTAGAGGATCAAGATTATACCTCTAGAGCTTTGACAGAGTTGATTCTAGTGCTTGAATGAGCAAAAATTCTTGCTTCACTTTTCCACCATACCAACCGGCCATCACCCCCTCTCTCTTTCTCTCTCTCTTTTTCCTAAGGCTTGAGAGGAATAGTTGAGAAAGAACTAGAAGTTTGAGAAGCCAACTAAAGAGTGCAAGTTTTTACTACCCACCTTTGTTTATAGGTGAAAAATTCATAATTTTTCACATCTATTTTTTTTCTTAAATTCTCCTTGAATTGCATATTGGTCCTTAAAGACAAAATATTTGCCTTCCAAGTCCCTAAATGGCCAGCCATGTGGAGCTTGAACCAAAAAAAATCTTTTCATACTTATCTACAATTACTTGGCCTCCAAAGTAGGACCATGTTTGGCATTTCTCTTAATACGCAATCTATTTGCTTAGTAATTCAGATAGTATTAATACTGTTTTAACTATTAATAGTATGGTATTGTTAGACTGTAGTCCAGAATTTATCTGCACTTAATTGTATTGCATATAGGTTTTTCTTAGGACTTGAAACTACTTAGTCCTCCTTACTCCAACTATTATTCTTGATTATTCTAGAGTGATCGCAATCCTTATTCTCAATTCTACATCCATAATTACGGTCGGCTGTAGTATAATTTCAATACTGTTTATGATATGACAGTACCGTCTTATTCATATCATAAATTATCTAGTTCATTCATTGGCCAGAACAAAACCATAAATCATGGTTATGCTTTTTTCACTATAAGGCCTCATACTTGACTTGATAGGTCGTCATTAAGTCTCATATTACTTATAAAAACTCAAACATACTCTGATAATCAAATCAGATCATAAGCTTCATCTTGACATATATAGTACAGACTTAGATTTCTGTTATTTCTAAGGAAATCGCGAGTTCATAAAAATTTCCGTTGTTACAATCATGGCGAATCATGACTCATATTGATAGCCCCAACTACAGTTTCTCCCAATTCATGTCTATAGAAATATTATAAATATAAAACCAATTTGGTTAAAACAAAGATAATTATATTTCATTACATCATCAACGTTCGTTTTGCCTAAATGGAGAATGTCTATGTTATATATACGGAAAAAATCTTTTGCTCCAAAGGAATTTTCTTATACACGTACACATTTGTCATAATGACCATTTTTTTTTTCATTTCCACTAAAAAAATATTATCTATTATGCATTTTATTTTTATACATAAAGTATACTTTGAAGTTTCAAATTTTATTTCTTATATCATCAAATTTTATTTCTTATATTATCATATTACATTTAAAATGTAAATTTATACTTTTTCATTGGTTAACGATTAATTTTGCTCTTAAAATACTTAAAATATCATTAAAAAATGAAAACTAAAACCTAAATTATTCGCCTTTTATACCATTTATTTTACTTATATTTAAAAAATATACCTTATATTTTAATGTTATATATTTCAATATTATTCTATTACATTTAACACATAAATCTATAAATGTTATTGGTTACATTTCATTTTGACCTTAAAATATCCAAAATACACCTAAATTTGAGTTTCTTTAGTTTTTTATAATTTAAATTTTAGGGCATTTTCTAGAAATTGTTAAAACAAATTTTAATCAATAATTTTGTTAAATATTTTTAGTTTACATGGTTTTAAAAAATGAAAAAAAATACCCTAATTTTGCCCCAAAATCAACCCCAAATTGAAGCTATGGTTTTTCCCTAATCAACATAAGGACAAGTTTTGCTTCACCTTGTTGATCATCTCATGTTAAAGTTTTTCATTGTTGAAAATTAAAACTCTATTTGATGAAGAAAGTGGGTGGAAAACTGTTTGGGTGCAATGCGAACGAAATAGAAAACAACAAAAAAATATAGAGTCTGAGGCGTAAGGAATTTATTGCATTTAAGGTTTTATTTGCCTCCACTACAAAGTTTGCTACGTACTAGATTTCTACGGTAAATTTCTTTGAAGATACAATGAACACTCAAATTCAATAAGTAACAATCTTACTAAGTTCCATAACAAAAAGTTAAATCTTATGTCAGTCTGAAGTTTTACATATAGCAAAATCATACATATTCATAAAAAGATTTAACTGTTACAATGAACAAAACTTTTCGTCAAAAGGTGTCTTTTCCTTAAAAAGGTGTAGCACTTACAACAAAACGTACCTAATTATCTACAGATATAACTGTTTGATAATAATCATTTAATTATGATCGTTGGATCATAGTAATTTGATCAACGGTTGATATTAAATTTGAAAACATTTAATTCTGACTATTGGACAATAACCAATCAAATCATCAGTCTAGATTAAATCTGAAAAAAAAAAAAACCCCCACGAGAAAGTAATAAAGAGAGCTCTATAGCTCTTATGGACAATGCGTACGTGTAAAGTACAAAGTACGCCTAAAAAGTGCCCTAGACTCCCAATTGTCCATGGCCACATGTGTGCGTGGTGCATGGTAGTTGCATAGTGTCACCCGCACACAAGTGATACTACATGTCACTTATTTCTATGCTTGCTTGTATTTTTTCAATGTGAGACTTTTGACTTTTCAACTTCCAAGTGATATTACAACCTCTCTAACACTTTTTACAATTATTCTAAATAATTTAATATCATTCAGTTAGCAAATAACTAAACGCCTGTTTGGCAATGCTTCCTACAAGTTGTTTTTGGCTTTCTAGGTCCAAAAGCAGCTTTTAGAAGTGTTTGGATGATCTGTCAGAAGAGCTTCTAGTCTTTTGAAGTACTGCTTGTCAAAGCCAAAAAATATGACTTTTAACAAAAACTCTTTTGAGTAGACTTTAAAACTTGTAATAAAATTTAAATTATATATTATAAGCATCATATAACGTTTTGAGTAGGTCCAAAAGCAGCTTTTAGAAGTGTTTGGATGATCTGTCAGAAGAGCTTCTAGTCTTTTGAAGTACTGCTTGTCAAAGCCAAAAAATATGACTTTTAACAAAAACTCTTTTGAGTAGACTTTAAAACTTGTAATAAAATTTAAATTATATATTATAAGCATCATATAACGTTTTTAGTACTTATTAGAATACTTTAAAAAAATATGAAATTTTATGCGCTTCCCACTGCACACAAATAATTCTTACATTTCACTTGTTACTATTTATATAACTATGCTTGCTTGTGCTTTTATAGTGTAGGATTTTTTGTTTCCACTACCCAATAACAATGGGAGATATATTACAATCTCTCTTTAAATTTTATCCGTGCATTCAATAATGGTCCAAACACCATTATAGAATCCTTGTGCATACACGACTGAGGATTTAACATTGGTTTATTAACTGTCATGTAATAAACTTCGTGGTATCACAATGGTGAAATTGAACTTTCTTAGCAGTGTACCTACCTGGTCGACATTAATTACCACAAATTAAAAAGTAAAAACAAGGGCAACAATTTCATAAAAATGCACAAATCCCATTCAAACAACACATTCCAAATAAAATAAACTCAAAACTATCCCAGTCTAAATCAAAATTCCCAAAACCCCACTCATTTCTTAATCAACCCCTTCAAATCACACCTAAAATAAGTTACTAAACCCTTCAAATTGCACCGGATTTTAAACGAAGGAATGATGAAAGTTGACCGTTAAAATGTCCAAAAATCAGGCTGTAATTAGAGGATTTGAATGGCTGCGGTGAAACTCATGTCTTCAACCTGAAAAGGGCCAAAAACTGTTAAATGGACTTTAATTCTCTATTCCTATATAATTTAGACCATGGTATGTTTATTTGTTAAGAAGATGACAAACCAAAGAACAACGTAATTGGTCATCAGGTTTGCTAGTTTAGGGTTTTAGGATTTTGGTTAAAGGGATTTCGTTAATTGTGAGAAAGATATGAAATGAAAAAGAGAAGAAAATTACCCAGATTTTCTTGTTATACAACTCAATAAAAAGTTGATATCTTTTGCAGGAGTTCGTACCCGGATGACATTAGAAGAATATTAAAAGATGTTTTGGAACAGTTGCGCCCCAAGGAAATGGTTGGAATGGATTCTCGTATTGAAGAGTTTGAACCCTACTTGAATCTCGAATCGGAAGAAGTTCACATGGTAGGGATTTGGGGAACAGGAGGGATTGGTAAGACCACTCTTGCAGAACAAGTTTTCAAAAGGTTCCGTGATCACTTTGAAGCTCGCAGCATTGTCTACAGAGTTAGAGAAACATGTGAAAAAGGAACAGACGGTTTGAATAGCTTGAAGAAACAAATTGATGAAGACTTGTTGAGCAGGAAAGCTTCAATGAAGGTGCTTATCGTTCTAGATGATGTTGAGAATGAAAAACAAATAGAGGCTCTTGTTGGGAAGGTTGGCCCAGGAAGCAGAATCATCATTACAACGAGAGACAATGGGACCTTGGTGAGATGTGGTGTTAAAGATATATTCGAGGTTAAGAAACTGACACGCGAGGAAAGTCTTTTGTTGTTTTGTCGAAAAGCCTTCAAGAAATCCTATCCTCGTGATCCTTTCGAAGAGCTGTCCAATGATTTTGTTAGATATGCCGATGGCCTTCCTTTACTAGTGGAGATTTTGGGTAATTTCTTATGTCATCATAAAACTGAAAGCGAATGGATTGGACAACTAAAACGTCTACGGGATACTCCCGACCAGGGTGCAACTAAAGTTCTTCGATTTAGCTACGATCGATTAAATGACCAACAGAAGGCAACCTTTCTGGATATCGCGTGTTTCTTCAAAGGAGAGGATGAATCTCGTGTGAAAAAGATATTCGAAAGTTGTAATTTTCATCCAGACATCAGTCTCGAAGTTCTCGTTGCTGGATCTCTAATAAGTATTACAGGTGGGAAGGTGTGGATGCATGATTTGCTTCAACAAATGGGTTGGGAAATTATTCGTGAGGAGAAAGAGCTTGGCAAGCGTAGCAGATTGTGGCGCCATGAGGATGCCTTGCGTGTGCTTGAGGAAAACATGGTACGATACATTTTAGTATAAAATAGAATTTAATTTGTTCTCTCTTTAAATTTTCTTCTATTTTTTTTTATTTTGACTAACTATTAATTAAAATTCCACCAGAGCAAAAAAAAATATATATATATATAATTCCGTACACTTTAACAGCATCAAATACAAATTTATAACCGCGCTTTATCTGTTAAAAATGTCCTTCTGGACAGTGAAACCATTTTAGTGAAGAATTATACAGTCCTCAGATGCCTTCTATGGAAGCACAATTCGAAATTGCAATTAAATGATAAAGTATTCTATGAAAATTACTTGGACAAATTTAGATTTGCGATGTAGACTAACTTGTCACAAGTATATAGAGATGTAGAACACCGTTGTTTTTTTTTTTTTTTTTTATTTTTTTTCACTATGTTATTTTACCCTTTTCCAATAAGAAAGTGTATACATTGATTTCTTAGGCAGAATGTCAAAATTATGCAAATGTAGTAATAATTAAGAAAATAGTTAATTAGACATGATTGTGATATCTCCGTGTTATAACCTTTATATACTTTTCTTTTGTTTTCTTTTGCTTTATTTTTCTTCAATTAAAAGAATATTATTTTTTCCCAAGTGAAAATTAGTTGAACATCGGATAGAGATTCAAAAAGGGAAGAAACTCATCTCTTTTTACGTATAAAACAAAATACAATAATAAACATTGGATAACATAGTAGCTAAACAATTAAAGGTAGTTTTATTGACACACCTTTCATTAATTAACATAGAAACTCATCTATTATTTTGATATTTTATAAAGTTTCAGTAAAAATTATAAATTTTTCTTCGGGTATCAATTTTTTCCAGAGATATCCGTTTACATAATCCTTAAATCAAAATCTCGACAACTTTATCGACAATCGATGTTTTCATCCTTGACCGCACTTGATTCAATAGTCTATCTGTTTTGATTATCAAGGCAATCATAGTACTTACTAACAAGATTTTAGTTATAATTAGCTCCGCACAATAATTCATGATTTTGTTGTTGAAAAGTAATTTATGATGGAAGTATTTTTATGGAGTCAGATGCAAGAATCACAGTACTAAATAATTTTATTCCCACGTTACCAATCAAGAAGAAGTCTTTCTTCATTTTCTTCTTGTGAAAATTTGGTTTGTTGTTCTTATATATTATGGCAGTTTCTTCAAAGCAGATACTATATATATATTTTGAAAGTACTGTCGTACAGGGAACAGGAGTTGTTGAAGGGATATTCCTAACTTCGCCAGGAGATGAAGAAATAGAGACTGACGAAATAGAGATTGACCCATTCGTGAACATGCAGAATCTGAGATTATTGAAGATTCGTAACGTGAAATTTCCAGAAAGCCATGATTACTATTTTTCCAGAGATCTAAGCCTATTGGAATGGCATGGATATCCTTGCAAATCAATGATGTCGAGTTTTGAATCGGAAAGGCTTGTTGAACTCATCATGCCTAATAGTCGCCTTGAACAACTATGGCAGGAAACTAGCGTAAGAATCTTTTAATTAACTATCATGTTGCTCAAGTACTATGTCATATATATATATATATATTAACCATACATTACCTATCTATATATATATATATTACCTATCTATACATACACATATATAAAACGTAAACTGCACTAATGCACCGGAATTTTTATTTTATTTTATTTTTCTGACATGCATAAACAGAGCCTCCCAAAACTTATAACTTTGACATTTAGGATCCCAAATCTAATGATCCTTAGCATATCATTCTAGCTAATTGATAGTACATGTCAATTAATGGATGACAATTAGGGTCCCAAATGCAAAAAATTAAAAATTAGGGTCTAGGTTGTCAACCAACTGGAAGTTTCGTGTGCATATGTGCAAAAATTGTAGGGTATTTCGGTCCATTAGCTATTTGACCATAATTGCAAGGAACTTTCAAATTTGCGCTCTGTTCACTAAAAACTAGAAGTTTGGAGTTCAAATTGCCCAACACCAACAAATTTAGAGTGAAGCAATGAAAAAAAAAAAAAAAAAAACCCCAAAAATAATTTACACATTCATAATCAAGTTGAAAGAACGCTTATCAATATTTACCGTGATAATTATTTATCAATTTACGTCATTTTTATTAATTTCTTGTTTTCCTACTTTTTCTCTATTTCATATGTATGGCAGCGATTGGAAAATTTAGTACTAATCAATCTCAGCTATTGCAAAGAGTTGACCGAGACGCCAGACTTCAACTTTATCCAAAATCTTGAGACGTTGATCCTCGAAGGTTGCGAAAGCTTAGCAGAGCTTCACCCATCTATTGGAAGACTTGAACATCTTGCCTTACTGAACTTGAAAGGTTGTCGACAGCTTACAAGTCTACCTAAAAGCATAAGCTTGGAATCTCTTGCAACTCTTATTCTCTCTGGCTGTTCAAATCTCACGGAGTTCCCCGAGATTGAAGGAGATATGACGAAGTTGTCTGAACTCCATTTAGATGGTACAGCCATAAAGGAGTTACCAACTTCAATCAATCTCTTGACTGGTCTTATTTTGTTGAACTTACAAAACTGCAAGAAACTTTTGAGTCTTCGGAGTGGAATCCTTCCTAGTATGAAATCTCTGAAAAGTTTCTGGTTGGCGGGCTGTGAGTCAATGGACCAATTGCCGGAAGACCTGGGAAGATTAGAAAATCTAGAATTGCTTGTCGTGAAGGGTACTGCGATAAGAACGTTGCCTTCTTCAATCGTGCATCTAAAGCACCTCAAAATATTATCTATTCGTGGATGTGGAGTTGTGCAGTTGCCGGATGAAATTGGTCTCTTATCATCCTTGAAGGAGCTAGATCTGGGTGAAAACAGTTTTAGCAGCATTCCTACAAGTATCTCTAAGCTTTCTGAGCTAAAAACACTTTCATTGTCAAAATGTAGCAAGCTTCAGTCATTACCAAAACATTTACCCATCAATCTACTAGACGTAGATGTACGTGACTGTCCGATGCTAACTGGTTACTCAGACACTG
>CM046376.1:28745909-28760836 GCA_025413485.1 Ficus microcarpa
AGATGACAGTATGGACTTCGAATAAGGGATTCCATTTCATAGATTGTCGTAATTCGTCAAATGTTGATGAAGACTGTACATATGATACACCACTTCCAATGCCCGATGACCATATCGATTTACTCCTCCCTCAATTCATCAAGGTCTTCTCTCTCTCTCTCTCTCTCTCTCTATATATATATATATATATCTTCAATACGTTATAATACATATCGAACATCTTACATAATTTGTTTTCCCTTTATGTTTGTATTTACAGACAGAAGTAAGTGATGGCCGAGAGTTTGAAATTCGTTTCCCTTGTGCTACAATTCCTCTTTGGTGTCAAAACTGGGATACAAGGTCTCCAATAAAAATTGAACTATCTGGAAAAGATCATGAGGATTCAGGTCATAAAACGAAAGGATTTGCCCTTTTTATCGTCTTTGAAATCAAGAAGCATGATAACTTTGACGAAGCATGGCAATTAAAAAATATATATTGTCATGTTGCCATAAATAGGCATAAATTTGAGAAAACCATATGCCTGGCAAACTGTAAGGACTTCAGAGTTGGTACTTTCGGGGTATGTTGCTATGTGCCGCACGAAAGGTTTCCACGGCCGTTAAACACATCGATTCACAATATTGAAGTTTCTTTTTCAACAGATAGATTGGATGTGGAGCTGCAAAAGTTCGGAGTGCATCAAGTATTTGAGCACAACGTAGAAGAGTTTGCTGAGAACTTGGCTCATAGTGTAAATGATCACTTGGATCTAGAACTGAATTTTAGCCGACATTGCAAGGTAATATTTGATGTGGTAAATCAATTGGTAGAATCTGGCAACACCACAAGCATCAAGCATAAAATAAGGCAGGGAGAAAGTAGCCGTAGAGTACCTCAGAATGAAGTACAAAGCAATCGTACGACTGCCTGGGACAACATACCTACGATTGAGCATAAATGTTACATAAATGGAACATACAAATTGCTTTCAGAACTCTTTCAGGTCAGTTCTCTATCTTTGTCCCTCTTTATTTGCTTTTATCTCTCCCTAATCTACTTCCAACACTAACTCTCTAATTTGCACATTTGATAGGGATGCGTCGCACGCCACAGTCCTTTTCAGTTTGAATTCCCTTTTCCAATACTTTCACCATGGTTTTTCCACCATAGCTTTGGGAATACAGCAGTGTGCTATCTTCCTCCCAATATATGCACTGATGAGAGATGGCTGGGGCTTGAACTCTATGTTCATTGTGGACGACTTGGACTTTACCCAGGGGAAATTGTGCTTGATGTTGATCTGTATGCCCACGGGAAACATCCGTTGCTTATATACACTCATCAACACAAAACCTGTAATGGTAATTTTATTGCAATTCATGTACCACGCAAGTATTTCTCGAAAGAGCTGAATGATTGTCAAGGCATTAGTGCTATCTTTGAGCCCACTACCCCAAATGTGGAAGTCAAAATGTGTGGAGCCAGATTGCTGTACGTGCAAGATTCGAAGTTAATAAGCGAAGGAATAATACAGTACATATTTTGGAGACCTGACCTCCTCCTTAATCTTAACAAAACTGTGAAAGGGTTCCTTCAGAAAGATAAAAGTGACGGTGATTGGTGTAGTCGCATGACCACTCGTGAACCAAGGTTTGATTTTCTTACACACATGATTTGTTCTATGTCAAATATCGATTATTCTCCCTGCCTCACTTTTGATCTTAAAATTTGTAAATATTACAGGGAAAGGGATGTTTTAAAGTCCTTGCAAAAGCTTTTGACAAGTACTGAACACGTAGCAAAAGAAGTTTCAACATTGTTGGATAAGCACAGAAAGGAATGTTATGAGGAGGGTGGAACTGTTGATAGAACTGGCTCGTTTGCAGTTCACTCCAAAAAGTCTTTTTTGAAGAATTGGGACCTCATCCAACAAGACACTCGCAGAAGTGTGTCAATTACATTCAACCATTTGCATATAATCGCCGAGACTCTACTCCACAGACGCGATTCAAAAGAACTGATAGAAACTCTTGAAGATCTTCTTAGAAAATTCTTCAAATATCGCGCCCTGGTCACACTCAGTCTAAAAGGACATATTGCCTTCGTTTTAGGGCATTTTGATCCTTTCTCGTCGTACAACTTATGTTTCCCTCAGAAGGGAATCCCAGAGTGGTTTGATCATCAATGTAGTAGGTCTATGGTGGGAATTGAGCTTCCTCCGAATCTATATGATAATAAGAGCTGGAGAGGGCTTGTTTTTTGTGCTGCTTTTTCCATCATAGAGCATCCTGGTACTTTTTCGAAAGCGTCTTTCAGGCTTCTTTGTCACTTAGAAACCGAAGGAGGTTGCTTGAATCCCATCGTGCATTATTCGATCAGTAAAGATAAAATTAAGTGGGTGCATCTGAGGGGCTTCATTTGGCTGACCTACATCCCTCGTGTTGTGCTTACAGAGCTGGAAGGAAAACGTATTGTAGTGGCTAGGGTCTATAATTACTGCCCAGGGTTGATTGTGGACAAGTGCGGTATCCGTCTATTGTATCAGAAAGATGTGGAAGGACTCAAGAAAACCATAATTGAGTGTTGCACTTCATTTGTTAAAGACTTGGAGTCGATTGATCAGTTCCTAGAAAGTGAAGGTTACGAAGATCTACCTTCTGATGACCAAACACTCTAAGTTGCCAAACAAGGTCTGTCCCTCTCTTTAATTTGTTAATCTTTATATTTTCATGTTGCAGAATTTTGATCAATAATTCATATGTACTTTTACTTTATACAAGCCTATTGTAGAAATGAAGTATCCATCGCATATAGGCTTTAGAGAATCGTGACATAACCGTCGAGGAAAATTATGGAAGTAGAAGATTGAATGGAACAATACATAGAAAGAGAATTTCCCTTAATATAAATTGCTTTGGTTGGCTCTGATCTGCGGTCTGCTATTTATTTATTATTATTTTTTTTGCTTTGCTCCCTCGATTGGGTGCATATTTATTTAAGTATTTTCTAGTATATTAATTTTTTAATTTTTTTAATTTTTTCGTCTCTTCTACAGAGCAAAAAAATTTCTTAATCTAAATAATTAAAATACGTTATTGATGACATATGTTTGAATAATTGACCTCATCACGCTCCTTTCTTGTTTACGTCTCAGACTCTGAAGATCACGCCTTAAAGGAGAAATGCAGAATTTACCGGTGAATGGAAGATCCAAAATAGATTGTCATGTTTTAACACTGTGATTTTTCTTTTCTATCACTCCCCCCCCCCCCCCCCCCAAAAAAAAGGACTATTTGAAGGATTTTGAGTATGTTTGGAAGATTTCTTGATCAGCTTGCAAAAAAAACAAAAACAAAAAACAGAAAACAAAAAACGAAAACAAAAAACAAAAAAAAACAAAAAACAAAAAAAAAAAAAAAAAAAACAAAAAAAAACAAAAAGATTGTACCACTTGACGGATATTTAGTTTGTTTGGAAGAATTCTTCAGCTTTTATGTAACAGACCATAAATGTAATACCTAAATTTTTCATGTTACTATTTTCTTTTTAAGAAATTAATTTTTATGCCATGAAGGTATTTGTGAAAAAGCTTGATTTAGAGCTTTTGTTTGATTTTGTGATTTCTTATGGGTCAACAAGACTCAAGATAGGATGCTAAGGTTAGCAAACAGCCTTTTGAGTCGAAAAGGACGAAAAAGCGTATGATTTCATGAAGGTCAAAGGTTTGACCAAAAAGTCAACTTTGACGAAGAAAGTCAAAATTTGACCAATAACAGTCAAAGAGTTGACTTGGCAGTATTATGAGATGCAGTATGGAAAAGATACTGTGAAACTCGTCATTACGAGTAATATAGCATGAATAGGCTTTAAAATCATCTTAGAAAATCAAGCACACCTAGTAGAGATTAAAGTCAAAAAGGGCTCGGAAAAATAAGAAAAATTTTATACTGTACATTTTTACATAAATAAATTTTGGACTGCAGTACAGTATAAAAATACTGTGTATAAGTGAACACAGTATTGGAAATATCTGTGTAGCTCAAAAATAGACTGCATTTTGAAGGAAATAGCCAAACAAGGCTTAATGGTGGATGACATCACCATAACCCCTAATTATGACATCATAATTATTTAATTAGCTTGGAAAGAAATATTTTGCTTGTTCAACAAGCACTTGGCCGGCCACCTCACCCCCCTTTAGTGTGAATATTGATTTTTGTGGGGTTTTTCTATAATTTTCAAAAGATTCTCAACCTCTATAAATAGGTGATGGTTCTATTCATTTTTAAAGAAAAATCTAGTGAAACTCTTGTAAAATTTTCTCTCAAAAAAACCGACCCTTAGAGTGAAGAGTGAGAATAGAGAAAAACAAAAATTTCCAAGAGGGATTTGTAGGGGAGAATTCGGATTTGAGCTAGGAACCAAGGAAAAAGAGTTTGAAAATTTTTGGAGTCAAATTGGCCAAGGTGGCCGAGTGTGGGGGGAGAGGGAAAAGAAAGAGAAAAGCTAGAAAAATTTTCGGAAAAGCCTTGTGGTGTGGCCGGATTTGAGGAGAGCCAATCAAGTGACTAAAAGAAAATTTTGGAGCCCTAATTTAGAGTGGAGGCCGGTTGTGTGCAACTAGGAGGGAGGAAGAAGTTTTGGGTGCCTAAACCCTAACCTTGAATCAAGGTAACCTCCTTAGCTCTAATTTTTCAATTGAGCTTTCAATTTGAGAATTTTACATGTATTTCAAGTTAAAGTTTGTAAGGACATAAGTCCAATTTAATTTCTTGCTCTAGGTGTGATAGGTTGTGCTTGATTTAGGGATTAGGGGTAGATGGCTTATTTATGTTGTTTGATTTTTGGTTTGTGCTTGATTGAATGCTATGATGCATGTTAGATGGTGAATGATTGGTATGTTCCCTGTTTTTGTGCAAATCAGCCCTAGACAGCCCATGCTAGGTTGTAGCTTAAGGGTGTATGCCAAGGTGTATGTTTGATTGTGATGCAAAAAGTAGAACTATGCAAACCTAGGACTAGGGTAATTCGGGTTTGGTTTGCATGGGCATGGTTGAATTGCATGATGGTTCATGTGGGACATTAGAAAACGCTGCATGTATGTTATTTAGGCTCTCGCGTGTTCGGTTGAGTTAGACTCTGTGCAATAGGACGTAAAATGAAACTAATAAGGAAAACCGCCAGTTTGGACTTGGAACTACCCAGTTTTTTGGTAAGTGAAATTTGAGGCCTTTAGAAGCCTAATGGGGTAAAACGTAAAACATGAAAGTTGTTTAGAACGAGTTTTCCTAAAGGATAGCCTAAACAGATTTTCAAAATAAGGCTCTAATGGCCTTCGTTTTTGTGAAAACCCGAGCCTAAACCGTGCCCAGTGGTTATGCACGGCCAAGTGAGTTCAAACAGCAAAACGAACCAGTTAGAGTCCGAATTAAATTTTTCGTAAAACACAAAAGTTTTAGAATTTTTCGAGAGAAAAAACTTTCGTGAAGACAACTTTTTCAAATTCGGAATGGATTTTTAAACTGACACTATTTTACAAAGACTGTGCAGTGAATAGAAAATTCCTGCACAGGATTTTCTAAAACTAGTTCGGGAAAAAAAAAAAACTGTTTTTCTTCTCAAAAATCACTGTTTTGACTATGGAAACAGTTCTAAAAGCAGTTTTCAATCCTAAATGATTTTTATAAAGATCCGTTTCGAAAATATGAATTTTCACAGGTAGATTAAAGGATTTTTGAAGTTAATTACCCAAGATTTCCAAAAGTAAGGAAATGGAATTCTCAAGATAAAATTGGTAAACAAGCCGACTACGGATGGTAACCGGAAGTTATATCCGAGTTACTGGGTCAAGCCCAAGCCCAAGGTTGACCATAGTTGACCAAGGGTTGACCTTGGTTGACCAAATGTTGACTTTGGTTGACCCAATGTTTAACTAAGTTTGACCTTAAGCGTTACCCAATATAACCCTAAGGGATACTAAAACCTATAATTGGGCTAGGATATAAGGGTTAATGGATATAACTCAATGAGTATGACGTAAAAATAAAGCCCAAGGTTGGAGAGAAAACCTAAACCCTAATGGTATGATTGAGGGCTTAGCACAAAAGGTTATCCAACGTAACCTCTTAAGAAATGATCCAAGTTTGGTTATTCTTAAACAATAGGGTTACTATTTGTAACTAAGTAAGACATCAAGTATTGGGGACATACCACTAGGATTTTGTAGGCATGTTGGTTAGGTCACCAACATTCCACAGTGTTAATTAGACTCTTACCTATGTCCTTCATCAAGCAGGGAGGAACCTGTAGCTGTACCCAGAAGAGGAAAAACAGCATCCCGTGGGACATAGCAGGAGAGGTAATGTAAGACCTGAATTTTCATGGACTTATGATTTCCTTATTCATAAGAAATTAAAAGTCCGTATTACGTGTTTATAAGATGTTTCATGGAAAATTATGAATAGTAATGGGAAATTCATAATTTTATTAGTAAATGTTTGAATTCTCATTAAATTGGCTAAAAGACTCAAAATAGAATGCCGAGGTTAGCAAACGACTTTTTGAGTCAAAAAGAGCGAAAAAGTACGTAATTTTATGAAAGTCAAAGGTTTGATCAAAAAGTCAACTTTGACCGAGAAAGTCAAAGTTTGACCAAGAATAGTCAAATAATTGACTTTATAGTATGATGAAATGCAGTATAGAAAAGATACTGCAAAAACCTTCTTTATGGTTAAGATAGTATGAATAGGTCTTAAAATCACCCTAGAAAATCAAGCACACCGAGTTAGGATAAAGGGCAAAAAGGACTTTGAAAAATAGAAAAAAAATTTTTAATGTCCGTTTTTACACAGATAAATTCTGTACCACGGAGCAGTATAAAAATACTGTGTATGAGTGAATCACAGTATTAAAAATATCTGTGTGGCACAAAAATGGACTGTTTTTAAGAAAAATAGCCAAACAAGGCCAAAAGCGGGTGATGTCATCTTGGTTGGGAATTATGACATCATAATTATTTTTCAAGCTTTAGAAAGTATTCTAGGAGGTTCTAGCACCACCCATTGCCGGCCACCTCACCCTCCCAAAGTGAAAATATTAGTTTTCATGGGGCAATTTCACAATTTCACAAACTTTCCCCACCTCTATAAATAGGTGACCCATAAATCCATTTAATTCACAAAATCTAGCCAAACTCTTGTCCATTTTCTGCACAAAATCCGTGGGTTTGAGAGGAGAGAAAGAGAAGAGAAAAGCAAAAATTTCTTGAGGGGTTGTGCTAGGGAGAATCCGGATTTGAGCTAGGAACCAAGAGGAAAAAGTTTGAAATTTTCGGAGACCCATTTTGGCTGCTGTGGTCGAAAGTGAGGGGAGGAGAAAAAGGAGAGGAAAAGATGAAAAAGTTTAGGGGAAAATCCTGTAGAGTGTTCGGCTTATGAGTGGATCAACCAAGGAACCAAAAGAAAATTTTGGGTGCCCTAGTTAGAGTCAAAACTGTGAGCAAGGAGGCCTAAGGGGAAGAGGAGAATATGGAATTTCCAAACCCTAACTTGGGTCTAAGGTAAATTCTTGAGCCAATCTTGCAATTGAGTTCAATTTTAGCCTTTTATTTGTATTTCCAAGTTTAGGTTGTAAGGACATAAGTCCAATTTAATTTCTAGCTCTAGATGTGTTAGTGTGTGTGTGCTTGGTTAGGTGATTAGGGTGCTTGGTTTATTTATGTTGATTGCTTGCTTAATTTGTGCTTGATGGATGTTAGGAAGCATGTTAGATGGTGAATGATTATGATTGGTGTGTCCTCTAATTTTTGGTTAAAAATCTGCCCTAGGCAGTGCATGATGGATGCTAGCTTAAGGGTGTATGCTAGATGCTTGTTTGAATGATGCAAAAATTTAGAATCATGCAAACCTAGGATTTTAGCTTTTCGGGTTTGGTTTGCATGGATCCGTTGGAGCTGCTTAGGGGTTCATGTGGGACGTTAGAATGTTGCATGTTTGCTGTGTAGGCTCCCAAAGTAGTCGGTCGAGTTAGACTTCGCGAATTAGGGGCGTAAACCGGACTAAACAACCGAAATTGCCAATTTGGATTCGAAATTGGCCAGTTTCGGGAAAGTGGAAATTTAAGACCTTTAGAGGCCGAACTAGGTAAAATTCAAAACACAAAAGTTGTTTGGAAGGGTTTTTCCTAGGGGGCAGTGTGGGTAGAATCCCAAAATGAGGCTCCAATGGCCTCCGTTTTTACAAAAACCCAAGGCTGGTCTGCCCAGATCTAATTTACACGCCCAGCCAGTTCAAATGAAAACTGACAAAAATACAAGCAAAACTGGATTTTTCATAAAACACAAAAGTTTTAGAACTTTTCGAGAGCTAAAACTTTTGTGAAGACAAGTTTTCCAAATTCGGAGTAAATTTTTAAACTGACACTGTTTTACGAAGGGTGTGCAGGAAACCGAAAATTCCTGTACGGGATTTTCTAAAACTAGTTCAGAAAAATTGTTTTCTTCTTTAAAATCACTGTATTGACTATGAAAACTATTCCAAAGGCAGTTTCCAACCCTAAATGATTTTTATAAAAATCCGTTTCAAAAACATGAATTTTTATAAGCTAAGTTAAGAGTTTGGAATTTTTCCTCAACTTTTTCAAGTTAAGAAGAGAAAATGAGATTTTTTTTAAGCCAAGTGTTTTCAAGATTTTGGGCCAAATAATTTTAAAGTTTAAAAAGGAAACGACGACGAATAGTAACCGGGAGGGATACCCGAGTTACAGGGTCAAGCCCAAGGATGACCAAGGGTGGATTTTAGTTGACCAAATGTTGACTTTAGTTGACTCAATATTGAATTAAGGTTGACCTTAAGGGTTACCCAATATAACCCTAAGGGATACACAAAATATACAATTGGGCTAGGATTTAAGGGTTAATAGAGATACTCAAATGATTACGATGTAAGAGTGAAGCCCAAAAGTGGAATGAAAAACCTAAACCCTAATGTTAAGATTGAGGGCTTAGCACCAAAAAGAGGTTATCCAACGTGACCTCTTAAGGAATAATCAAAGTTTGATTATTCCTAAATAGTAGGATGACTAATGGTGACCAAGTAAGATATCAAGTATCAGGGACATACAACTAAGAGTAGGTGTGAATGTTGGTTAGGTCACCAACATTTCATGATAGGATCCTAATCCTATGCTTTTTCAAATAGCAGGAAGTGACCTACTGTTGCAACCTGATTTGAGACCGCAACACTCAGGACACAGCGCAAGAGGTAAGTACAAACCTCATCTGTAGTATGAAAGATAGTAATTTATTTTCAAATATGCTATAACATGTTTTGTGCTATGTTCTACGTCATGCCATAGTTGCAAAAATGATATGTTTACTAAAGTGCTATATTTGCAAAATGTCATGTTTTTAAAAGTGCTATATCTGCAAAATGTCATGTTTACAAAAGTGCTATATTTGCAAAAAATATTATGTTTGCAAAAAGGGCTATGTTTGTAGAAATATCATGCCAAGTTATGATTGAAGTATAAATTATGATATGATATAGTGATATCATAAGGCATGTTCACTAATGATAAACAGCATGGTAAGAAAACATAAGTAAAGTGTCGTACCAACCTCCTAAAGGTGGAGGACTATTCATGTTCAAGTTAAATGATTCCCAGAATTGTTAGGGACCTTGCAAACCCCTAACTCTATCTGGAGAGCACGCATTTGGTACGTACACAAAGGGGCCCATATGAAGGATAATAAGTTCAAGTTAAAAATGGATGCATAAATGAACATAAAATGGTTCATGCATATGTTATATGATGATTGATATATTTTCAAGATGTTTAAAAAAAATGTTTTGTGAGATTACGTTTGTGCTTACTGGGCGAAAGCTCATTAGTTATATTTCCTACTGTAGGTAAGAAACCTGCAGCCTAAATGATGAGCTATATGCGGACAGTGCGGCGGATGAAGGGCGGTATGGATACCATTACGCATATATTCCGCACCTTTTTATGAGTTAAGAAGTTTTTGTATATATGTATATATCATGAAAACAAATTATGTTACATAGTATATTTGGTACTAAAGACTTTATACAATCTTTTTATTCAGTATGTATGTATGATAAATTGCTACGGGCAAACCTTTTTTATATATATGTATGCTGAGAAAAAAAAATTTATTCTCAAATTTTCAAGTAAAGTATAGTTAAGTAAGTAAGGTGACGACCCTACGTAGGATGAGGGCGTCACAGGTAAGTACAATTCCGCCTACAGTATAGGCTTTGTGTTGTTACTTGCTAAAGTATGTTAGATGTATGCTAGGGTTATTCGTTGTATTGTTATATGCTATTCGTTGTATGATGTATGTTGTGTTTGCTATGTTATTATATCATGTGGCTGTATGTTACGTGGTTGCCATGTTGTGCTATGTTGTATGTTAAGTAAAGCTGTATGATAAGTCAAGTTTATGAATCATGCTATGATAAGTTATGATGTATGTTATGTTAAGTTTATGATGTAAAGTATGTTATGGCTTATGTAAGAGTGACATCACGATGCATGTTCACCAAATTATAAGATGAAATTAAAGATCAAGAAAGTAAGAAGGCAAGCAAGTTGCCATAGCGAGCAAGTCGCCTGTGTCATACCGACCCGCTCACAGGTCGGGTTGGATTATGGTTTGAGTTGGAAATGGACTAGCCGCCCCAATCACTTCATAGTCGCGCACCCGGTACGTACACTCAAGTAAGGGGCCCATAAGAAGAAAAGTAAGATAAGTAAGAAAAAGAAGAAAAGTAAGAAAGTAAGTTAAGAACGAAAGAAAAGCATAATATGAATATAACGGGATCATGCATCTATTATGCAATGCTATGCTATGTAATGATGTGAAATTGTATGTTATGATGATATGATGAGATATGTTATGAAGAGTTAAGTTACAATATGTATGCTAGGTTAGGTTTGTTATGTCGCGGTTTAGATAGTTGTACTTGCTGAGCGAAAGTTTACTGTCTTACGTCTATGCTGTAGGTAAGCAACCTGTCAGCAATGTGTGATACAAGATGGAAGTGCGAGGCGGGGCATACTGTAAAATGTGGGAGTTAGATGCCGCTATGCGTTTTATTAATTATGTATTTCTTGTATGTTGAATATTTTATTTAAGACACACTTTATACGTTTAGACGTTTGTAAGCTCCGTATAAACAAAAAAAAAAATTTCTGCCGTGTTTCGCCCAATAAATAAGTACGTATGTATAAATGGTAACGGCCTGTGCTAGGCGGGTCGTTATAATAAATGTTAGCATTTTCATTTCATAAGTAATTTTATCTTTATTACTACTTGATATTATTGCAATGATCTTATTGTTATAGATTAGTCTATGGAATGGGTATATATGCTTATTGAGATGGTTTATAATGTCTTTGAATTGAATTCAGCAATTGATTCATAAAAATTCGAAGTAGGGCGGGACGACATATAATTACCACATGTGTTTCTTCTTATTCAATTATATATATTTGATTTATGGCTTTTTTTTTTAATAATCTTCACCAATGCAATACTTTCTTAAGCTTCATAAACATTGCCCTCTCTTCGTTTCTTTCTACATGTTCCCCTCCAACGACCTTGAATTGCACTACAAGCTAAGGAAAACAAAGCCCCTAAACATGTTGCCAAAAAAACAAAAAAAAAAAATGCACATAAACAAAAAATTAAAAAATAAACAAAACAAAAACAAAACATAAAAGAAACAAAAACAAAAACAAAACATTAAAAAAAAAAAAAAAAAAAACCCCTCAAGGTCAGCCAATAACTTCATAAATCACACAATTACAGTTTGCATTCCCAGTTTTTAATTATGATAATATACCTTCTGAATTAATAAATTTGTAGCTGTTGACCCTTGTTGATAACATTAATAATAATCTTTTATAGAAAATTATTATGTACTTTGTACATAAATTGTTAATTACTGATATATATGATTTTTATCAATTATAACCAAGTTTATTGAGGTTAACATCTTTAATCTAGTTTCGTTAAAATATAAAATTTTTATATAACTTTGCAATTAATGCCAAAAGTTACATTCGTAAAGCGGACGGTTATAGTACAGATCGAGTAGTCATATATCCACAGGGAGGTAACAATAAAAACAAATAAAATTATTGGAAATGAACATTAAAAGGGCAAGAAAAGAAAAGAACAAAGAGTGAGAATATTTTTTGTTAGATTTTCGTGTTAATGAAAATAGAGACATTATAAAATAGAGATATGTAATGACTAGAAAATTTACAGTATGAAATTCTTAATTAATAGGAAAATCAAGTTATGAATTTTATGTATTTAAGACACATTTCCTGTTATTTTGAAATGGTTAGTAAAAATAATACCAAATTTATGAAATCTTTTGTTACAAAATGTTATTCGAGTGTTTGAATAATTCTCATGTTATGTGATTGATATAGAAATTTATGAAATTTCTCTATCAAATTAATTTGATTATAAAAAATGTGGTTCTAGAGCTCGGAACAAACATATATACCAAGTCCAAAAAATAAATCTAAATTTTTAAAATGAAATTAATGATCAGTTTAATCATTTCGAGTGAATTCCCATCGAATCAACTTGTATCGATTAAAAAAAAAAAATCAGGCAGCATCTAAGTTAAACCGTCATTGGTTAAGAATCCTCACTGAATCAAATTACTAATAGGATAATGTAAAAATAAAAAAAATGGGAGATCTAGATTAAAGGAAAATCTATCTAATGGTTAGTAGATGAATGAGTTGGAGTAGGCAATTGACCATCTAAAGAAGCATAGAAATGAAGCTACGAAGAAAAAAAAAAAAAAAAAGGAAGGACAGGCAACAAGGAACCAGTGTTTCCTTCATCAAAAGCCCATAAAAGACAAATTCCAAACAAAAATAAAATGATGATGACTTGGTAGTGTGTTTCAGTAGGGGGGGAAAAAGAGAGAGAGAGAGAGAGGAAATGATAATGTATCAATAGTCGAGAGCTGCAGTAGAAAAAAAAATAATAATAAAAATAAAAAGGAACGATGGTTCCTTTTTCAGAAGTCCATAAAGGACTTATTGTGATTAAAAAAAATAAAAATAAAAATAAAAAAAGAGAAAATTTTCACTAGTAACCATCCTTGTGCATCAGTTTGATTTTTCTGTCATTGTTCGGTAATCTTATACTATTTTGACACCGCTTGGATTCTCTTGAGCATGTCAGAAAAAGTGATCTAACAATGAACAATGACATTAATGTCCATGGATGTCATAAAGATGTCATTTGTGTTCTTCTCCCAAAAAATCAAATAAAATGAAATGAGGGAACGGCGGTTCCATCCCACCAAAATCCCAAGAAGACTTCTATAAGTCCATGCTTGGTGTATTCAAGGACACATTATACACCAACCAAAAAGATTTCTTCATCTAATATCATACAAAGCAGGTGTTCGAGAAACCTTGTTGATCTAGAATTTCAAGAAAGGTTAGAAAAGCAAGTTTAATTTTTGTTGTCTTCCTAAGTGTTTTTTGTTAAAATACTTGGAGTTTTGTGTCGGTTCCAAAACCTTATTTTCTACTTAGTTCAAGAACAAATTAAAGGGAGGACAAGGAGATCAAGACATATTGTGAGAACTAGTCAACTAGGTATACAAATCTCTACTTCTATTCAAAAGTTTAATTTATTTTTATGAAACACTCTAAGGACACTGCTATAAAAATTGGCTTACACAACGGAAAATACATGACAATTTTTGTGAAACCCTCATCTTAAACAGGATTACACTATAATAACCCGAAATTACGATAAACCTATGATTTTCTTTGACACAAGGAAAATTTAAGATTTAATTATGTATGACGATATGAAGCTCATGATCTGAGTAAATATCAGTATATGTTTGAGTTCTCGGTAAATTAATTACGAGACTCAAAAATAGTTGGCTTTGGCAAATATAGGCCTTTTTGAGAAAAAGGGTAAAATAGGAATTTTGATTTTTTTTTCCGGTCAAAGTTGACCATTGAATTTGACTTTCCCACCAAGTAAGCCTCCCTTGGCTTGCCACCTTGCATGGATTTGTGAGAAATTACTTATCTTTGGAGGGGTTAAATTGCAAATTTAAAGAAAGTTAGAAAGAAAAGAAAATGGGTAATGTATTTATATACATAAAATGCTATACTAATATGTGTGGAATTGGTCAACCACCTAGAAGAAAAAGAAAGAAACAATTATATTTATGTATATAATATGTGTGGTCAAGAATTGGTCCAAAGTCCACATGTACAAGGAAGTTAGAAAAAGAAAGAAACAATATATGTATATGTACATATAATTAATAGGTGTGGTAGTTTTGTGTGGTCAGTTGTCCACATGTTCAAGAAGAAAAAAAAAAGAAAAAAAAAAAGGAGGAGAAAGGGCAGAGAATAAAAAAGGAATAGAGGATAATTATCAAGTCAGCAGCCAACTTCTTCCTTCTCCTTCACGTCTCTCTCTCTCTCTCTATTTCACGTCCAGTTGGCTTGTGAAGGAAGTCAGAAAAAAGAGATTAATTAAGGGAAAAAGCAGAAGCCAACTTCAGCCAACATTTTTCCCTTCCTCTTCGCGTTTTTCTCTCTCTTTTTCCCGTTCGTTCTCCATGGGCATTGCGCGCGGCTGCCATCGTTGGAGGTCCCGTCTCCGGCCAGCCACCGCCGCACGCGCCGGTGAACCTTGCAAGTCATCAACCAAGTGTCCAATAGCCGGAGTTTGGCCGCGTCACTTGCCGCCGTTCGCCGGAAAAGTGCCAAGAAAGTTTCGGCACATAAACTTTCAAGCATGGTTTTAGGTACAATCCAAGCTCTATTTTGTGAGCCGTTGATTTCGTTGAGTTCCACTCATCAAGAGGAACAAAGCCCAGTCCATCACCACTCCGATCGTCTCCGGAAATTTT
>CM046376.1:28760936-28892847 GCA_025413485.1 Ficus microcarpa
ACATAGCATTCAACATAGCAACAACATAGCATACATTTAACATACTTGGGCAAGTATCACAACAAAGCCTATGCTATAGGCGGAATTGTACTTACCTTGTCTGCTATGCCCTATAAGGTGCTGCTCCAAGCTCAGGCGCAACAACAGGCTATCTCCTGTTATTCCACGGACATAGGGTAAGGATTCATAATCGTAAGATGTTGGAAACCTAACCAACATTCATGCATAGCCTTAGTTATATGTCCCCTTTAAACAAGATGTCTTACTTGGTTACAACAAGTAACCCTATGGTTCAAGATTAACTAAACATGGATCATGACTTATTAGGTTACATTGGGTAATCTTATATGCTAAGCCCACATATGTACCAATAGGGTTAGGTTACTTTCCTAACCTTGGGCTTATGTCTTATTTTCCTTGGTCCATAACCCATTGGGTTATTATCAATAACCCTAAGTCTTAGCCCATTTTCAAACTTGGTGTCCTATAGGGTTATATTGGGTATCCCATGAGGTAGTCAACCTAAATCAAGCTTGGTCAACCAAAGTCAACATTTTGATCAACTAAGGTCAACCCTCTATGGGTCAAACTTGGGCTTTGGGCCAAGCCCAGTAACTCGGGTATCCTTCCCGGTTATCATCCGTTATCGTTTTGTTACCAATTTTTGCTTTGAAAAATCCCATTTCCATTACCTTGGAAAATTTGGTAATTTAAATCCAAAAATCCTTTCAATTAACTCATAAAATTCGTGGTTCTTAAGTAGGGCTTTATAAAAATCATTAAGGGTTGAAAACTGCCATTGGAACAGTTTTCATAGTCAAAACATTGGAAATACTCTTTTTCAGCGTTTGCTTTAGGAAATCCTGTGTAGGAATTTTCTGTTTCCTGCACAGTTTTTAGAAATCAGTTTCCATTTTAAAATCTAGATTGAATTTGAAAATGTTGTCTTCACAAAAGTTTTAGCTCTCCAAAAATCCTACAACTTTTGTGTTTTGATAAAAACCCAGTTCGGACTCTAGCTTGCTCTTATTTCTGGTTGAACTCACCTGGCCGTGCATAAATCCTGGGCACGGTCAGGCTCGGGTTTTCATAAAAACCGAGGTCATTGGAGTCTTATTTTGAAAAACTGTTCATGTTGCCCCCTAGGAAAAACCCTTCTCTACAGCTTTTATGTTTTACGTTTTTCCCAATTCGGCCTCTAAAGGTCTCAAATTCCACTTTTCAGAAAATTGGCTAGTTTGTACCCAAACTGGCAGTTTTCGTTCTTAATTTTATTTTACGTTCTATTTCGTGCAATCTAACTCAACCGAACACGCGGGAGCCTAGAAAGAAGACATGCAGCGCTTTCTAATGTCCCCATTCAATATTCATGCGACCCAATCGTGTCCATGTAAACCATTACTCAAATTGCATTAACCTAGGGTTTGCATGGTTCTAGGTTGCATCACACCATTCCATTCATTCAAGCCTTATTCTAACAACCTAACATGCCATTCTAAATCATGCTTGAACATATTTAGGGGACATACAACTTGTCCAACATCTAGCATGCAACCCTAATGTAACGACCTGCCTAACACAGGTCGTTACCATACTTACGTACATACATGAATTACATATACAAAACTTACTTACTTACTATGCGTAAAACAGCAGAAATTTTTTTTTTTCTACGGCGCATACGAGCGACTACGAAATACATGAAAAACAAACGTATAATAGTATTAGTGCGTATGAGTGTGAACATTAACTAAATAGCAGTTATTAAACATTCCATCATTTACATATAAATTCAATACGCGTAGTAGTTCCCATTCCCCACGTTTCACAGTATCCGGCCACGCGACTCCATCTTGTACCATCAATTGCTGACAGGTTGTTTACCTACAGCATAAACTTAAAACAATGAGCTTTCGCTCAGCAAGTACAACTCCTAAACCACGACACATAATCTAACATACATCTTAACTTATCCTATTCATGTCATAACAATTCATTTCATTATGTAGCACATCATTGCATATTGCGTGCGTGAACCAATTATGTTCATATTATACTTTCTTATTTCATCATAGCTTACTTACATTCCTTATCTTACTTACATTCCTCATCATTCCTTAACATGTATCTCTTACTTAACATACCTCATAACATAAGCATATCATACTGCATATAACATGGCATCGAATAATACATACAACACATAGCACATAACACATCAAATATACCTAGGTAAGTATAAAACTAATAGCCTATGTTGTAGGCGGCGTTGTACTTGCCTTGTCTATGTTTGACGTTAAGCTACTCCGCTTCTGGGTTCAGCTGCAATGTACTTCCTGCTTAATCGAAGGACGTAGGTAAGGTCTCTAATCTATGACTACAATATGTTGGTTCTCAACCAACATTCATACAATGTTTTTGGTTATATGTCCCCTTAACAATAAAGCATAAACTTAATCCATAGTCTAATGGGTTGTATTGAGTAACCCCTTAGGTGACTAGTCCTAAGCCGTACTAGGTTAACTAATGTTAACCTCTAAGGTTACTAAAGTCAACCCTCTTCGGGTCAACCTTGGGCTTTGGGGCTAAGCCCAGTAACTCGAGTATAAATTTTCCGGTTACCATTCGTCCATACATAACCTTGCTTGAAAACTTTGTTTTCTTTATCTTTGAAAAGTTTGGCAATCAATCCCAAAACTTCTTTAATTTCTTACAAAAATTCTTGGTTCTTAGAACATGGTTTTATAAAATGGTTGAAGGTTGGAAACTGCCTTTGGAACAGTTTTCGTAGTTAAAACAGTGCTTTTTGGAATGAAAAACAGTTTCTCTAAGTTAGTTTTAGAAAATCCTGTGCAGGAATTTCTTATTCCCTGCACAGTTTTTAGAAATTAGTTTGTATTTAAAAATCCAGTTTAAATTTGAAAAACTTGTCTTTACAAAAGTCCTAGCTCTCGAAGAGTTCTAAAACTTTTATGTTTTAAGAAAAATCCAGTTCTGCCTATATCTTTGTCAGCTTTCGTTTGAATCTCGCTGGTCATGTAAACTAGGTCTAGGCAGACCAGTCTCGGTTTTCTATAAAAACGGAGGCCATTAGAGGCCCATTTTGGGAAACGGTTCATGCTGCCCCCTAGGAAAAACCCTGTTCTACAACTTTTGTATTTTACGTTTTACCCAGTTTGGCCTCTAAAGGCCTTAAATTTTCACTTTCCCGAAACTGGCCAGTTTCGAATCCGAATTGGCAGTTTCGGTTATTAAGTCCGGTTTACGTCCTAATTTGTGGATTCTATCTCGACCGATCACTTCGGGAGCTTACATAACAATCATGCAATGTTTCTATCATCCCATACACTCAAATATGCTAACCCAACGTACCCATGCAGCCCCCAAAACCGACTGCCCTATTCCTTGGCTGCATGGTTTTCTAGCTTGCATACACATAACCATTCATGCCATACAATCATATTTCATACCCTAACATGCATTCACACTCTTACATACTTAATTGGGGACATATAACCATGATCAAATATTCTAGCATGCAACCTAACATTCAACAAATCATAAGCATATTAAATTGCATAAATGAACCAAACCACCCTTAGAAAATCCTAATCAAGCACTAAAACTAACTAAGGGCAAGAAATTAAAATTGTGAGCTTATGCTCTTACAAACTTTTTGGCTTAAAATACACTATAAACTTTAATTTAAAAACTTGAATGAAAATAGGGTTAGGGTTTTGAAAAATACCTTGAACCACTCAAGGGTTGGCTTAGGGTTGATTTTGGTACTCAAAAATCCCACTCTTGGCCCCTAACACCACAACCGGTTTTTCCACACCAAAGTGGCACAAAAAATTTCTTTTGACCTCAAATCTTGTCCTCCACCTATGGCTCGGCCACACCAAGCAAATTTCACCAAAATTTCAACTTTTTCCTTCCCTTTCTCCACTCACTGCCGTGGGCTGCACCACAAGGAAAAAGGGTCCCAAAATTTGGTTTCAAACTTGCTCTTGGTTGCTTGCTCCAAACCGAACTTTCCCCTAAATTTCTGCCTAGAAATTTTTGATTTTTCTCTTGTTTCCCTTCACTCCCTTACTCGGCAGCTCACCTAGAAGGAGTGTTAGAAAATTTTTCAAAATTTTCCCTCTTGATTCTAGAGCAAACCGAACACTAACCCCTAGAATTTTGCTTGGAAAAATTTTGTTTTTCTTCTTCACTCTCCCTTTCTCTCTCTTGGATTTTATGGAGAAAAAATCCAAGAGTTTGGCTAGGATTTTAAATTAAAATGAATAATGCTCACCCCTATTTATAGACAAGCGGAAACTTTTGAAAATTCTAGAAAACCCCACAAATTTTTAAAATTCACACAAAAAGCATGCTAGGTGGCCGGCCATTTGCTTGGTGAAGAAGAAAAAAAATTTCTAGAACAAGACACTTGTCTTCTTGTGCTTGGTTCAAAGAATTATGATGTCATAATTCAAAAATAGGTGATGTCATAAATATAAGGCCTTGTTTGGCTACTTTTTGAAAACGTAATCAAATTTTAAACTTAATACAAATAAATCCAATACTGTGTTTACTAATACACAGTACCGATATTTTATACTGCAGTTAAAATTTTATCTGTGTAAAATCGGACTGGAAAAATTTTTTTTTTTAATTTTCTCGAGCCCTTTTGCCCTGTGCCCTAACTTAGTGTGCTTGATTTTTCTACGGCGGTTTTAGTTCTCATTTATGCTATCTTACCTAAAAAAATGGGTTTTCACAGTATTTTCTCCCATACTGCGTATCACAAAATTACACAGTCATCACTTTGACCATTTTGGTCAAACTTTGACTTTCCCGGGTCAAAGTTGACTTTTTTGGTTAAACCTTTGACTATCCTAGAATCACGTAAATTTCATCCATTTTCATCCGAAAAGGCCATTTACTTATCAAAACAAGCATATTTGAGTCTTATAAAACTATAAGAGCTCATAACACATAATAGAGTTCTAAATCGAACTTTTTCGTAAATGTCTTTACGGCATACATTTAATTCCTTTAAAAAGGAAATAGTAACACAGGAAAATCAGGTATTACACCTAATATTCAAACAAGCATAAGCATAACCAATCAAAGCTTATAAATCAAACCACCCTTAATACCTAATCAAGCACCACACCTAATCTAATCTAGGGCAATGAAATAACTTGAGCTTATTATACTCTTACAATTTTCAACTTGAAATACATATAAATTTCAAATTGAAACTTAATTGAAGAGTTTAGGGCTATGAAAGAGTTACCTTGATCAAGGCAAGGCTAGGCTAGGGTTTGGGTCTAAAAATTCTTCCTTCCTCCTTGTTCTCCTTCCACCTGGTTCTCACCCTCCAATGGGTACCGAAACTTTTGTCTCACTTTGTGGTTGTTTCTACCAAATTCGGCCACTCTCCACACCTTTCCCTCTTCACTTTTCTCTTCCCCTTTCTTGCTTTCCCACAACCGGCCACTTGGCCTAGTATGGGTTCCAATTTTTTTTTTTCAACTTTTTCTTGTGTTCTTTGTTGAAATCCGACCACCCCCTAGGATTTTCCCCCTTGAATTTTAGTTTTTCTCTCTTCTCTCTTCTCTTCCTAATGCTCGGCTTTTTGAGAGAAAAATTGGCCAAAGTTTTGCTAGATTTTTCAAATTTTGTGAATAAAAGTGACCACCCATCTCACCTATTTTATAGGTGATGGAAACTTTCTAAAATTTGCTAAAAAGCCCTTGAAGACACAAAAATTGCACAAAAGGGTGCATAGGTGGCCGGCCAAGAGTTGTCTAGAACACTCCAAGATTTCTTTCCATTTTTGTTTAATTAATTATGATGTCATAATTTGAGGATTAAACGATGTGATCCTCATTAGGGCTTGGTTGGCTCTTTTCTTCAATAAGCAGTCCATTTTTAAGTTAACACAGATATTTCCAATACTGTGCTCACTAATACACAGTATTTTTATACTGTACTGCAGTCCAAAATTTATCTGTGTAAAAATGGACAGTATAAAATTTTTCTTATTTTTCCAAGTTCTTTTTGCCCTTGATTCCTACTTGGTGTGCTTGATTTTCTATGGTGGTTTTAAAGCCTATTCATGCTATCTCATCCGTAAAGACGGTTTTCACAGTATATTTTCCATACTGCTCTGTCACATAATTGTATGGTCATCACTTTGACCATTCTAGTCAAACTTTGACTTTTTCGGTCAATGTTGACTTTTTCGGTCAAATTTTGACGAACATGAAATCATGGAATTTTTCATCCCTTTTGGCTCAAAAGGTTGCTTGCTTGTCTAAGCAATCATTTTTGAGTTTTATAAAACCATAAGAACTCACAAAACTTAACAAAAACTCTAAATTGAGCTTTTTCATAAATATCTTCACGACATACATTTAATTCCTTTTGAAAGGAAACAGTAATATCGAAAAACTAGGCATTACAAAAAGAGAGACGAGAAATGTTCCTATTCTTGTAGCCAGTCATATCAAATTTAACACTTTCAAAAACTTGTGTGTCGTGGTTGGGTTTGTCGTGTAAAACCCGAAATTGATGGTTTATTTTGTGTTGACCTATATTTTTTTCTTCGATACTAAATCGTGATTCGTGTCGTGTTATCATTGTAACGACCCAACTCGTAGGGTCATTACCGTACTTACATATCATGCTTACTTAACTTAAATACTTAACTTACTTAAACATACTCTTGTATTTCATAAAAATACGAATTTTTTTTTCTTTATTCATTTTAAACTCAAATTTAAAACCTACTATTCTCATACTTATTTATATGTATTTAATCAAGTACAGTGTTGTATTTTAACACATTTAATAAACCATATTAATTACCATTATAACAACCTTTAAATACTATCCCAGTACTAAATATTTTAAGTACCGGTATATAATCATATCATAACATAAACATATTTTACAAAACACGTGGTGGTGTCTAATCCAAATTTCACAGTCTGCAATGCCATCTCTCCACAGTCTTGCATCAAGATTGCTCAGTAGGTTGCTTACCTACAACATAAACGTAAGTTATGAGTTTATGCTCAGTAAGTACAACTTTTTATTCCGCAAAATAATTTCGGTAAAAAAATGTATGAACCAATTATGCTTGCTTATGTAAACTTGGTTTTGGGCCCCTTACGTATCATGAACATGAGTATACGTACCATGGCACGTAGCCATGGAGTGACTAAGGCGACCAGCCCTATCCAACTTAAATTATGGACCAAACCAAAACCCACCCTCGTGGTAGGTCGGTACGACATGAGAAACTTGCTTTATTACGTAAAGACTTGTTCTTGTTTCGATCATACTTGAAAACTTGAATCTTAACTATTTCTTACTTAAAAACTTGATCTTGTTCTTATCATGTGATTTATTATTAGTGAGCATGCTTGCATGATACCACAATAATAAAACATAAATCATATGCATCACATACATTAATATATGAAGCTTTGGAAAACATGGAAAGCAGTAAAAACATTTAAATCAATGCATGAGTTTTTGAAAAACAAGCAAATTAGTAAAAACATTTTTGCCCATGTTATAGGCAGAGTTGTACTTATAAATTGTCCTACGCTTTTGCTCTAGTGTTCCAAAAAGGCAAGATAACATGTTATATTCCTGTTTTCAAATAGAGCGTAAGATAAAAATCGTTCTATCTTACTACAAATCATAACATACTAGATTGGTATTCAATCCGATTACTATTGGTAATCATAGATACAAATCCTGACATAATAAATTGGCATCCAATTCGATAACCATTGGTAATCATAGAATTGTTACTATATTCTCAAGTAACTTAGACTTGGTCTATTTTTCTTCATTTTTCTTAAAAATATTTTGTTTATTTGAAAATATCTTAACTTTACAAATCAAGTATTTCTTAATCAAGTATTTCTTAACATAAATACTTGTGATTTCATGAAATTACCTTTTGTAAGACATAATATGTATTAAAATTTACTTGTAAAATTCAAATGGATTTAAACCTTTTTAAAACTATTTTCATAAAATCATAGTCTCTTTTTAAAGAGGTCATAAAACCTTAAAAACTGATTTCAAAACACCCTTTTAATTTGCTTGAATGTATCTGTGCAGGAAATTTCTTGTACGATGCATAGTTTTGAAATTTCAGTTTTATCTTTAAATCTGTTTAGAATTTGAAAAAAGTTTTCTTCATAGAAGTTGTAGATCTCATCGAAACCTACAACTTTTGTTTCTAATCTAAAACTTAATTCTACCTTTAACTCACCCATTTTTCCTTATGAAAGTTACTAATCATGCACAGTACCTGGACCAACTAGTTTTGAAAACCCATAAAAACAGAGGCCTTTGGAGCCCTTTTTTTCAAAATATGTTTCTACTACTCCCTAGTATTTTTTGTGTTTTACAACTTTGTAATTATAACTTTTTTCGAAATTCGGTCTCTAAGAGACTCAAAATTGGGTTTCCAGAAAACTGTTACAATTATTTATGAAAACCGACAGTTTACATTTTGTGGATTCTTAGCTTAAAAATTTGCACACACTATCTCAAACTATCAAAGCCGTCAGCTTACATCAACATGCAGCGCGTTGGTTTCGTTCTTAAATTTCAACTATTCACTTATCTCATGTTCTTGAAAAACACAATATTGATAACTTACTTGTGTTTTTAGGTTAATTTCTTAATCAACATACCCATAATATTCACATCATCATTCATAAAATCTCTATACTTAAACATGTGAGAGCATAATCACAAATACATGGTGAGCACACATAACCTTAATACTCATCTTAGAGTATAAAATCAAACCCATGCTAAGAGCTAGCAACCAAGATAACCATGTATAGATCTATTATAAACCAGCCATTAAGGACCATCATATAGGAAAATAAGAAGCATGAGCTTATGCTCTTACATCCCATAACTTGAAATACATTTAAATCTCATACACCAAAACTTAATGAAAATTTTAGTTAGAGGATCAAGATTATACCTCTAGAGCTTTGACAGAGTTGATTTTAGTGCTTGAATGAGCAAAAATTCTTGCTTCACTTTTCCACCATACCAACCGGCCATCACCCCCTCTCTCTTTCTCTCTCTCTTTTTCCTAAGGCTTGAGAGGAATAGTTGAGAAAGAACTAGAAGTTTGAGAAGCCAACTAAATAGTGCAAGTTTTTACTACCCACCTTTGTTTATAGGTGAAAAATTCATAATTTTTCACAACTATTTTTTTCTTAAATTCTCCTTGAATTGCATATTGGTCCTTAAAGACAAAATATTTGCCTTCCAAGTCCCTAAATGGCCTGCCATGTGGAGCTTGAACCAAAAAAAATCTTTTCATACTTATCTACAATTACTTGGCCTCCAAAGTAGGGCCATGTTTGGCATTTCTCTTAATACCCAATCTATTTTCTTAGTAATTCAGATAGTATTAATACTGTTTTAACTATTAATAGTATGGTATTGTTAGACTGTAGTCCAGAATTTATCTGCACTTAATTGTATTGCATATAGATTTTTTTTAAGACTTGAAACTACTTAGTCCTCCTTACTCCAACTATTATTCTTGATTATTATAGAGTGATCGCAATCCTTATTCTCAATTCTACATCCATAATTACGGTCGGCTGTAGTATAATTTCAATACTGTTTATGATATGACAGTACCGTCTTATTCATATAATAAATTATCCTGTTCATTCATTGGTCAGAACAAAACCATAAATCATGGTTATGCTTTTTTCACTATAAGGCCTCATACTTGACTTGATAGGTCGTCATTAAGTCTTATAATACTTATAAAAACTCAAACATACTCTGATAATCAAATCAGATCATGAGCTTCATCTTGACATATATAGTACAGACTTAGATTTCTATTATTTCTAAGGAAATCGCGAGTTCATAAAAATTTCCGTTGTTACAATCATGGCGAATCATGACTCATATTGATAGCCCCAACTACAGTTTCTCCCAATTCATGTCTATAGAAATATTATAAATATAAAACCAATTTGGTTAAAATAAAGATAATTATATTTCATTACATCATCAACGTTCGTTTTGCCTAAATGGAGAATGTCTATGTTATATATACGGAAAAAATCTTTTGCTCCAAAGGAATTTTCTTATATACGTACACACTTGTCATAATTACCATTTTTTTTTTTCATTTCCACTAAAAAAATATTATCTATTATGCATTTTATTTTTATTCATAAAGTATACTTTGAAGTTTCAAATTTTATTTCTTATATCATCAAGTTTTATTTCTTATATTATCATATTACATTTAAAATGTAAATTTATACTTTTTCATTGGTTAACGATTAATTTTGCTCTTAAAATACTTAAAATATCATTAAAAATGAAAACTAAAAACTGAATTATTCGCCTTTTATACCATTTATTTTACTTATATTTAAAAAATATACCTTATATTTTAATGTTATATATTTCAATATTATTCTATTACATTTAACACATAAATCTATAAATGTTATTGGTTACATTTCATTTTGACCTTAAAATATCCAAAATACACCTAAATTTGAGTTTCTTCAGTTTTTTTTAAATTTAAATTTTAGGGCATTTTCTAGAAATTGTTAAAACAAATTTTAATCAATAATTTTGTTAAATATTTTTAGTTTACATGGTTTTAAAAAATGAAAAAAATACCCTAATTTTGCCCCAAAATCAACCCCAAATTGAAGCTATGGTTTTTCCCTAATCAACATAAGGACAAGTTTTGCTTCACCTTGTTGATCATCTCATGTTAAAGTTTTTCAGTGTTGGAAATTAAAACTCTATTTGATGAAGAAAGTGGGTGGAAAACTGTTTGGGTGCAATGCGAACGAAATAGAAAACAACAAAAAAATATAGAGTCTGAGGCGTAAGGAATTTATTGCATTTAAGGTTTTATTTGCCTCCACTACAAAGTTTGCTACGTACTAGATTTCTACGGTAAATTTCTTTGAAGATACAATGAACACTCAAATTCAATACGTAACAATCTTACTAAGTTCCATAACAAAAAGTTAAATCTTATGTCAGTCTGAAGTTTTACATATAGCAAAATCATACATATTCATAAAAAGATTTAATTGTTACAACAAACAAAACTTTTCGTCAAAAGGTGTCTTTTCCTTAAAAAGGTGTAGCACTTACAACAAAACGTACCTAATTATCTATAGATATAACTGTTTGATAATAATCATTTAATTATGATCGTTGGATCATAGTAATTTGATCAACGGTTGATATTAAATTTGAAAACATTTAATTCTGACTATTGGACAATAACCAATCAAATCATCAGTCTAGATTAAATATGAAAAAAAAAACCCCACAAGAAAGTAATAAAGAGAGCTCTATAGTTCTTATGGACAATGTGTACGTGTAAAGTACAAAGTACGCCTAAAAAGCGCCCTAGACTCCCAATTGTCCATGGCCACATGTGCGCGTGGTGCATGGTAGTTGCATAATGTCACCCGCACACAAGTGATACTATGTCACTTATTTCTATGCTTGCTTGTATTTTTCCAATGTGAGACTTTTTACTTTTCAACTTCCAAGTGATATTACAACCTCTCTAACACTTTTTACAATTATTCTAAATAATTTAATATCATACAGTTAGCAAATAACTAAACGCCTGTTTGGCAATGCTTCCTAGAAGTTGTTTTTGCCTTTCTAGGTCCAAAAGCAACTTCTAGAAGTATTTGGATGATCTGTCAGAAGAGCTTTTAGTCTTCTGAAGTGCTGCTTGTCAAAGCCAAAAAATATGACTTTTAGCAAAAGCTCTTTTGAGTAGACTTTAAAACTTGTAATAAAATTTAAATTATATATTATAAGCATCATATAACATTTTTAGTACTTATTAGAATACTTTAAAGATCATTTTAAACTCAAAAGCTCTTTGGCTCCAAACACTTACGTGCAAAGTGCAAAATGCATCCTAATCAGTGCCCAAAAGTGCTTCCCACTATACACAAGTTATTCTTACATTTCACTTGTTACTGTTTATATAACTATGCTTGCTTGTTCTTTTACAATGTAGGACTTTTTGTCTCCACTATCCAATGGCAATGGGAAAGATATTAAAATCTCTCTGAAATTTTATGCGCTTCCCACTGCACACAAGTAATTCTTACATTTCACTTGTTACTATTTATATAACTATGCTTGCTTGTGCTTTTATAGTGTAGGATTTTTTGTTTCCACTACCCAATAACAATGGGAGATATATTACAATCTCTCTTTAAATTTTATCCGTGCATTCAATAATGGTCCAAACACCATTATAGAATCCTTGTGCATACACGACTGAGGATTTAACATTGGTTTATTAACTGTCATGTAATAAACTTCGTGGTATCACAATGGTGAAATTGAACTTTCTTAGCAGTGTACCTACCTGATGGACATTAATTACCACAAATTAAAAAGTAAAAAAAAGGGCAACAATTTCATAAAAATGCACAAATCCCATTCAAACAACACATTCCAAATAAAATAAACTCAAAACTATCCCAGTCTAAATCAAAATTCCCAAAACCCCACTCATTTCTTAATCAACCCCTTCAAATCACACCTAAAATAAGTTATTAAACCCTTCAAATTGCACCGGATTTTAAACGAAGGAATGATGAAAGTTGACCATTAAAATGTCCAAAAATCAGGCGGTAATTAGAGGATTTGAATGGCTGCGGTGAAACTCATGTCTTCAACCTGAAAAGGGCCAAAAACTGTTAAATGGACTTTAATTCTCTATTCCTATATAATTTAGACCATGGTATGTTTATTTGTTAAGAAGATGACAAACCAAAGAACTGTTGGTTTCAAAAACCAGTTTTTAAAAAATTTAGCGGAAGCATGATATGGATTAAATCGCACATATAAAAATTTTTCTCAAAAATTTTTCCCGTGATAATACTTATATTAATTTAATAAAATAAATTAAGAAAAAAGTTTAGAGAATGACCGTTGTCCGATTAGGTCGAAATTCTTGATTTCCTTCAAGAACCTTCTTGAGTACTCCAAACCCTTCGAAAACACCAATCTTCTTGTGAACTTCAAATCCTCCGAAACACCAGAGATTCTTTCTCAACGTTCTCCAGATCACGATGAACAGGAAACGAGTAGGCGTTTCTGAATTTGGGTTTGATCACACACTTGAATTTTGATTCACTTTGTGTTCTCAACTCATGAGACAAAGTGAAGGAGAAGAGGAGAAGAAACTCTCTAAGGAAAAAGTTACGTATTTTTTTTTTCTGTCAAAAAGGAATTAAATATATCTTCCCTTTCTTTTAGATACATCGGATGTACCCACTTTTTGGTATTGCAGAAAAATAACTAACACTCCTCTTTTATATTTTTTTAAATTAATTAATTAATTAATTAATTAATTCAAACATATATATCTCCTTTTTTGTGGAACTAATTGCACGCCCACTATCTTTCTATAGTGGGCGTGTATTGTGATATGGGAGAGAGATTTTCTCTCTCCCAACATATATCAGTTACTCTTTTTTTTTTAATTTTATTTTGAACTATTCAAAATAAAATAACTGATATATTTTCTTCCACATATATCAAAATTCAAAATTTAAGATTCAAAATTCCACATACACTCTGTGGATATTATGTGAACCATCCTGTAGTGCACAGCTATAATGTGGTCCTTATCACACTGTATAATCTTTAATTTAAAAACTATTTTAAATTTATTTTAAATAATCATATTATTTAAAATACAAATTAATCTAATTAATTTGTTGTGTGAATATTAATATAGAATTCTCAATTCTAAATTAATAAATTAACCCAACATAAAATAATGTTCACATGACTTAATGGAGCTGTTGAGAGGAACTATGGACTTTATAATTTTAAGCTCCATTAATTTTGACAATTAATTAACACCTTAATTAAAATATCAAAATTATTAATTCCAAATTATTCCACTAAAAATTTGGAATTGCACTCTTAAAATAATAAAATTAATTATATTCAAAGAATTTGAATTGCCCATTGATATAGTCACTACATATAAATCAATCCTCCATAAACGGTTCATAATTAAAGCTAGGTATTTTCCGTTAACCTCCTTAATTATATCTTTCTCCTTAAGTACCATTGATTCTCTAATGAATAATATATTTATGATCTAATCATAAATTGAGCGCTCTTATTATTCAAGTCCCGAATCAACACTTAAGGGAACCGTCCATCTAACTTCTTTACGAAGGAATGGATTTCATCTTGTATATTAATATTCCCGGCTACTTATTATATTATATTTTCAATGTACCAAGAATTTGACACTATTCATTTGTGTCATTACTCGATATGTCAAAAAATATGATACAATAAATAGGAGTCTATTAATTACTCAGAATTAATATTGATTCATATATGACCATCATTGAATGCTCTATATACAATATTTAAAGTTACATTTAAATAATCTAGGATTTTCGATATTTATAAAGCATCTAAACATGCATGCAAAAATAATATTGAAAAAATCCTCAATTTAAATCAGTAAAATAATACATCTTATTTGTTTATGGGCACATATCCCAACAAGAACAACGTAATTGGTCATCAGGTTTGCTAGTTTAGGGTTTTAGGATTTTGGTTAAAGGGATTTCGTTAATTGTGAGAAAGATATGAAATGAAAAAGAGAAGAAAATTACCCAGATTTTCTTGTTATACAACTCAATAAAAAGTTGACATCTTTTGCAGGAGTACGTACCCGGATGACATTAGAAGAATATTAAAAGATGTTTTGGAACAATTGCGCCCCAAGGAAATGGTTGGAATGGATTCTCGTATTAAAGAGTTTGAACCCCACTTGAATCTCGGAGCGGAAGAAGTTCACATGGTAGGGATTTGGGGAACAGGAGGGATTGGTAAGACCACTCTTGCAGAACAAGTTTTCAGAAGGTTCCGTGATCACTTTGAAGCTCGCAGCATTGTCTACAGAGTTAGAGAAACTTGTGAAAAAGGAACAGACGGTTTGAATAGCTTGAAGAAACAAATTGATGAAGACTTGTTGAGCAGGAAAGCTTCTACGAAGGTGCTTATCGTTCTAGATGATGTTGAGAATGAAAAACAAATAGAGGCTCTTGTTGGGAAGGTTGGCCCAGGAAGCAGAATCATCATAACAACGAGAGACAATGGGACCTTGGTGAGATGTGGTGTTAAAGATATATTCGAGGTTAAGAAACTGACACGCGAGGAAAGTCTTCTGTTGTTTTGTCGAAAAGCCTTCAAGAAATGCTCTCCTCGTCCTCCTTTCGAAGAGCTGTCCAATGATTTTGTTAGATATGCCGATGGCCTTCCTTTACTAGTGGAGGTTTTGGGTAATTTCTTATGTCATCATAATACTGAAAGCGAATGGATTGGACAACTAAAACGTCTACGGGATACTCCAGACCAGGGTGCAACTAAAGTTCTTCGATTTAGCTATGATCGATTAAATGACCAACAGAAGGAAACCTTTCTGGATATCGCGTGTTTCTTCAAAGGAGAGGATGAATCTCGTGTGAAAAAGATATTCGAAAGTTGTAATTTTCATCCAGACATTAGTCTCGAAGTTCTCGTTGCTGAATCTCTAATAAGTATTACAGGAGGGAAGGTGTGGATGCATGATTTGCTTCAACAAATGGGTTGGGAAATTATTCGTGAGGAGAAAGAGCTTGGGAAGCGTAGCAGATTGTGGCGCCATGAGGATGCCTTGCGTGTGCTTGAGGAAAACATGGTACGATACATTTTAGTATAAAATAGAATTTAATTTGTTCTCTCTTTAAATTTTCTTCTATTTTTTTTATTTTGACTAACTATTAATTAAAATTCCACCAGAGCAAAAAATATATATATATAATTCCGTACACTTTAACAGCATCAAGTAAAAATTTATAACCGCGCTTTATCTGTTAAAAATGTCCTTCTGGACAATGAAACCATTTTAGTGAAGAATTATACAGTCCTCAGATGCCTTCTATGGAAGCACAATTCGAAATTGCAATTAAATGATAGAGTATTCTATGAAAATTACTTGGACAAATTTAGATTTGCGATGTAGACTAACTTGTCACAAGTATATAGAGATGTAGAACACCGTGTTTTTTTTTGTTTTTTTGTTTTTTTGTTTTTTCACTATGTTATTTTACCCTTTTCCAATAAGAAAGTGTATACATTGATTTCTTAGCCAGAATGTCAAAATTATGCAAATGTAGTAATAATTAAGAAAATAGTTAATTAGACATGATTGTGATATCTCCGTGTTATAACCTTTATATACTTTTCTTTTGTTTTCTTTTGCTTTATTTTTCTTCAATTAAAAGAATATTATTTTTTCCCAAGTGGAAATTAGTTGAACATCGGATAGAGATTCAAAAAGGGAAGAAACTCATCTCTTTTTACGTATAAAACAAAATACAATAATAAACATTGGATAACATAGTAGCTAAATAATTAAAGGTAGTTCTATTGACACACCTTTTATTAATTAACATAGAAACTCATCTATTATTTTGATATTTTATAAAGTTTCAGTAAAAATTATAAATTTTTCTTTGGGTATCAATTTTTTCCCAAGATATCCATTGACATTATCCTTAAATCAAAATCTCGATAACTTTATTGACATCGACATTTTTATCCTTGACCGCACTTGATTCAGTAGTCTATCTGTTTTGATTATCAAGGCAATCATAGTACTTACTAACAAAATTTTAGTTATAATTAGCCCCGCACAATAATTCATGATTTTGTTGTTGAAAAGTAATTTATGATGGAAGTATTTTTATGGAGTCAGATGCAAGAATCACAGTACTAAATAATTTTATTCCCACAACGTTACCAATCAGGAAGAAGTCTTTCTTCATTTTCTTCTTGTGAAAATTTGGTTTGTTGTTCTTATATATTATGGTAGTTTCTTCAAAGCAGATACTATATGTACATTTTGAAAGTACTGTCGTACAGGGAACAGGAGTTGTTGAAGGGATATTCCTAACTTCGCCAGGAGATGAAGAAATAGAGATTGACGAAATAGAGATTGACCCATTCGTGAACATGCAGAATCTGAGATTATTGAAGATTCGTAACGTGAAATTTCCAGAAAGCCATGATTACTATTTTTCCAGAGATCTAAGCCTATTGGAATGGCATGGATATCCTTGCAAATCAATGATGTCGAGTTTTGAATCGGAAAGGCTTGTTGAACTCATCATGCCTAATAGTCGCCTTGAACAACTATGGCAGGAAACTAGCGTAAGAATCTTTTAATTAACTATCATGTTGCTCAAGTACTATGTCATATATATATATATATATTAACCATACATTACCTATCTATATATATATAACCTATCTATACATACACATATATAAAACGTAAACTGCACCAATGCACCGGAATTTTTATTTATTTTTATTTTTTTTTGACATGCATAAACAGAGCCTCCCAAAACTTATAACTTTGACATTTAGGATCCTAAATCTAATGATCCTTAGCATATCATTCTAGCTAATTGATAGTACATGTCAATTAATGGATGACAATTAGGGTCCCAAATGCAAAAATTAAAAATTAGGGTCTAGCTTGCCAACCAACTGGAAGTTTCGTGTGCATATGTGCAAAAATTGTGGGGTATTTCGGTCCATTAGCTATTTGACCATAATTGCAAGGAACTTTCAAATTTGCGCTCTGTTCACTAAAAACTAGAAGTTTGGAGTTCAAATTGCCCAACACCAACAAATTTAGAGTGAAGCAATGAAAAAAAAAAAAAAAAAACCCAAAAATAATTTACACATTCATAATCAAGTTGAAAGAACGCTTATCAATGTTTACCATGATAATTATTTATCAATTTACGTCATTTTTATTAATTTCTTCTTTTCCTACTTTTTCTCTATTTCATATGTATGGCAGCGCTTGGAAAATTTAGTACTAATCAATCTCAGCCATTGCAAAGAGTTGACGGAGACGCCAGACTTCAACTTTATCCAAAATCTTGAGACGTTGATCCTCGAAGGTTGCGAAAGCTTAGCAGAGCTTCACCCATCTATTGGAAGACTTGAACATCTTGCCTTACTGAACTTGAAAGGTTGTCGACAGCTTACAAGTCTACCTAAAAGCATAAGCTTGGAATCTCTTGCAACTCTTATTCTCTCTGACTGTTCAAATCTCACGGAGTTCCCCGAGATTGAAGGAGATATGACGAAGTTGTCTGAACTCTATTTAGATGGTACAGCCATAAAGGAGTTACCAACTTCAATCAATCTTTTGACTGGCCTTATTTTCTTGACCTTAAAAAACTGCAAGAAACTTTTGAATCTTCGGAGTGGAATCCTTCCTGGTATGAAATCTCTGAAAGTTTTCCGCTTGTCGGGCTGTGAGTCAATGGACCAATTGCCGGAAGACCTGGGAAGATTAGAAAATCTAGAATGGCTTGTCGTGAAGGGTACTGCGATAAGAACGTTGCCTTCTTCAATCGTGCACCTAAAGCACCTCAAAATATTATCTATGCGTGGATGTGGAGTTGTGCAGTTGCCGGATGAAATTGGTCTCTTATCATCCTTGCGGATTCTAGATCTGAGTGAAAACAGTTTTAGCAGCATTCCTACAAGTATCTCTAATCTTTCTGAGCTAGAAAAACTTTCATTGTCAAAATGTAGCAAGCTTCAGTCATTACCAAAACATTTACCCATCAATCTAGTATCTGTAGATGCACGTGACTGTCCGATGCTAACTGGTTACTCAGATACTGAGATGACAGTATTGACTTCGAATAAGGGATTCCATTTCATAGATTGTCGTAATTCCTCAAATGTTGATGACTCCTGTACAGATTATGCACCACTTCCAATGCCCAATGACCATGTTGATTTACTCCTCCCTCAATGGCTCAAGGTCTGCTCTCTCTCTCTCTCTCTCTCTCTACACACAAACATATATATATATATATCTCTTCAATACGTTATACATACATATCAAACATCTAATATACTCTGTTTTCCCTTCATGTTTGTATTTACAGGATAGCGTAAGTGAAGGCGCAGAGTTTCAATTTCGTTTCCCTTGTGCTACAATTCCTCTTTGGTGTCAAAACTGGGATACAAGGTCTCCAATAAAAATTGAACTATCTGGAAAAGATCATGAGGATTCAGGTCATAAAACGAAAGGATTTGCCCTTTTTGTCGTCTTTGAAAACAAGAAGCATGATAACTTTGATGAAGCATGGCAAGAAAAAAATATATTTTGTCATGTTGCCTTAAATAGGCATCAATTTGAGAAAACCATACGCCTGGTAAACTTTAAGGACTTCATAGTTGGTACTTTCGGGATATGTTGCTATGTTTCGCAGGAAGCATTTCATTGGCCGTTAAACACATCGATTCACAATATTGAAGTTTCTTTTTCAACAGATAGATTGGATGTGGAGTTGCAAAAGTTTGGAGTACATCAAGTATTTGAGCACAACGTAGAAGTGTTTGCTGAGAACTTAGCTCATAGTGCAAATGACCACTTGGATCTAAAACTGAAGTCCAGCCGACATTGCAAGGTAATATCTGATGTGGTAAATCAATTGGAAGAATCTGGCAACATCACAAGCGTCGAGCATAAAAAAAGGCAGGGAGAAAGTAGCCGTAGAGTACCTCGGAATGAAGTACAAAGCAATCTTACTACTGCCTGGGACAACATACCTACGATTGAGCATAAATGTTACATAAATGGAACATACAAATTGCTTTCAGAACTCTTTCAGGTCAGTTCTCTATCTTTGTCCCTCTCTATTTGCTTTTATCTGTCCCTAATCTACTTCCAACACTAACTCTCTAATTTGCACATTTGATAGGGATGCGTCGCACGCCACAGTCCTTTTCAGTTTGAATTCCCCTTTCCAATACTTTCACCATGGTTTTTCCACCATAGCGTTGGGAATACGGCAGTGTGCTATCTTCCTCCCAATATATGCACCGATGAGAGATGGCTGGGGCTTGAACTCTATGTTCATTGTGGACGACTTGGACTTTACCCAGGGGAAATTGTGCTTGATGTTGATCTGTATGCCCACGGGAAACATCCGTTGCTTATATACACTCATCAACACAAAACCTGTAATGGTAATTTTATTGCAATTCATGTACCACGCAAGTATTTCTCGAAAGAGCTGAATGATTGTCAAGGTATAAGTGCTGTCTTTGAGCCCACCACCCCAAACGTGGAAGTCAAAATGTGTGGAGCCAGATTGCTGTACGTGCAAGATACGAAGTTAATAAGCAGAGGAATAATACAGTACATATTTTTGAGACCTGATCTCCTCCTTTATCTTAACAAAACTGTGAAAGGGTTCCTTCAGAAAGATAAAAGCGACGGTGATTTGTGTAGTCGCATGACTACTCGTGAACCAAGGTTTGATTTTCTAACACACATGATTTGTTCTATGCCAAATATCGATTATTCTCCCAGCCTCACTTATGATCTTAAATTTTGTAAATATTACAGGGAAAGGGATGTTTTAAAGTCCTTGCAAAAGCTTCTGACAGTAGAAAAAGAAGTTTCAACATTGTTGGATAGGCACAGAAAGGAATATCATGTGGAGAGTGGAGCTGTTGATAAAGCTGACTCGTTTGTAGCTCACTCCAAACAGTCTTTTTTTAAGAATTGGGACCTCATCCAACAAGACACTAGCAGAAATTCGTCATTTATATTCAACCATTTGCATATAATCGCTGAGACTCTGCTCCACAGACGCGATTCAAAAAAACTGATGAAAACTCTTGAAGATCTTCTTAGAGAATTCTTCGAACATCGCGTCCTGGTCACACTCAGCCTAAAAGGACATATTGCCTTCGGTTTAGGGCATTTTGATCCTTTCTCGCCGTACAACTTATGTTTCCCTCAGAAGGGAATCCCAGAGTGGTTTGATCATCAATGGAGTGCCTCTATGGTGGGAATTGACCTTCCTCCGAATCTATGTGATGATAAGAGCTGGAGAGGGCTTCTTATATGTGCTGCCTTTTCCATCAAAGAGCATCCTGGTGCTTTTTCGAAAGCATCTTTCAGGCTTCTTTGTCACTTAGAAAGCGAAGAAGGTTGCTTGAATCCCATCGCGCATTGTTCGATCAGTAAAGATAAAATTAAGTGGGTGCATCTGAGGGGCTTCATTTGGCTGACCTATATCCCTCGTCTTCTGCTTACAGAGCTGGATGGAAAGCGTATTGTATGGGCTAAGGTCTATAATTACTGCCGAGGGTTGATTCTGGACACGTGCGGTATCTATCTATTTTTTCAGGAAGATGTGGAAAGATTTAAGGAAACCATAACTGAGTGTTGCACTTCATTTGTTAAAGACTTGGAGTCGATTGATCAATTCCTAGAAAGTGAAGATTACGAAGATCTACCGTCTGATGACCAAACACTTTAAGTTGCCAGACAAGGTCCATCCCTCTCTTTAATTTTTTAATCTCTATATTTTCATGTTGCAGGATTTTGATCAATAAATCGTATGTACTTTTACTTATACAAGCCTATTGTAGAAATGAAGTATCCATCACATATAGGCTTTAGAGAATCGTGACATAACCGTCGAGGAAAAGTATGGACGTAGAAGATTGAATGGAACAATACATAGAAAGAGAATTTCCCTTAATATAAATTGCTTTGGTTGGCTCTGATCTGTGGTCTGCTATTTATTTATTTATTTTTGCTTTGCTCCCTCGATTAGGTGCATATTTATTTAAGTATTTTCTAGTATATTAATTTTTTAATTTTTTTAATTTTTTCGTCTCTTCTACAGAGCAAAAAAATTTCTTAATCTAAATAATTAAAGTACGTTATTGATGACATATGTTTGAATAATTGAGCTCATCACACTCCTTTCTTGTTTACGTCTCAGACTCTGAAGATCACGCCTTAAAGGAGAAATGCAGAATTTACCGGTGAATGGAAGATCCAAAATAGATTGTCATGTTTTAACACTGTGATTTTTCTTTTCTATCACTTTTCCCCAAAAAAAAAAAAAAGGACTATTTGAAGGATTTTGAGTATGTTTGGAAGATTTCTTCAGCTTGCAAAAAAAAAAAAAAAACCAAAATCAAAAAACAAAAAACAAAAAAAAAAACAAAAAAAAAGCAAAAAAAAAAAAAAAAAAAAAAAAACAGAAACAAAAAACAAAAAAAAAAAAACAAAAACAAAAAGTTTGTACCATTTGACGGATATTTAGTTTGTTCGGAAGAATTCTTCAGCTTTTATGTAACAGACCATAAATGTTAGGATTTTCATTTCATAAGTAATTTTATCTTTATTACTACTTGATATTATTGCAATGATCTTATTGTTATGGATTAGTCTATGGAATGGGTATATATGCTTATTGAGATGGTTTATAATGTCTTTGAATTGAATTCAGCAATTGATTCATAAAAATTCGACGTAGGGCGGGACGACATATAATTACCACATGTGTTTCTTCTTAATCGATCAATTATATATATTTGATTTATGGCTTTTTTTTTTTTTTTTAAATAATCTTTACCAATCCAATACTTTCTTAAACTTCATAAACATTGCCCTCTCTTCGTTTCTTTCTACATGTTCCCCTCCAACAACCTTGAATTTGTAACGCCCCCAATTCCATGTAGGGCCGACTACGTAAACATGGGTCGTTACCTTACTTGCTTAACATAAATCTTAGTCTTAAATACTTAAACTTGAAGAAAATTTTAGAATAATTTTTTTTTTCTTTCTTCAAGAAAACTTTAAAACTTGAACTTCATTTTAAAATCGTGACTTGAAAACAATACATACATAACCCATAACATGTTTTTTAATTATACATGTAAAACCTCATAACTTAAACAAGTTGCGGAAAATTTTGCGTAGTGGTATCCCACACCGCCCTTCACTTGCTGGATCGTCTCCATAGCCCACTAAGTAAAGCTGCAGGCCTTTTATCTTTACCTGCAGTACGGAATATATCTGATGAGCTTTCGCCCAGCAAGTACAAACATTATCTCACAAAAACATGTTAACATCACAACCATTATATACATATGCATGAACCATTTATGTTCAATTAGATGTCTTTTATGACCAATTATTAACTTGAACTTATTACCTTCCTTTAACATGTGGACCCCTTTGTGTACGTACTAGATGCGCGCTCTTCAGATAAAGTTAGGGTTTGCAAGGTCCCTAACCATTCCAGGAAACATTGAACTTGAACATGAATAACCCTCTACCTGATGGGAGGTTGGTACGACACCTTATTTGTGTGTTTTTACCATGTGGTTTAACATTAGTGAACATACCTCATGATGTCATAATATCATATCCTAACATACACATGGCATACTTTAACATAACATAAATCATGGCAACTTTGTAAACATGGTATACTTGAAAACGTGGCATTTCTAAAAACATGGCATTTGTGTAAACATGACATTCCTTGAAAACGTGGTATTTTTGTAAATATGGCACTTTTTGAAAACGTGGCACCTTTAAAAACATAGCACTTTTGAAGACATGGCATTTTTGAAAATGTGACATTTTTTGTAAACATGGCACTTTTGAAAACAAAGTACATTTGAAAACATGGCATTCTTAAAAACATGTCATTTTTTAAAAACATGCTATACTTGAAATCATGGCATTCTTGAAAACATGACACTTTTGAAAACGTGGCATCTTTGTAAATATGCCACTTTTGAAAACGTGCACTTGAAAACATGGCATTGCATATCATAACATTTTATCACATACATGAAACATATCACATCGCATGAAACATGTCATAATATACTTGAAAATACATTACTATCTTCCATATCGCAGGTGAGGTTTGTACTTACCTCATGTGCTATTTCCTGAGTGTTGCCGCCTCAACTCGGGTTGCAACAGTAGGTCACTTCCTGCTATTTAAAAGAGTATAGGATAAGAATCCCATCATAAAATGTTGGTAACCTAACCAACACTCATCCTTAATCTTTGTTATATGTTCCCCCTAACATACTCATGATAGCTCGTTAGGTTACATAAGGTAACCTTGGTTGCTAAGCCCACATACCATTAGGGTTAGGTTATCATCCTAACCTTTGACTTTTATCTTAATATCCTTAATCCCGTATCATTCTTGGTATCCTATAGGGTTACATTAGGTAACTCTCAAGGTGGTCAACCCTGGTCAACCCAGGTCAACATTCCACTTGGTCAACTTAGTCAACAAAAGTCAACCCCCTTATAGCTCGGGTCTTACTTCCGGTTACCACCCGAGATTGTCTTGGTTACTCAACTTTGGTTTAAAAATCCATTTTCCATTTATTATTGAAGACTTTGGTAAATTGAGTTTAAAATCCTTTACTTTAACTTATAAAATTCGTGAATCTTAAAACGGAGTTTTACAAAATCATTTAGCATTGAAAACTGCCATTGAAACAGTTTTTACAGTCAAAACATTGGTTTTGTGGAAAAATACAATTTGTATATTTTGTTTTAGAAAATTCTATGCAGGAATTTCCTGTTCACTGCACAGTCTTTATAAATCATTGTCAGTTTAAAAATCTACTTTGAATCTGAAAAAGTTGTCTTTACAAAAGTTCTAGCTCTCGAAAAACCTAAAACTTTCATGTTTTACGAAGAATTCAATTCGGACTCTAACATGTCCATTTTCTTGTTTGAAACCACCTGACCGTGCATAAAAACCTGGGCACGGTTAGGCTCGGGTTTTCTTAAAAACTGAGGCCATTAAAGCCTCATTTTGACAAACTGTTCACGCAGCCCTACAGGAAAACCTCTTCTAAACAACTTTCATGTTTTACATTTTTCCCCATTCGGCCTCTAAAGGCCTCAAAATTATCTTTCCAGAAAACTGGTCAATGTTCACCCGAACCTGGCAGTTTTCAGTCTTAAATTCATTTTACGCCCTATTTCGCATAATCTAACTCAACCGAACACGCGGGAGCCTCAATAACAATCATGCAGTGTTTTATAACGTCCCACTTTAGCATACATGCAATCCCATCGTGCCCATGCAGGCCATCAACCAAACTACCCTAACCTAGGGTTGCATGGTTCTAGTTCCATTCCATCATTCCATTCATTCATGCTTCACTCTAGCAACCTAACATATCATGCTTGAACATCTTTGGGGAACATATAACACATCCACATCTAGCATGCAATCCTAGCAAGCATAATCAATCAAAATTCATAAACAAACCACCCTTAGATCTAATCAAACACACAACTATCAACCTAGGGCAATAAAATAACTTTGAGCTTATGCTCTTACAATCATGACTTAGAAATACACTTAAATTTCAGATTTAAACCTCAATTGAAAAAGGATTAGGGTTTAGGGCTTTTACCTTGATTATCTCAAAATTTTGGGGCTAGGGTTCGGCTCACCAAATTTCCCCCCTTAGGTCCTCCAAAACCGGTTCTAGCCCTCCAATTGACACCCGAAAGTTTGGTTGGTTTCTTGAACCAAAACCATGCACCACTAACCTCAATTTTTCCTCACTTTTTTCTCGACTCACAGCCGGCTCTTAGTCCAGAAAATGGTCCCAAAAATTTTCCAAATCCTCACTTAAAGTCACTAGAAGAAAATCCAACATCCTAGCACTAAAACCCCTTTGATTCACAATTTTTTTTCTCTCTTTTGGTGGCTAATTTGGGTTCGGATTCTTGGGGAAGAGAAAAGGGCAGAGCTTGGCTGTTTTTCTGAATTTTTCCAGCCCAAAAACCGACCTCTTCATGGCCTATTTATAGTGGTGGAGAAATTTTCTAAAAATTGCATAAAAACCCCTCAAAAATCAAAAATTTCACTTTGACCCCCAATAGGTGTCATGTTGGCCGACCATTCCTTGGTCTCCAAGGCTTGCTTACCTCATCAAGGTGACATCATCTTGATGACATCACTTGCTTACATCACCAATTTTTCAAAAATTACATTTTGACCCCAAATGACAAAATCTTTGCATTTTTACCCTCCTCGGTGGCCGGCCATTGTCTTGGCTTGCAAGACAAGTTATTGCATCATTGTGACATCATTTTGATGACATCACTATGCTTACAACACCAATTTTCTAAAATTTGCACTTTAGCCCTTAAGGATAAAATCTTTACATTTTTACCCCTTAGGTGGCCGGCCACCTCACCCATCTTCTAGAAAATTCCATAATTCTTTCCATCCTTTATTTAATCATTTATGATGTCATAAACCTATGGTGAGGTGATGTCATCATCTTAAGCCCCTTCTTGGCTTTTCCTTAATATGCGGTCCATTTTTTTTTATGCTACACAGATATTTTTAATACTGTTATCCACTAATAACAATATTTTATATTGTATCACAGTCCAAAATTTATCTGTGTAAAAATGGACAGTATAAAATTTTTCTTATTTTTCAAAGTCCTTTTTGCCCTTCATTTCTAACTTGGTGTGCTTGATTTTTCTATGGTGGTTTTGAATCTTGATCTTTCTATCTTGTTTATAATGACGGTTTTTCATAGTATATTTTTCATACTGTCTGTCATATAACTGTACCGTCATGCCTTTGACCTCTCGGGTCAACCTTTGACTTTTTGGTCAAACTTTAACTTTTTCGGGTCAAACTTTGACAACATAAAATCATGAATTTTTCTAAGCCTTATTCCATAAAAAGGCCTTATGCATGTCTAAAAATCACTTATTGAGTTTCATAGCAAATTGAATGAAAACTCAAACATTTATTATAGAATTGTGAATTTCACCTTGATATTCATAATTCTCATGAAATACTTCATAAACACATAATATGGACTTTAATTCATCATGTATAAGGAAGTCATGAGTCCATAGAAAATGTCAGGGTATTACATTCTACACTCCTTAAAAGATTTTCGTCCTCGAAAATTCGAATAATTCTAAGTGGATTTTTCTTCAAATCCACTATCAATTCCTAATGGTTCGTTCATGTTCCCATTTTAACACTTTAATGGGATCATGTTTTTTATACAGAACCATAATCTTACTTCTATATCCTCATAACTCATACCTTCATATCCTCATACTTTCATACTTTCATGCTTACTTTCATCGTACTTTCATATCCTATCATCATACTTTCATATCTTCATACATACTTTCATACTTTCATACTTATCATCATATCTTCATTTTCTTCATATTGCATCATAAGAACTATTTACGTAAAATTTCTTAGCAAGTTTGTCATATAACTTGCAATTTTTGAAAAGCATATTATAACAAATAACTTTTCCATACTTGAAAAGTATATCGTATCTTATATTCAAGATACTTTTCTTTAACTTTAATTTAGGGCTCAGCGAATATTGAAAATATTTTTCTTTCAATTTAGCTGAAACTGAGGACCCTCTTAGTACAATGTTAATCACGTGCTACTAGAACCCTTTTTCTTTTCATGATGGCCCCTATCTTGGAACTTTATTCCTCAAGGATTCGGCCCCTTACATAACATGATGGCCTCTTTCTTGGAACTTTAATCTTTATTCCTCAAGGATTCGGCTCTTTACATAACATAACATGACTTTGTTCTAATTCGCATAAGATCAAGTACCATACATGAAAATAACTTCTTTGAATCTTTTCCATATTATTCATGGAAAACAATAATAAATAATATTATTGAAAATGTATTACTGTTCATGTGATGCAATAGAAAACATTCTTGATTCAACCAGCTACTTGTTAGCTAGTAGAAACTTCTCTTTTTGCCTTTAGCATTTCCTTTAAAGCACAAAGGCATAATCAATAATCATAGCTCTAGGGAATATCTAGAACTTTCCATCATAACATAATTTCCCTTACTTAAAAGGTTGTTGTCAATCTCAACCTTATTAACTTCATTATCATTCTTATGATATACCAAATTCTTGTTGGTAACATCTAACTCATATTGGTGATTGCCTAGTTGCTATTCCCAAATTAAGGCATCATCCACCTTTTCCCCATTTCTATTATTATTCTTACGGGGCAAAATTCCATATTCAGGAAACTTAACTTTCATGGTGTCAATCCAATTCTTAAAAGGAAAAGTTCTTTGTCATGATTATACCTGAGATAAGGTGATAGGCTATATGCTTTTGAAGCCTATTCCTTTCTTAATGCTATTCTAGCAATCATAACTTAGTTATTATAATTGCAAGATTAGACTCTTGTAAAAATTTGGTTCGTTCGTATGCACGGCAAACCATCTTCTAATTCTAGTTTCTAATTCTTCACATTTCTATACCCATCCTTTCATCCATATCTTATCATGTTCATTCCTGGGAATATCATAACTCATCATGATTTTCTTCACATCATCATCGTAAGCTTACCCTCTTACATACTCATCATGGTAAATTCTAAGATCATGGAAATACATATGTATATCATTTGCGATCCCATAAAATCAAAAATATTACGGATATTATTTCCCGTGAAAACATTAATGAGATAAACTCATTACTTAAACAAGATCTTAAACGAAAATAATTTAACTTACTTGGGCCGTTGCGGAAACGATGTGAAGCGAAATGAAGTAGGCTGGCAGGATACCGCTCTGATACCAACCTGTAACGTCCCCAATTCCACGTTAAGCCGACTACGTAAACGTGGGTCGTTACCTTACTTGCTTAACATAAATCTTAGACTTAAATACTTAAACTTGAAGAAAATTTTAGAATAATTTTTTTTTTCTTTCTTCAAGAAAATTTTAAAACTTGAACTTCATTTTAAAATCGTGAGTTGAAAATAGTACATACATAACCCATAACATGTGTCTTAATTATACATGTAAAACCTCATAACTTAAACAAGTTGCGGAAAATTTTACGTAGTGGTATCCCACACCGCCCTTCACTTGCTGGATCGTCTCCATAGCCCACTAAGTAAAGCTGCAGGCCTTTTATCTTTACCTGCAGTATGGAATATATCTGATGAGCTTTCGCCCAGCAAGTACAAACATTATCTCACAAAAACATGTTAACATCACAACCATTATATACATATGCATGAACCATTTATGTTCAATTAGATGTCTTTTATGACCAATTATTAACTTGAACTTATTACCTTCCTTTAACATGTGGGCCCCTTTGTGTACGTACCAGATGCGCGCTCTTCAGATAAAGTTAGGGTTTGTAAGGTCCCTAACCATTCCAGGAAATATTGAACTTGAACATAAATAACCCTCCACCTGATGAGAGGTTAATATGACATCTTACTTGTGTGTTTTTTCCATGTGGTTTAACATTAGTCAACATACCTCATGATGTCATAATATCATATCCTAACATACACATGGCATACTTTAACATAACATAAATCATGTCAACTTTGTAAACATGGTATACTTGAAAACATAGCATTTTTGAAAACATGGCATTTTTGTAAACATGGCATTACTTGAAAACGTAGCATTTTTGTAAACATGGCACTTTTTGAAAACGTGGCACCTTTAAAAACATGGCACTTTTGAAGACATGGCATTTTTGAAAATGTGGTATTTTTATAAACATGGCACTTTTGAAAACAAAGTACCTTTGAAAACATGGCACTCTTAAAAACATGCCATTTTTGAAAACATGGCATTCTTAAAAACATGTCATACTTGAACTAATGGCATTCTTGAAAACATGGCACTTTTGAAAACATGGCATCTTTGTAAATATGTCACTTTTGAAAATGTGCACTTGAAAACATGGCATTGCATATCATAACATATTATCACATACATGAAACATATCACATAGCATGAAACATGTCATAATATACTTGAAAATACATTACTATTTTCCATACCGCAGGTGAGGTTTGTACTTACCTCGTGTGCTATTTCCTGAGTGTTGCCGCCTCAACTGAGTTGCAACAGCCGGTCACTTCCTGCTATTTAAAAGAGTATAGGATAAGAATCTCATCATAAAATGTTGGTAACCTAACCAACACTCATCCTTAATCTTTGTTATATGTTTCCCCTAACATACTCATGATAACTCATTAGGTTACATAAGGTAACCTTGGTTGCTAAGCCCATATACCATTAGGGTTAGGTGATCATCCTAACCTTGGGCTTTTGTCTTAATATCCTTAATCCCGTATCATTCTTGGTATCCTATAGGGTTACATTGGGTAACCCTCAAGGTGGTCAACCCTGGTTAACCTAGGTCAACATTCCACTTGGTCAACTTAGTCAACAAAAGTCAACCCCCTTATAGCTCGGGTCTTACTTCCGGTTACCACCTGAGATTGTCTTGGTTACCAAACTTTAGTTTGAAAATCCATTTTCCATTTATTTTTGAAGACTTTGGTGAATTGAGTTTAAAATCCTTTACTTTAACTTATAAAATTCGTGAATCTTAAAACGGGGTTTTACAAAATCATTTAGCATTGAAAACTGCCATTGAAAAAGTTTTCACAGTCAAAACATTGGTTTTGTGGAAAAAAATAGTTTTTCTATTTTGTTTTAGAAAATCCTATGCATGAATTTCCTGTTCACTGCACAGTCTTTATAAATCATTATCAGTTTAAAAATCTACTTTGAATCTGGAAAAGTTGTCTTCACAAAAGTTCTGGCTCTCAAAAAATCCTAAAACTTTTGTGTTTTACGAAAAATTCAATTCGGACTCTAACGTGTCCATTTTCTTGTTTGAAACCACCTGACTGTGCATAAAAATCTGGGCACGGTTAGGCTCGGGTTTTCTTAAAACCGAGGCCATTGGAGCCTCATTTTGACAAATTGTCCACGTTGCCCTACAGGAAAATCTCTTCTGAACAACTTTCATGTTTTACATTTTTCCCCATTCGGCCTCTAAAGGCCTTAAAATCATCTTTCCAGAAAACTGGCCAATGTTCACCCGAACCTGGCAGTTTTCAGTCTTAAATTCATTTCACGCCCTATTTCGCATAATCTAACTCAACCGAACACGCGGGAGCCTAAATAACAATCATGCAGCATTTTATAACGTCCCACTTTAGCATAAATGCAATCCCATCGTGCCCATGCAGGCCATCAACCAAACTGCCCTAACCTAGGGTTGCATGGTTCTAGTTCCATTCCATCATTCCATTCATTCATGCTTCACTCTAGCAACCTAACATATCATGCTTGAACATCTTTGGGGAACATATAACACATCCACATCTAACATACAATCCTAGCAAGCATAATCAATCAAAATTCATAAACAAACCACCCTTAGATCTAATCAAGCACACAACTATCAACCTAGGGCAATAAAATAACTTTGAGCTTATGCTCTTACAATCATGACTTGGAAATACACTTAAATTTCAGATTTAAACCTCAATTGAAAAAGGATTAGGGTTTAGGGCTTTTACCTTGATTATCTCAAAATTTTGGGGCTAGGGTTTGACTCACCAAATTTCCCCCCTTAGGTCCTCCAAAACCGGTTCTAGCCCTCCAATTGACACCCGAAAGTTTGGTTGGTTTCTTGAACCAAAACCATGCACCACTAACCTCAATTTTTCCTCACTTTTTTCTCCACTCACAGCCGGCTCTTAGTCCAGAAAATGGTCCCAAAAATTTTCCAAATCCTCACTTAAAGTCACTAGATGAAAATCCAACATCCTAGCACTAAAACCCCTTTGATTCACAATTTTTTCTCTCTCTTTGGGTGGCTAATTTGGGTTCGGATTCTTGGAGAAGAGAAAAGGGCAGAGCTTGGCTGTTTTTCTGAATTTTTCCAGCCCAAAAACCGACCTCTTCATGGCCTATTTATAGTGGTGGAGAAATTTTCTAAAAATTGCATAAAAACCTCTCAAAAATCAAAATTTTCACTTTGACCCCCAATAGGTGTCATGTTGGCCGGCCATTCCTTGGTCTCCAAGGCTTGCTTATCTCATCAAGGTGACATCATCTTGATGACATCACTTGCTTACGTCACCAATTTTCCAAAAATTACATTTTGACCCTAAATGACAAAATCTTTGCATTTTTGCCGTCCTAGGTGGCCGGCCATTGTCTTGGCTTGCAAGACAAGTTATTGCATCATTGTGACATAATTTTGATGACATCACTATGCTTACATCACCAATTTTCCAAAATTTACACTTTAGCCCCTAAGGATAATATCTTTACATTTTTACCCCTTAGGTGGCCGGCCACCTCACCCATCTTCTAGAAAATTCCATAATTCTTTCCATCCTTTATTTAATCATTTATGATGTCATAAACCTATGGTGAGGTGATGTCATCATCTTAAGGCCCTACTTGGCTTTTCCTTAATATGCGGTCCATTTTTTTTTATGCTACACAGATATTTTTAATACTGTTATCCACTAATAACAGTATTTTATACTGTATCACAGTCTAAAATTTATCTGTGTAAAAATGGACAGTATAAAATTTTTCTTATTTTTCAAAGTCCTTTTTGTCCTTCATTTCTAACTTGGTGTGCTTGATTTTTATATGGTGGTTTTGAATCTTAATCTTTCTATCTTGCCTATAATGACGGTTTTTCACAGTATATTTTTCATACTGCCTGTCATATAACTGTACCATCATGCCTTTGACTTCTCGGGTCAACCTTTGACTTTTTGGTCAAACTTTGACTTTTTCGGGTCAAATTTTGACCAACATAAAATCATGAATTTTTCTAAGCCTTATTCCATAAAAAGGCCTTATGCATGTCTAAAAATCACTTATTGAGTTTTATAGCCAATTGAATGAAAACTCAAACATTTATTATAGAATTGTGAATTTCACCTTGATATTCATAATTTTCATGAAATGCTTCATAAACACATAATATGGACTTTAATTCCTCATGTATAAGGAAGTCATGAGTCCATAGAAAATTTCAGGGTATTACAGAATTGCACTACAAGCTAAGGAAAAACAAAGCCCCTAAACATGTTGCCAAAAAAACAAAAAAAGAGATGCACATAAACAAAAAATTAAAAAATAAACAAAACAAAAACAAAACATTAAAAAAACAAAAAGAAAAACAAAACATTAAAAAAAAAAAAAAAACCCCTCGTGATCAGCCAATAACTTCATAAATCACACAATTACAGTTTGCATTCCCAATTTTTAATTATGATAATATACCTTCTGAATTAATAAATTTGTAGCTATTGACCCTTGTTGATAACTTTAATAATAATCTGTTATAGAAAATTATTATGTACTTTCTACATAAATTGTTAATTACTGATATATATGATTTTTATCAATTATAACCAAGTTTATCGAGGTTAAGATCTTTAATCTAGTTTCATTAAAATATAAAATTTTTATATAACTTTGCAATCAATGCCAAAAGTTACATTCGTAAAGCGGACGGTTGTAGTACAGATCGAGTAGTCATAAATCCACAGGGAGGCAACAGCAAAAACAAATAAAATTATTGGAAATGAACATTAAAAAGGCAAGAAAAGAAAAGAATAAAGAGTGAGAATATTTTTTCGTAGATTTTCGTGTTAATGAAAATAGAGACATTATAAAATAGAGATATGTAATGACTAGAAAATTTACAGTATGAAATTCTTAATTAATAGGAAAATCAAGTTATGAATTTTATGTATTTAAGACACATTTCCTGTTATTTTGAAATGGGTAGTAAAAATAATACCAGATTTATGAAATCATTTGTTACAAAATGTTATTCGAGTGTTTGAATAATTCTCATGTTATGTGATTGATATAGAAATTTATGAAATTTCTCTCTCAAATTAATTTGATTATAAAAAATGTGATTCTAGAGCTCGGAACAAACATATATACCAAGTCCAAAAAAAAAAATCTAATTTTTAAAATGAAATTAATGATCAGTTTAATCATTTCAAGTGAATTGCCATCGAATCAACTTGTATCGATAAAAAAAAAAAAAAAAAAAAATCAGGTAGCATCTAAGTTAAACGGTCATTGGTTAAGAATCCTCACTGAATCAAATTACTAATAGGATAATGTAAAAATAAAAAAATGGGAGATCTAGATTAAAGGAAAATCTATGTAATGGTTAGTAGATGAATGAGTTGGAGTAGGTAATTGACCATCTAAAGAAGCAAAGAAATGAAGCTACGAAAAAAAAAAAAAAAAAAAAAAGGAAGGACAGGCAACAAGGAACCACTGTTTCCTTCATCAAAAGCCCATAAAAGACAAATTCCAAACAAAAATAAAATGATGATGACTTGGTAGTGTGCTTCAGTAGGGGGGGAAAAAGAGAGAGAGAGAGAGAGGAAATGATAATGTATCAATAGTCGAGAGCTGCAGTAGAAAAAATAATAATAATAAAAATAAAAAGGAACGATGGTTCCTTTTTCAGAAGTCCATAAAGGACTTATTGTGATTAAAAAAAAATAAAAATAAAAATAAAAAAAGAGAAAATTTTCACTAGTAACCATCCTTGTGCATCAGTTTGGATTTTTTGTCATTGTTCGGTAATCTTATACTATTTTGACACCGCATGGATTCTCTTGAGCATGTCAGAAAAAGTGATCTAACAATGAACAATGACATTAATGTCCAATGGATGTCATAAAGATGTCATTTGTGTTCTTCTCCCAAAAAATCAAATAAAATGAAATGAGGGAACGGCGGTTCCATCGCACCAAAATCCCAAGAAGACTTCTATAAGTCCATGCTTGGTGTATTCAAGGACACATTATACACCAACCAAAAAGATTTCTTCATCTAATATCATACAAAGCAAGTTTTCGAGAAACCTTGTTGATCTAGAATTTCAAGAAAGGTTAGAAAAGCAAGTTTAGTTTTTGTTGTCTTCCTAAGTGTTTTTTGTTAAAATACTTGGAGTTTTGTATTGGTTCCAAAACCTTATTTTCTACTTAGTTCAAGAACAAATTAAAGGGAGGACAAGAAGATCAAGACATATTGTGAGAACTAGTCAACTAGGTATACAAATCTCTACTTCTATTCAAAAGTTCAATTTATTTTTATGAAACACTCCAAGGACACTACTACAAAAGTTGACTTACACGACGGAAAATACACGACGGTTTTTGTGAAACCGTCGTCTTAAATAGGATTACACGATGGTTTTGTTAGAACCGTCGTGTAATCCAGCAACATTTCAAAAAAAAAAAAAAAGAAAAAAAAAGGATTACACGACGGTTATATAAAACCATCGTGTAATCCTCTGAAAATTTTCAAATTTTTCAAAATTTCAAATTAAAAAAAAAGGATTGCACGACGGTTTTTATAACCGTTGTGTAATCCTCCGAAAATTTTCAAATTTTCAAATTTTCAAAAAAAAAAAAAATGATTACACGACGGTTTCAGTTTTTAGTAAAACCGTCGTGTAATCCTCCGAAAATTTTCAAAATTTTGAAATTTTCAAAAAAAAAACAAAAAGGATTACATGACGGTTTTGAGCAAAACCTCGTGTAATCCTCCGAAAATTTTCAAATTTTCAAAAAAAAAAAAAAAGGATTACACGATGGTTATAAAAACTATCGTGTAATCCTCAGATTACACGACTGTTATAGAAAACAGTCGTGTAATCCTCCGAAAATTTTTAAAATTTTTAAATTTCATGCTTTGGAATTCGTACGAAAACCAATTACTTAAATACACTTTTTTCTTCATTTATCATCATTTTCATCTTCAACCCTTTAGACAACTCAAACTTTTCTCCTCCCCACCTCCTTCACCCGCCCGCCCCCCCCCCCAACTTAAAATCCGATCACGCTGCTGCCGCCACTTCAAACTTGTCCCAAACCGCCGCCATGGCCCTGGTTTTTTTCCGCCACTGCCGTCGTCGCCACCACCCCTCTCTCCCGGTGTTCCCATCAAGGTCGTGACTATTTTTCTTCAAAGAAAAGCAAGGTGACTTCCATATTGCTCAATTTCTTGTTTTCTAACAAAACTATGAACACACAATGCTTTTAATAACTTACATGGGGTGTAATTTGTAGTGTTGTTTGAATGTTTGTTTTTTTATTGTTACTCTTTGGAGATGAATGTTTTGTGCACCGTTTTGGCACTTTACACACATTTTTTAACATGGTTTTTATCCGCCTACCACATGCTCGATGAACTACCAAAATGGATTTTTGTTTTAGATAATCATATGAAATTTGATTCTAGTGTAATGTGTACCATTACACGACGGTTTTGCTCAAAACCGAAACCATCGTGTGATGTGTGCCATCGCCAAAAAAGAGCCATTTTTTTTAATTTAAGCCCAATTACACGACGGTTTTGAGCCAAAACCATCGTGTAATGGCATATATTACACGACGGTTTTCGGTCAAAACTGTAACTGTAATATTCGATTTTTGATGTACATATTTTTCCCTTTTAAGGAATTAATTTCACATTGTGAATTTATTCGTGAAAAAGCTCAGTTTAGGGCTTTTGAAAGATTTCGTGAATTTTAATGGGTCGAGAAGACTCAAAATTTATTTCTAAGCTCGAAAACGGGTCTTTCAGGTCAAAAAGGCCGAAACAGTGCACGATTTTACGAAAGTCAACTTTGACCAAAAAAGTCAAAGTTTGACTGACAAAAAGTCAAAGGGTTGACTTTACGAGATGGTGAAAGCAGTGTGGAAGCATGCTGAGAGAAATGTTTTATGAGCTAGATAGCAAGAATAGGCCTTAATATGTCCATAGAAAATCAATCACACCAAGAGAAAAATTAAGGGCAAAAAGGGGCTCGGAAAATTGAGAAAAATATTTTTCGGTCCAAAGCTCACACCGATAAAATGTTGTACTTCGGTACAATATAAAAATACTATAAATTAGTGAACCACAGTATTAGAATTTATTGTGTAGGACAAAAAAATGGGAATTTGGAGACCAAGCCAACCAAACAAGGCTTAGCAAGGGTGATGTCATCTAATTTCTCCCTCATGACATCACTAACCACTAACTTAAGCTTGGAAGATGTGGAGCCTCCCCCACCACATGTTGGTTGACCACCCATGGGGAAAGAAAGGGAAAAGCAAAATTTTTGAGGTCAAAAATACAATTACCCAAACTCCTCAAAACCTCTATAAATACCCCCCTTTTTCACCCTATTCATTTTAATGAAAAATTGTGGGCAACCTCTTGCCATTTCTCTCTAGGATTTTCGGCAGCTACAAATTGAGAGAGGGAGGAGAGAAAACCAAGATTTTATTGAGGGCTTTTACTCTTGGGAGTGTGAATTTGAGTTAGCAAAAAGCTAGAGCAAGTTTGAAAATTTTGTAGGTTTCCTTGAGGGTGTGGCCGAGCAAGTGAGGGAGGAGGAAGAGTGAGAGAAAGTTGAAATTTTTTTAGGGCTAATCCTTGTGGAGTGCTCGGCTTTGGAGGGGAGAAATCCAAGAGCCAACCGAAAAACTTTGGAGCTCCATTTGAGGTGTGGTCGTGGGTCTAGGAACAAAGGAGGAGGAGGAGAAATTTTTGACCAAACTTGGCTTTGGTCTAGGTAAACCCTTGAAACCCTAACCCTCTAAATTTGAGTTCATTTTCGAGTTGATTTTGTGCTTCAATATGGTTGTAAGGACTTAAGTCCATTTTCTCAGTTTATTGCCCTAGATATGGTGTGTGCTTGATTGTTAGATCTAGGGTGTGTATGTGGCTTACTTCTTGCTTGATTGGTGCTTGTTTGTGATTGATTTTCTTGCTAGAAAACTAAGGTTGTATGTCCCCCAAGTGTGGCAAAAATCTACCCTTAGGCAGCCTTGATGCATGTTAGTTTAAGGTTGAATTTTGGATGCTTGAATGTGAGATATGCAATGTTAGAACCAAGGCAACCCTAGGTTTATGGCTTTTGGATTTGGGTTGCATGGACTTTATGGGATGGTTTATGGGTTTAAATGGGATGCTAGAAATGCTATGTGCTTGGCTCGTAGGCTCCCGAAATGGTCGGTCGAGATAGATTCGTGAAATAGGACGTAAACCGGAAGTAAACCCCAAAACTGCCAATTCGGATTTGAATCTGGCCAGTTTCGGGAAAGTGAAATTTTAAGGCCTTTAGAGGCCGAATGGGGCAAAACTCAAAACACGAAAGTTGCTTGGAACGATTTTTCCTAGAGGATAGCACAAACAGAATATCAAAATGAGGCTCCAACGGCCTCCGTTTTTAGCAAAACTCGTGGCTGATTCCCCAGACCCAGTTTTTCAGGGTCAGCCAGTTTCGAACTAAAACTGACGCGAAAACAGATAGAACTGGATTTTTCACAAAACACGAAAGTTTTAGCATTTTTTGAGAGCTACAACTTTCATGAAGATAAGTCTTTCAGATTTCGAACGGAATTTTAAACTGGACTGTTTTCTAAAGGGTGCGCAGGAGAACCGAAAATTCCTGCACCTTAGTTTTTACAAATGTTTTCTAAAAACTGTAAAGTGTTTTTAAACCATTGTTTGAACCACGAAAACTGTTCCAAATGCAGTTTTTGACCCTAAACGACTTGTATTAAAATTGGTTTCAAAGATCGGAATTTTTGTAAAGAGTTTTAAGGATTTTAATGTTAAATTGTTCATAGTGCAAAAGAATAAGGAAAATGCAAAGTTAAGATAAGAAAATGATTTTTATAATTATAATTAGTAATCAAGCCGATTACGAACCGTAACCGGGAATAGTATCCGAGTTGCCGGGCTTAGCCCCAAAGCCCAAAATTGACAAGGGTTGACCAGTAGTTGACCAAATATTAACTTTGGTCGACCCAACGATTGGTAAAAGGTAACCTTACGGGTTATCCAACGTAACCCTAAGGTAAACCAATAATATAGTAATGGGCCAAGAAAAGTGGGTTAAGGAAATTAACCCAATAAGCTATAATGAGAGGTTAAAGCCCAAAGTTTAAAGAAATCTAATAGTAGATCAAGGATCTAACCAAGAGGTTATCCAACGTAGCCTCTTGAGGGGATAATCAAGTTCACATTATTCCCAAATAGTGAAAGGCCTAATTGGACCAAGTCAGATATCAGTCGGGGACATATAACTAGGTTTTAGTAGGTATGTTGGTTAGGGCACCAACATTCTACAACCAGAATCAGAAGTCTCACCTATGTCCTTTTTCAAGCAGGAGACGACCTGCAGCTGTATTCCGTGGAAGGACAGCAGCAACCCAGACATAGGAAAAGAGGTAAGTACAACTCCGCCTACAGCATAGGCTTTAGTTGATACTTGCCCAAGTAAATTAGAAGTATGTTAAGGGTGTATGTTTATTGCATACTACGTGCTACTGTGTGATGAGCTATTGCCATGCTATACGTGTTGATATTGCCATGATGTATGAAATTTTATTAAGCATGATGTGAATGCTAGTGTAAGTTAGGATTTTGTGACATCACGATGCATGTTCACTAATTTCCTACAAGACTAATAAGCTCAAGAATAAGATAAAGAAAAGATAAGAAAAGGAAAGAAGGCAAGCGAGCTTGCCGGTGTCGTGCTACCCGTCCGAGGTCGGGTAGGACTATGGTATGAGTTGGATTGGACTGGCCGCCCCAACCACTCCATAGTTGCGTGCCGGGTACGAACACCAAGGTGAGGGCCCTAAAAGAAATATAAGTAAAGAAAGTAAAGATAAACATAACTGGACCATGCATACGATAGGCATTGTTAGGTTATGCTGTTATGAATGATGTTATGAATTGTTATATGGTTTCATGTATATTGCGGACGAGACAGTTGTACTTGCTGAACGAAAGCTCACTGTCTTACGTCTATGCTGTAGGTAAGCAGCCTGTTAGCAATGCATGATGCAAGGTGGCGAAGCGTGGCGAGGCGCACTGTGAAATCGTGGGATATTAAGCCGCTACGCGTTTTGAAAAATTTAAGTACTCGGTATTATGTAAATATGTTTATTCAAGACATCTCTTTTTAAGTTGTACGTTTAATTTATGTATATATTAAAAAAAAAATTCCACTGTGTTTTGGTCTAGTATATAAGTATGTAAGCAAGGTAACGGCCTGTGCTAGGCGGGTCGTTACAGTAACGACCCGCCTAGCATAGGCTGTTACCTTATCATACATACTTACTTATACTTACATACTTATCATACTTATCTTTTTGAAAAAATGCAGCGGAATTTTTTTTTTATACCAAGCTTATATACGTCTAACGTAATAAGCTCATCGTAAGTAAAATAATTAACATAATAAAACTCATATTGAACGAAACACGTAGCGGCATCGCACTCCCACAATTTCACAGTTTGCTCCGCCTCGCACATCCATCTTGCATCACCCATTGCTGTCAGGTGGCTTACCTACAGTATAGACGTCAAAATATGAGCTAACACTCAGTAAGTACAACTATCTAAGCCGTGACACCACAAACATAACCTAGCATACACGTTCTAACTTAACTTATCGTAACTTGTCTCATGGCATACATCATAACATAACCTTGCACATCATAACATGTCTTTTCACATCATAACATACATAACATGACATAATAGATGCATGGTCCGGTTATGCTCGTATTACGCTTGTCTTTCATTCTTAACTTACATTCTTTCTTATCTTACTTAGGGCCCATCATAAGTGTCTGTACCCGGCGCGCGACTATGGAGTAGTTGGGGCGGCCAGCCCAGTCCAACTCAAACCATAGTCCAACCTGACCTTGGACGGGTGGTACGACACTGACAAATTCGCTTGCCGTCTTATTTTCTTATTCTTTGATCTCATCTTATATTTAGTGAATATACATCGTGATGTCACTTTTTCATAAATCATAACATGTTTTACATCTTACCTTACATGCTCAGCTTACACATCCTTTTTGCATACATAACATATCAGCATATCATAAAGCATATCACATGGCATATTACACATAACAACATAACATAACATTCAGTCTAACATACCATAAGGCATACAACAAAACACATCAAGGCAACCATCGACATACATTCCTAGCATGCATCTAACATACTTGGGCAAGTATCAACTAAAACCTATGCTGCAGGCGGAGTTGTACTTACCTCTTGTGCTATGTCCTCCTTGACGCTGTCCTTCCTTGGGGTACAGCTGCAGGCCTTCTCCTGCTTGAGTAAAGACATAGGTGAGATTCTGATTCTTGTTGAGGGATGTTGGTGCCCTAACCAACATGCCTACTAAAACCTAGTTGTATGTCCCTGTTACTCAATATCTGATTTGGTCACAATTTGCCATCCTATTGCTTAGGAATCCACAGACTTGGATTACTCCTTAAGAGGCTACGTTGGATAACCTCTTAGACTAGGCTCTTGACATACCGTTAGGTTTTCTCTAAATCTTGGACTTTGTTCTTATAATATGGCTTATTGGGTTAATTTCCATTAGCCCTTATTTCTTAGCCCATCTCTAATTCTAGGTGTCCTTAGGGTTACGTTGAATAACCCTCAAGGTTACACTTAAATACATGTGGGTCAACCACAGCTAACATTTGGTCAACTAATGGTCAACCCCTTTAGGGTCAACCTTGGGCTTTGGGGCTAAGCCCGGTAACTCGGGTACTATTCCTGGTTACGGTCCGAAATCGGCTTGATTACCAATTTTTATCTTAAAAACTCTATTTTCTTACCCTTTGGCCATTTTGAGGAATTTAACTTTAAATTCCTTCAATACTTTTGTAAAAATTTCAATCTTTGAAATAAATCTTTATAAAGGTCGTTTAAGGTTGAAAACTGTCTTTCGAACAGTTTCCATCATTAAAACAACGGTTTTAAAGCTATTTATAGTTTTTCAAAAACATTTGTAAAAACTCATGTGTAGGAATTTTCGGTTCCCTGCACACTCCTCGGAAAACAATGTCAGTTTAAAGATCCATTGAGAATTTGAAAAACTGGTCTTCAGGAAAGTTGTAGCTCTCGAAAAATGATAAAACTTTCGTGTTTTGCGAAAAATCAAATTTTCTGCTTGTATTTGCGTCAGTTTTTGTTTGAAACTGGCTGATCCTGAAAACTGGGTCTGAGCAGATCAGCCACGGGTTTTTGTAAAAACGGAGGCCATTGTAGCCTCATTTAGATATTCTGTCTGCGCTGTCCCCTTGGAAAAATCGTTCCGAGCAACTTTTGTGTTTTGATTTTTACCCAATTCAGCTTCTATAGGCCTTAAATTTTCACTTTCCCGAAACTGGCCAGTTTCGAATCCGAATTGACAGTTTCGGTGTTTAAGTCCGGTTTACGTCCTATTTCGCGAATCTATCTCGACTGACCACTTCGGGAGCCTACATGCTAAACACACAGCGTTTCTAACGTCCCATATGAACCCATAACCCGTTCAAATGGATCCATGCAAACCAAACCCGAAAGCCATAAACCTAGGTTTGCATTGGTTCTAACTTTTGCATACAAGCATCAACATACACCCTTAAACTAACATGCTTCACACACTGCTTAAGGGCAGATTTTTGCACCAAATCAAGGGACACATAACCTAAGCATCTAGCATGAAAATCAATCAATCAACAAGCACAAACAATAACAAAATTAAGCAAGAAACCAAGCCACATACCCTAGATCTATAAATCAAGCACATACACCAAACTTAGGATAGAAAATTTAAAGGTGGACTTATGTCCTTACAACCAAATTGAATCACAAATAAACTTCAAAATTGAACTCAAATTGAAGAGTTAAGGCTCAAGAGTTTACCTAGACCAAAGTTAGGGTTTTGGTCACACAAATCTCTTCCTCCCCTTGCTCCCTTCACCCACAGCAGCAACCTCCAAAATGGGTACCAAAATTTTGGTTGGTTCCCTTGGTTGATCTACTCCAAAACCGAGCACCACACCAAAGTTTGGCCCTCAAAATTTTGAGTTTTCCTTTCCCTTTTCTCCTCTCCTTCACCCACGGCCACAAGACCCGAAGAGACCCAAATTTTTTTCAAACTTTTCTTGGTTTCACTAGAGTAAAACCGAACCCCTTCCAAGCAAAAGCCATAAAAAAATTTTGGTTTTCCTCTCCTCCCTCTCTCCCTCTTGGCTGCCGAATTTCAAGAGAGAATTTGGCAAGAATTTCCCCACATTTCTTGAATAAAATGAATAGAAGAAATGTGTATTTATAGAGGTTTGAGAACTTTCCTTAATTCCACAAAAACCCCAAATTTTTTTGATATTTCCTTGAGGAGTCAATGAGGTGGCCGGCCAAGGGGGGTGTCTAGAGCCTTCTAATTTTTTTTCCAAGCCAAATAAGGGATTATGATGTCATAATTCTCAACCAAGATGACATCACCCACCAACACAAAGGCCTCGTTTGGCTAATTCTTGTAAAAAGCAGTCCATTTTTGTGCTATACTGATATTTTTTATACTGTGCTTCACTCATACACAGCATTTTTATACCGTACTTTGGTCCAAAATTTTGCTGTGTAAAAATCGGATCGTAAAATTTTTTCTTAACTCTTCGAACTCTTTTCGCCCTTAATCCTAACTCGGTGTGCTTGATTTTTCTATGGTGATTTTAAGGCTTAATCATTCTATCTTGCTCATAAAAATGTTTTCGTAGTCTCTTTTCTATACTGCCTTTCATCATACTGCATGGTCAACGTTGTGACCCATCTTGGTCAAACTTTGACTTTCTCGGTCAAAGTTGACTTTTTGGTCAAACCTTTGACTTTCGTAAAATCATGTACTTTTCCATCCCTTTTGACTCGAAAGGTCCGTTTTTGAGCTTAACAATCAATTTTGAGTCTTATCGACCTATAAGAACTCACAAAGTCTTACAAAAACTCTAAATCGAGCTTTTTCACGGATAGTTTTCATAACATGAAATTAATTCCTTAAAAAGGAATAGTAACATGAAAGTTCTAGGTATTACAAAAATCGTCATGTAATGTAGTGATTACACGATGTTTTGAGCCGAAACAGTCGTGTAATCACTGCATTACACGACGGTTTTGGAGGAAAACCGTCATGTAAAGTTCTTAATTTGTGGCGTTTACTACTGTATTTCTTGATTCGACGACGGTGTGAACCGTCGTGTAATATTGAGATACCACGACGGTTATGAAACCGTCATGGTATCTTTCACGACGCTGGATTACACGACGGTTGTCTAACCGTCATGTAAACTTTGCACGACGGTAAATAACCGTCGTGTAATCCATAATTTTTACTAGTGGGAAAATATTGGATTTGGCTATGTATGGAATTTAGAAGTGACATATGCATGGTGATTATTGTGACAAGTTAAAATGATTATTTTGTATGATTTGTGCTTGGTCAAATATGGCAATGTTTAAAAAATGAGACTATTAATTAAAAGCTTCATATTTGTAAGAGGTGTCAAGTATTTTAAATGTCTTGACATCAAAGCCTTGATGAAATGTCTCAAACTTGTATAAATACTATAACTTTCATGAGTTTTAGTATGGACCTCATGACTTTGAATGGATGCTGAAGTAAGGAACTTTTTAACAAAAACTCAAATCTTTACAAAGATTAATAGAATTTTTTAAGTGTCGTGTTATGAGGTATGTGACATGATATGAAAAGTTTGAAACTTTGATGATTTTATAGCATGCTAGGCTTAAAAAGAAAAATGATAACGATTATGTGTATATCTCAAGATAAGTAAGTTCGAGTTCAAATGAGCAGTATGCACCTTACTAAACTTTTTATCGTTGGTTTTGAGGAAAAAAAATGTGATTTGGACATAAGAAAAAGTACAAACTTTACAAACAGGAAACTTCTTAAGAATGACAGAAAATAATGCAGATTTTTTCTCAAAATAATGCTAAAAAGATTTGGCTTAAAGAATTTTCATTTTTGGGGTAAAAATATAAAACCAGGAAACTTAGGGGCTGAATTAAGACCCACGAATTTTCAGTTCAGCATTATAAAACAAGAGGAGTTTTGCATCAAATTTTGGTACCAAATGGAGGTCAAATGGACTAGACACGCTGAGAGGGTCTAAAGTGTCGAAAAAGGCAACTTTTAGGATCAAACAGCAAATTAAGTTTTCAAAGCAGTATACAGGTTTATAAAACTGTAATTACTACCTTATGAGGCTTGATTGGGTGTTAGACCTGATTGTTTAGTGATTTCAGTTGAGGAGAACCCGTTAGGAGTTAAAATGTAAATATTGTCAAAATTGGGATCAAGAAAAGTTATAAAAACTGTCAGAAAACAGCAAACTGGGCAAATTGCAAACTGTTCTAGGGCATTTTCTGTGCAGGAATAAAGTTTACTCGACAGTGTTGGAAAAAAAATTGATAATAATAAATAAATAAAAACAAGTTAAGGACTAAACTGTCAAAAATTTATCAAACCTGGGGTAAAATTATAATTACAAAAAATGTAGCGAAAACAGATTTCTTCGTCTGTGAAAACAGCCGTTAAACAGTTTTAAAGATAGAAAAATAATACCAAATTCATTGCTAAGAAGATAGGAACTTTTTACAATAAAAATGGTGGCAAAAAGATAAATATCCCACCGATTATTCGTTAAAAAGGGTAAAATTGCTTTTAGAAAAATTATAAAAACTTCTTTAGAACAGAAATTAACCCCACATAGTTAATACAAATTATTTGACAAGTGTTTAAAGTATTAAACATCACTGACATGCACGGAGCATAGATCATTAAAAAAAAATTACTATACTAAAACACGTTAAAATGTTAAAATAAGTCAAGGGAAGTAGAAAACATAAAATGGATTGAAGTAGCCAAAAAATCCGACGCACTCACAAATGTTTAAATAAATGAAAAATGAATCATGGTCATAGTGGATGACCTAAGAGGTTCAAATGTGAAAAGTAAAAAGAAAAAAATGTTAAAAGATAAAAACATTAAAAAGTAATATTAACAAATAAATTAATTATTAAATTAATAATTAATTAATTAGTGAATTAAACCCCAATCAAGATTATAGCAGATAAGTTTAAAAATTTAAAGTCCAAATTCACAAGAATAATTTTTAAATTCACTAGAGAAACATCAAGACTCCGCTTTAACTATCAAGTGTCAATTTGATAGGACACGATACCAACGTGTGTTGCGGAAGATGGCTAAATACCGGAAAATCAACTATTGTCAAATTTTTGTAAGTACATACCTCACAATAGTATGAACTATTTATGTTATGATGTGAATGTTTCTATGAAAATTGTTGCGCACATGTATCATGATTATATATGCCTCAATTATTATGCCTATCAGTTAAGTGTATTTATGTTTTTTACACTTTTGAAACATGTCATTTTGTATGTTCACCAATATAAGAAAGGAAACTTGTTAAGAAATTAATAAAATGTGTCATACCAACCTCCACACAGGTGAGGTGAATATCATGAATGATAGACTATGAGTTTAGTAGGGGTTTATGTATAAGTTATATGACGCTTGTTATGTTTTTGCGAGATTAAGTTTGTACTTGCTGAGCGTAAGCTCATTAGTATATTTCATACCATAGGAAAAGATGCCTGCAGCTTAATTTAGTGGGCCATGGAGATGATGCGGCAAGTGAAGGGCAATGGCAATGTGGGAGACCATTACGCAGATTTTTTCGCAAACTCTTTTGAACTATAGACATATGCATGTATGTTTAAATAATTTGTACCATGCCATGTATGTGATGTTTCAAAACTTCAGTTAAATGTGAGGATTATGTGTGACTTTATAATTTGTTAAACAAGCAATGTGTATGCATGGTAAAATTTACCTATATGGATTAGTTTATTTACGTTTTGCTAAAAAAAAAAAAAAAAAAAAAAAAAAAAAAAACTTATTCTAAAATTTTCTGTAAGTTTAAGTATTTAAAGTTGAGATTTAATTTCAGTATGCATGGTAATGGCCTACGTACATAGTTGAGTCGTTATAAAGTTGGAATCAAAGCCAATACGTTTCTGGTGATATAGATAGTGTTATGGGACTAGTAACTCGCTTAACTTCATTTTTTTTTTTTTTTTGGAAATATTAGAACCACTAAATTTTCGAGGACGAAAATTCTTTAAGGATGGTGCATTGTAATAACCGAATTTTTACGGACTCGTAATTTCCTTATATATATAAAGAAATTACGAGTCCGTAAAAATTTGGTTATTATAGTAAAGATGCCACAAACTGGTAAGGAAATAAGTTCGGATAAGTTTTTTCAAGAACTCAAAAAGAATAACTCACAATATGAATAAATATCAAAAACTACTTCCATAATCTGAAAATCCTTATAAAACCGAATTTACAGATTATAAAATTCCTAACCTACCCTTAAGGATAAACACGCCTATAATAGGATAAAGATACTAAATTTCAAATTTTAAAGTTAAACTTAAAACTAAAATAGGATTACAAAAAAAAAAATCAAATCTTGATCAGACCTTGTTTTGAATTTTGAACTTTTTGAGCCTTGAAAACGTAATCTTAACTTTATTTTTTGTTAGAAAACACACCCACATCAGCTTGGAATCCCCTTGCATGTGTATCCCGGAATGGACATGCAAGTTAGCCATGCAATGGCTCAATGGATGTGAATGGCTGATTGGCTTTCCTTCGAATCAACTTTGATGAGTAAAACCAATCTTTGTTCACCGTCAGTAGTAAACACACTCTCTTCTTGTTGTAGAACTCTCTGGACGACGTTATTCTGCCATTCCTTAAATCTTTTAGCTCGAGCCCTCGTCACTGGACCAACTGGAACTTCAATTGGTTCGTGAGTATTCCTTACAGCCTTGATTTCCTCATCACCATTGACCACTATACTTGACGAAAATACAAACTATAGTTAATCCTAAACGAAATGGCAAACTGTTAGTCAATATAATAATTACCGTTTGATCAAAAAATTATTAACTAATTAGGTCATTATGTTGTTTACATTACTACTGTCAAAAATTTTTCAAAATGGTAAATCTTATAGTAAGGTACTAAAAAACATAGGAAATCTATGTTATTACCACGAAAGCTACAAGAGACAATAGACATTGTAAGAACTTACCCTCAAATGTTTAACATGGTTTATTTTAGATTATTATCCAAAACACAAATCCATTTAAAGCATAATAAAACAAATAAAACAAAAACCAACAAACAAACACCATTACCTCAGATATAGACCTGAGCTAAGCTGGAACGAGGCTAATGCAAGTGAGAGGAACTACAAGTGGACTAGAAGTTGAGTCTACAACCTTCTTCAACTATGGTGAAGAGAGAGAGCGTGAGGTGAATAGAGAGAATAAGGATTGGGAGAGTGAGTGTGGGTGAGAGAGTTGAGTTGTAGATCTTCAACATCCCAACGTTGCAGAGGGAGAGCGTGAGGTGAGGGTGAGAGAAAACGAGGGAAAAAATGAGAGAGATAGAGAGAGAGAGAGAGAGAGAGAGAGTTATATATGGTGGGGGTGGAGGCTTGGGGTGAATGGGCGGGCTTGCTAGGTGTGGGTTGGAAAGTGTGGAAAATTTAGGGTTTAGGCTTGCCTGAATATGTGAGGTCATTTTCAACATTTTAAAACCACCTCAATTGTTGGAGATGATGTCGCAGTACTGGTATTGAAAGGAAACAAAGTGGTGCTAGTTTTAGTAGTGTTTTTTCTATAGGTGCTATTTATTAAATTAACCCTTAAAAGAAAGATAAATAGAGAGACAATTTCCAAGAAACCAATGTTGAAGACCTAAGATGGTGGATGGCCTTGTGATTCTTCTTCCTTGCTTGGCTTTCCTTGGGCTTCAACTTTCGCATGTGGCGTATACATTAATTGCTGATAGCGGAATGAAAGACTACGATTGTCTCTCCAAACATGTCTTCAAGTTCGGTTTGTTAATCAATCGCATTTACTCCAATATTTAGACAGTCATTGATTTTGGATACTTGGATATTTTATTAAATCAAAAGACAATTTTTCAAAATTGAATATTTAGAAGGCGCACAACTTGTCACCCAACAGAAAATTTTTGTCAGTTTTAGTGTAATTCTACAAGAATTAACCCTTTTTTCTTGTATAAAAGTACTGACTACTCAAATAAATGATCATTACTTATGGACATAAGAATATTGAAAAATAAAATAAAATTGCTCACGATATGATCTCGTATAATATTTAAAAGAGTGAATGATGCTCAAGTTTTCACTCTCCTTTCTTCATGCCACTGTCACATCTCTCTCTCTCTCTCTCTCTCTCTCTCTGTTTTTTTTTTTTTTTTTTTTTGGCCCTTTCTCACTCTCGTCCAAAAGAGTGACCACTCCTCGTACCCAAACAAAACACCTTAAACTAACACTCAAGTTAAAATCTATTCAATTTGAAACATATAATTGAAGGAAAGATAAAAATGTTTTTATAACAAGGGGGAGAAGGAAGGAAATATGCCCAAAACTAACTTTACAAAGCATGTTCATGACAAAAATTATCTCACAAAAATTCTTCTAAATAAAATAAGTGTGTTAAATATCATATTTATCACAAATAATCTTTACCCCAAACATTTTTTAAATATTGCTTTAAACATTTAGTAAAAAAAATGCTTATTTGATCTAATTTAATTTTTTTTTTTAAAATCTAATAATCTGATGTGCCCCTCCTGAATTGAACGAGTAATTTAACTAACTAAATGCAAGTAATTATGGAATATTGTGTGTCCTCTAAGCTAACAGGATAAGATATTCTTCTCTCAAAAAAAAAAAAAAACCGAAAAAACAAAAAACAAGAAACAAAAAACAAAAAAACAAAACAAAAACAAAAAGATATGATATTCCAGCTTGCACAGAAATAAGATAATTAAGCGTGATTTAATTAAATAATAATAATAATTAAGAGAGGGTCTTGCTTGAAATAACATGTCTTGATTTTGATAGTGGGTGTCGAAAGAATTGGTCCAAAGTTTACCTATCAAGTCAATCCAATAAAGTCGTTTAAGGACCATGAAGTCATATTAGTTCTACTTAATTTTAAGTTGATGCAGATGGCTTCTTTATTGACTAACAAAATTATTCATCTGTCAAGTCTCGCATTCGAAATGTTCTTGCTTTAATATTTAGATCATCTGCCAATTTTTCTTCCCTGAATCATGTCTAACTAATCAATTCATTAAACCTGATTTTAAAAATTAAAAAAAAAAAAAAAAAAAAAGAGAGAGAAAGTCTTAAATGCTTTTAGAATGTTGTTAGTCAATAATCACGTATTTGCATGACTAATTCCACTTTAATTTTTTTTTTTTTTTTTTGGTGAATGCTTAAAAAATATATATCAAAAGCAAATACTAATGTACAAAATTCAACCGTATCTCACTAGTGACAGCCGGTAATCGGTGTCCTACCATGATACTTAAGTGTGTGTTTGGTTAGAGGGATTGAGGTATGAAAGGTGAAAAGAAACCTTGTTTGGTTGGATGGAAAGTGGGAATGAGGGAAACAAGGGTTATATGCAAAAATGCCATAAATTTGATAATTTCTTATATTTATTTTTTTTGAATAAAAAATGGCTTTTTATAACTTAAGGCAAGAAGTCAGCTCTTACAATAGTGCCAATGAACTTAGGCATAGAATCAAGCCATACAAAATCAACAAACTGTGAAGCTGCAAAGGATGCGAAACAGTAAGCTACGCCATTCTCTTTACGAGAAGTGTAGCAAACATGGTCACTAAAAGCAAGAGTAATGACATCTCCAATGTTAGAGTTAGACAGGATTATTTATAAAGAAATACTCAGAGGCCCAACAAAAACCAATCCTACCTAACGCGGATGGATTGGGAGGAAATGGAAGAAAACAAAATTGGGAGGGAAATTGGTCAAAAATCTCTGGTTTAAAAGAATAAATAAGGAGCAGAAAATTTTTTTGATGATGGTAAATAATATTCATATGGTGAAAAATGTGTTTACGAAGCAGAAATGTGACAAAAATTATCTTTAAAAAATAAGTAAAAATAAATTATTTGTGGTAAATTATACATTAATAATAAATAGTGTATTTACGAAACAAATTTACGTAAAATTACGTTCAAAATTTTTGTAAAGAGACTGTGTCATAAATATGCCACTTACCTCAAAAATCTTCAAAAATATGCTATTTACTTTAAATATTTTTATAAAAAAAAATGTGATCTATTTGTTGTAATATCTCGACAAAAAAAAAAAAAAGAAAAAAGAAAAATTGATCTTACAATAATTGACTTTTGTCAATACAAAAATAACATAACACTAATAAATCTAATTGTTTCTTACATAAGGGTGAATTTATAATCTCATAAGTAAAATTAAATCATTCATTTCTCAGTTCCTTCTAATACCAAATTAAAGAATGAACAATCATTTATCTTAACGTCCTATCACACTAAACAATTTTGAAGAAATCCACTATCCTTTCCTTCATACTCTCCTTCCATCATACCTTACCCATCCTACCATCATCTCGTCCATCCAACCAAACGGACGCTAAATTTTGGCATTCAAAGGCCATAGCTTGCCAGTGATACAGCATCTCTAGTTGGTTGAGTTATATTATATAACATGGACAAATATATAATATATCATTAAAATTCAAGGACCTCATATGAAATTCTTAATTAGGTGTAATTACATGCATAGTCTAACAGTAATATCGTATTTAATCTCACCTTTTCGAATTCCTCAACCACCATTAAAAAAAAAAAATTTGTGAATTTTAAACTGCTCATCCGAAAGCTTTAAGAAATGGTCAATGAAATGATTCCAAACTATAATGTAAACCACTCCATTCTTTTGAAAAATGATTTTTCAATTTGGAGGGGGGCAAAAAAAAAAAAGTGCACTATTACTAGTTGACCAAATCAAACTGGAAATTAAAAGAGACTTTCCTGGAAGGTAAAGTAAAACCCATCTTGAAGACCTGCCAAGTCTTTGCGATGTTCAGAAGTTTACGGATCAAATAATAGCAGAAATCGACTAGATTGACTAACAAAAATTACGAGTTAGAAAAACATTCTGAAAATGAGACCCAAGATGGTGAATGGCCATGTAGTTCTTCTTCCTTGCATCGTTTTCCTTTGGCTTCGGCTTTCTCATGCAGCGGATACATTAGCTGCTGGTAGCGTGATGAAGGACTGGGAATTCTTGGTCTCTCCGAACAATGTCTTCAAGTTTGGCTTCTTCAATCCCATTTTCTCCGGCAATCGCTATTTGGGTATCCAGTACATGAAATACAGTGAACTGAAGATAGTTTGGGTTGCCAACAGAGAAAATCCTTTGACTGATTCCTCGGGATATCTGAATATCACCGACGACGGAAACTTGGTTATTCATGACCAATGGGCAACTTCCATCACTGTAAACTCTGAAAAAGCAGCAACGAGTTCAAACATCAGTGTTACACTTCTCAACTCAGGAAATTTGGTTTTGCAAGAAGGTCAACAGGTTGTGTGGCAAAGTTTTGATCATCCCACGGATACAATGCTACCAGGAATGAAAATTGGCTTTGTTTGGTCTGAAGCTGAATCAACCCCGAATCATGTCACTCACTTCATGGATAGGCCTAGGAGTTCTGGCTGTAGGAGCGTTCACTCTTGGTGTCAATCCAAACAATACAAAACAACTTATGATTTGGCGAAGAGGGGTTCCCTACTGGCGCAGTGGGAACAGGAAAGGGAAAAACTTTACCTACTTCCTTCTCCATGACACAGAGAGCGGAAAAGGCTTAAAGTTCAGCCACGTAACAAATGAAGATGAGAGCTACTTTACCTATACTTTGACCGACTATAATTTTTCGTGGATAGAGATGAACTCTACTGGGAGTATTCCCATCTTTCTTGGACAGCTTGATAAAGGTTGGTATTATGAATATGGACAAAACTGCAATGTAGAAAACAGATACACTCCTGAGGGTTGTATAAAGCAGCAGCCATCTGAATGCAGAAGTGGTGACGAATTTCAACTTACATTTGGGACAATGGATGAATGGACATCCTCAGACAATCTCTGACTGTAGAGAAATATGCAGGAATGACTGCGCCTGCAAAGCTTATTGTTCTGCATCAGCTGATGGGTCCAGCTGTAAATTTTCTCCTGGTAAAAGATTGGATAATATACCCATAGAGTGGGCACAATCGTTTTACATTAGAACAGCACATCACAAAATGACACCAGAGTTTCACAGAAACAGGATAGAAGCAGCGCAGCTCCGCCTGTTGTCCCACCTCTTTCTCCGCCTATAGACAAAGGTAAAGCTTAGAATTAAGTGAAAAGTAATTAGAATTCTCCTACATAGCATACACACAATGATATAATCATGCTTACCAAGTGCTTCATACCATCTCGATGGCAAATTTATCTTCATTATTTGAGCAAGCAAGTACAAAGTTCAGTCACAACATTCCACAACCTACTTACCAGCTAAGCTGCAACATTCTAAGCAGAACTGCCACCAAGCTAGCAATTTTGTGCAACTGATAGATGAGCAACAAAAATTGCATTTTTGTAATTCCTACGATTCCATTCTTCATGTTAGCTGATTTAACAAAGCATAAGGAACTTTTATCTATTGACCATTCACTAAATTTTCTATTTTCCCCTCAGAAACTCCAACAAAGGGGCAGCAATGGGAAATCAATGACATTCCCCTGGTTTCCTTAGTTCTTCTAACTCTAGCCTGCTCACTATGCTATTTAACATGGCGGAAAAACTGCTTTAAAGGTATTTTCCTCACCATCTCTCACTAGATAAAATGATATTAAATTTGGTCCACAATTTAAAGATGTTTTCTTCTTACATTAAATAAGCAGGGAAAAGTGAGAGCAGCCAGAATCAAGTAGGCCGGGAGACAGAGCAATTCATACACGAGCTAGGAAGTAGCATAGCAGCCATTGACAACAGTATCACACACACTTTAATGCAAAAAGGGCAGAAGGATCACGAATTGCCTTTGTTCAGCTTTTCGAGCATAGAAATCGCCACAGGAAACTTCTCTGAGGCAAATAAACTCAGTCAGGGCGGTTTCGGGCCTGTCTATAAGGTAGGACTAGATTATATAATGATTTAAGGATTGTTTTGTCTCCTAAAGTTATACTTGTAACATGTCTATTGAAAGTAAGAAGGTTATAAATGTAGGGAACATTGGATGATGGACAAGAGATTGCGGTAAAAAGACTCTCTGAAGATCGGGACAAGGACTAGATGAATTCAAAAATGAAGTTATGTTAATCTCAAAAGTGCAACACAGGAATCTTGTCAGATTATTGGGTTGCTGCATTAAAGGAGAAGAGAAGATATTAGTTTATGAGTATCTGCCCAACAAAAGCTTGGATACTTTCCTTTTTGGTTTGTTATAATTACTACTTTCACCTTACCCTTTTGTATAATGTGATTTTTTTTTTCTTTCTAATTTTGTTTCAAGACATTTTGTCATTGACTCCATACATATTATGTTACAGATGAATCGAAAAGTCTTTTACTTGATTGGAGAAAGCGTGTAAATATCATTGAAGGAATTACTCAAGGGCTTCTATACCTCCACAAGTACTCGAGATTGAAAATTATCCACAGGGATTTGAAAACCAGCAACATATTATTAGACAATAATATGAGCCCAAAAATCTTCGACTTCGGAACAGCAAAAATCTTTGGAGAGAATGAATCTCGAGCTAACACAAACCGAATTGTTGGAACATAGTAAGTTAACTAGTCTTTTATCATTCTCCAAATTTACTAACACACCACGGAAACATCTTTTGCACTTCAGGTTCGCAAAGAAAAAAAAATTTCTTACAGTTGTTGACTAACAAGAGTTTTATGAAACACGAAACAGTGGTTATACGTCTCCCGAGTACACAATGGATGGCCTATTTTCCGCCAAATCTGATGTTTTCAGCTTTGGAGTCATGATGCTTGAAATAGTAATTGGCAAAAGAAACATAGGTTTCTATCAGTCAAATAACTCTCTAAACCTAGTAAGATATGTAAGTGCGAACAGCAAGCTTTAACTATCTTCCTGTGTCAAAGATTTTCCGTTGCTCTTTAGGGACCATAACTTCTACTCACATCTCAATCTAGGCATGGAATTTGTGGAAAGAAGGGAGAAGCTTGGAGCTAATGGATCCAGCATTGGCCGAAATGTGCTCAACAAATGAATTTAAAAGGTGTGTTCAAGTTGCCCTCTTGTGTGTGCAAGAAAGTGCGGCAGATAGACCAACCATGTCAGAAGTCATCTCTATGCTTGGCAGTGATACGGGAATTCTTCCAGATCCTAAACAATCAGCTCTTTGTACTCTTGTACAAGTAAATGATAATGATTTTCCAGATAATCTAGGATTGTTCTGCAGCAACGATGCCACAAATTCAAGCAAACATAACCGATAACGTTCCAAGTCATTAAACAACAAAGACACTTATATAGATTTGTTATGCAATTGGTGTTTCAAGGTTTGTTTGTTTGTTTGTTTTTTTTTTTTTCTAATGGCTTCATAATGCATCTTGGCCATGATGTAGTAAACAAACTACTATCACCCAAGATAGACATACAGAAATTATGACAATATCATATTTGATCGTTTGAAGTTACTGTTCATTATTGTTGTAGCTATTCTATACAGTGTATCGAACAAAAATTACTCAATCTAAAGTATTGAAAATTATAGGATTATATTCCAATGTTTATATCTGTATTAGTTTCAAGGAAATTGTAACATATATGCAAATAAAGACATACTAAATGTGAAACCAGTTCACTTACAAAGGAATCGAAAATTTCAAATCCAAAATAATGCCTCTTTTGGAACTCAATCGTACCCCTTCCCCAGACAATTAAGACAGCGTTGTACCCTGAAATTCCAGGAAAAACCACAAAAAATAGAATGCATTTCAATAAAATAAAATCGCTTTGGCATCACAAGAAACAAATGAGATGCATTTCAAAGAAGGAAATGAGATGCATTTCAATAAAAGAAGAACAGAGTTTTGGCTTTTATAAACATCTTCAAAAGCTAAAACTTGCAAAACCTTAACACAGCTTTGCAACAAATACTTTACAAGCTTAAGTGGAATTCCCTATAATATCTTTTACAAATGGGTAAATTACTCGTTTAGTCCTAAACTTTTAAATTTGTTCAATTTTGGTCCCTGTTTTTTTTTTTTTTCCTGTAGCTTAAATGACCCTAAACTATCAAAGTGTCGCTACAATAGTCCTTTTTATTAATTTATGGACAGAATCCTGCAACAATTTGATCAAAAAGTGATACAAACTAGTGGATTCCATCTAACAATTAACAGAAAGGATTACTGCAGTAACGTTTCTACTGCAGCTGCCGAAAATGCTTGGTTGGATGTGGGCACATAAATCTACGCTTAAGCACCAAAATGAAAATTAACATCGAGAAGGAATTCAAACTGACCTGTTCCCGTCACAGGTGGGACACAAACAAGGATTAATGGCAACAGGGTCAAACAAAGGAGACCATTGAATGGTGGCATTTCCTTTGCACAGCTTGCAGATGTAAAACCCTTTTCCTCTACAAACCCGGCAAGGAACCGCCACACTCCTCTGCACAAAAACCCAGAAAATGAATTGAATTCTAATAGATAAAAGAACGAGAAAATTTAAACAGTTGGTGAAAAGTTTTGCCCCTTTTTTTTTTTCTTTTTTTTTACCCTTTTGGATTCGGAGGCCAGCCGAAGGGCTCCGATGGTGGCAGAGGAAATGAGGTTGAGAGTGAAGACTCCGCCGAGGATTACGGAGGCACCCGTGAGCAGCGCGCGAACTGGCTTCGGAATCATCTCTTTTGAGTGTTTTAAGAGCTGGGTTTCTCTCAGAGGCAATTTCACAAACAGTTGGAGATCATTTGGTGGGTTTCATCTTACTTGGAGAGGCACGAGGTGCAAGGGAACTAGGAAATGAACGACCGTGGAGACTAGTAGCGTTTTGCTGCTCATTAGCTCGCCCAACGGGTATTTTTGCACTGTTGTCCTTCAACTTTTTATCCCTTTAACAAATTGCCCCTAAAATTTTAATTTTTACTATTTACCCTATAAACTTTCTAAATTATTACACTATGTCTCATTTTATAAACTTTACATTAAATTATGGTACGTTTGGAACAAAGGTTTGAGATGAAATTTTTAGGTTAAAATTTGTTGACTTTTCAAAAATTAGTTATAATTTTTGTCAAATTTTCAGAAAAAGACAATAACTAAAAAACTTATATTCACACCTAATAATCAAACAGAGGCTTAAAGACTTGAATTTGGAATATTTACATTAACATTTACATTAGATTTGGAAATTTGTTAGAAATTCGATTTTCTTTTTTCACATGAGGCATATGTAGATTATTCGTCACCAATTTAACTAGAAGTTAAGCCAAATGGGATGTATTATAACAATTTAGAAATGTAACGCCCCAACCTACGTAGGACCGTTACCATACATACTTAAACTACATCTTGGTTTCAATAGCTTAAACTTACTTGGAAATTTGAGAATAAATTTTTTTTTTTTAAAACATATATAAATAGATTAGTTCATATAGTAAACTTGTCGTACATATATACCGAAATGAAAAAACATTCTCAAGTCATCAACTTCATATATACTGTATAACGTAATTTATTTTTGAGATATATATATATACATATCAACTCAAAAGAGCTTGTGGAAAACTTATGTAGTGGTATCCCACACTGCCCTTCACTCGCCGCATCGTCCACATGGTTCACCAATTAAGCTGCAGGCTTTTTACCTACAGTATGAAATATATTGATGAGCTTTCGTCTAGCAAGTACAAATATAATCTCACAAAACGTAACAAATATCGTGCAACTTATGCATGAACCAATTATGTTCAATTATGAATCTTTTATGATCAATTATTGACTTAAACTTATTATCCTTCTTAACATGTAGGCCCCTTGTGTACGTACCAAAAGCATGCAATTCGCAAAAAACTAGGGTTTGCAAGGTCCTTAACAATTCTAGGAATTATGTAAACATAACCCTTCACGATCTGGTGGAAGGTTAATTATACTCTCACGCACCAATGAGAGGTTGATAATCATAAACTTGAACTTGAAACATGTACTATCTGGCAGAAGGTTGGTACGACACCTTACTTGTCTTGGTTTAGTCTTAATCTTGTATATTCCAAGACTAAGAATTTGTTGTTGTGATCTTATTAATTATGATGCGCATGAGACATAGACATGGCATGACTTAAAGATGAATAACATAAAATAACTTGTGGTGTGTTTATTTATTACAACATGGCATAACCATAAATCATGGCATAACTTAGCATATCATGGCTTAACATGGCTTAACATGGCTTAACATAGCATAACATTGCATAACATAGCATAGCATGGCATAACATGACTTGACATAACATTGTATACATGAAAACATGTCTATACTTGAAAATAGTTTACTATTTTCTATACTGTAGATGAGGTTTGTATTTACATGGTATGTTATGTCTAAGGTTTCATTATTCCAAATTAGGTTGCAACAGCAGGTTACTTCCTGCTATTTAAAAGAACATAGGATAAGAATCCTATAAATTATAATCATAAAATGTTAGTAACTTACCAACATCTCTGAGAAAATTTAGTTATATGTACCCCATACATGTCTATGACAACTTACTTGGTTACTAAATGTAACCCTAGGGTTTTAAGCCCAACTGGCGTACTTAATATCTTGTTAGGTAACATTAGGTAACCCTTAGTGTAAGCTTAAGTCAAACTTGGGTTAATTTTTTTGGGTTTCTAAGGCCCAATTTCCTAAGTTATATCCTATCGGGTTACTATAGGTAACCTTGGGCTTTGAGCCCAATCCAGTAACTTGGGTGTCTTTTCCGGTTACCATTGGTCGTCATCTTGTTACCAAGTTTTAAGACAACTTGGGGTCCAAAATTTGTTTTTCTTTGCTTTGGAAAAACTTAGTACTCTATGTCCTTTTTACATAAAAGCCCTTGTTCAACTTGTGAAAAATTATAACTCTTAGAGTAGGGTTTGTAAAAATTATCAATTGTTGGAAACTGTCTTTGGAACAGTTTCCTACTATCAATTATCAGTGTATGTGCAGAAATTTCCTTTTCTTGCACTGTTTTAGAAAATCCTGTGCATGAATTTCCTGTTTCCTACACAGTTTTAGAATCTAATTTTTATTTAAAAATCTGGACTGAATCTGAAAAATATTTCTTCACAAAAGTTTTAGACCTTAAAACACACTACAACTTTTGTGTTTGGCTCAAGACCCAGTTCGGACTCTAACATACTCATTTCCTTAGTTGAACCTGCCTGGCCGTGCATGAAGTATGGGCATCACCAGGTTCGGATTTTTGTAAAAACCAAGGCTATTGGAGCCTTATTTTTGAAAATTGTCCATCCTACCCCCTAAGAAAATCCCTTCTCTACAACTTTCATGTTTTAAGTTTTTCCAAATTCGGTCTCTAAGGGCCTCAAATCCGGCTTTCTAGAAAACTGGCCAGTTTTATCCGAACTGGCAGTTTTCTTGCTTGGGTTCATTTTACGTCGTACTATGCACATACTAACTCAACTGGTCACACCGGGAGCCTATAACAGTCATGCAGCATTTCTAACATAAGATCTCATCATCACATAATCATACATTTACATGCAAACTCTTAGGTGATTTGCACCAACTAGGGTTTGTAAAATTTATGGGTTTGCATAATCATTCAAAATAAGTAGCAACATAATATACAAATTCTACAACTTACTCAAGCATATTGGGGACATATAACCACATCATAAATCAATCATGCAAACCTTAATTTCATGCAACCCAATCATACAATCATGCATAACTTGCAAATCAAAACCACCTAAGCACCTAAATCAAGCACACTTTGAAAATTTTTAAACTAGGGCAATAGAAATTAAATTGAGCTTATGCTCTTATAAACCAACTTGAAATACATTTAAACTTCCAAATTAAAACTTGAATTGAAAAGCTTAGGATTCAAAAAGAGGTTTACCTTAATCAATTCAAGAAGTGGACTAGGTTGATTCAAACTTTTCTTTTCCCTTGCCATGTACCACAATCGGCCTCCCTAGCTTGGTTAGGGTTCCAAAATTTTTCCGACCATTAATCCTTCCTTTCTCTTTCTCTCTTCTCTTTCTTTTTCTCTTCTCTAGGGCTCGGCTTTTAAAGGAAAATGGTGAGGGAAAATTTTGCCATAGTTTTGGGATAATTTCTCAATTTGTGAGGCAAATGGCCCCCCCATCACCTATTTATAAGTGAAAAATAATTTTTTTAATTTAATTTTATTTTTAAAATTGCATAATAGTTCTTAAGAGCAAAATATTTGCTCATCACCCCCTTTAGGTGGCTGGCCACTATAGGAAGCTTGGAGCCCAAGTTTACTTGCTCACCAAGCAAGGCTTACATCATCATGACATCATCATGCTTACATCATCAAGCTTACATCATCAAGCTTAAATCATCATCACTTACTTTTCAAAAAATTACACTTTAGTCCTTAAGGAGAAAATATTTGTAATTTAGTCCCTATAGATGGCCGGCTTTGGATGGAGTCACATTACTTCCAATTCATGCATAATCATCCACTTGATTCCAAAAATCCCTTAATATAATTATGCCGTCCATTTCCTTACTAACTTAGATAATATCAACACTATTTTTTTTTATCAAAATAGTATTGTCATACTGGACTATGGTCCAGAATTCATCTGAGTAAAATTGGATTGCGTATAGGATTTTCTTATAACTTAAAACTACTTAACTCTTATTGGCCTAAATAATATGCTTGATTTTTCTAGGGTGGTTTTGAACCTTATTCTTGCTTATTTGTTCGTAATGACAGTTTTCAGCAGTATAATTTCCATACTGTTTATTATACTGCAGTACCATCTCAGTCAAACCTTAAGTCAATTAGGTCAAACTTTGACCGGAATAAAATCATAAATCCCTGTTTTGCCCTTTTTATCAAAAGGCCTCATGCATGACTAAGCAAATTGCTTATTGAGCCTCATAGCTAATTAAATGAGAACTCAATCATTTACTAATAAAATTATGAATTTCACATTGATACTCATAATTTTCATGAAACATTATATAAACACATAGTACGAACTTAAATTTCTTATGTACAAGGAAATCATGAGTCCGTAGAAATTTTTGGTTATTACAAGAAAGTTCAGAAAGTAAGTTGTCAAACTAGAAATTTGGAGATAAATTGTCAAAGGGTGAGAAACTTGGAGGTAAAATGGTGCTAAATACCCCTCATCCAACCAACCATGTTTTTTTGGAAGTAAAATGTACTTTAATGAAAGATATATAGCACAAACTCTACATCATAGAGCTATTTTGATGGTACATTTTCCATACCAAAAACATTTAATTACGATTTTAACTTTAAATAAAGATCACGTGATTTGAGAGTGTTCAGTTTCTGTATAATTGTTTTTTAACAAAATATTAATAGAATGGCCATTGTCATAATAACAATAAAGTCCGAGGTAGTGTGACGTATAAAACCAAAAATTAAAAATCAATTTTAAACTAAATAAATAAATAAAATAAATAAAAGAATCCAAAAGCACCACCTTCATTTGTTTACTATGAGTTTAATACCCGTGCAGTACACGGGGAAGGAAGAAAAAAATAAATAAAAAAACTGAGTATTATATAATAAAAACAGTTGGTTAAGATAAATATTATAATTATAATAAGCATAATTTTTCTCAAAATCTCTCTCAACAGTGAAAATGTAAAATCAAAATGATAATAGTACTAACAATAATAAAAATGAAAACAAAAGCAAAAAACAAAAAAATTTTCTGTAGTTATACTTATTTAAGAAAAAAAATTAAAACAAAAATAAAGTAGAAAACAAAAAAAAAAGTAACAAAAATCTATAAACTCAAAAGAACAAAAAAAAACTAACCCTAACAAAAACATAATAACAAAATAAAATAGTTATCTCATTTTCTCCTTTTTTTACTGTTTTTAAAAAAAATAAAAAAATTTTTTTATCAGATTACATACATGCAAAAACTTAAAAAAATGATTTTCAAAATATAAAACAAAACAAACAAAAAAGAAAAAAAAATTACATGCAGAATCCTTACAAAAAGGGGGTCTTTAAAAAAATAGAACAAAAGAAACAAAAAGACACCAAAAAAAATTGAAATAAAAGATAAAGAATTTAAAGTAAAAAATCGTTTAAAAATCAAAAAAAGACAAAGTGAGCAAAAACACAATATAACAATATATCAGAATCTAATGTCTAAAATTTAACATAAAAAAAAGGTAAAAATAATATTAAGAAAAAAAAACAAACTCTAAATAGGGGTAAAACTAGCAACACACTGTAGGAAAAAGAAAAGGAACTAAAAAAGAGACGTAAAATGATAATTATACTGTGTGGGCAGCTGGCAATTTCTGCATAATATAGGTAAAAATGTCAACTCACTGTAGATGAAGGAAAACCAACTAAATCAGAGGGGCAAAAAAGTCTTTGCACTGTAGATAAAATAGTAAAATATGTGAGGACAAAATCGTCCTTCCACTGTAAATAAGCTAAAATCAGCACAAATAAGGGCAAAATCGGGAATTTAATATAGAAAAAACAGCTACTGTGCATTACTATAAAAAAAAAAAAAAACTTTACAACAAAAGCAACAAAAATTAAAAAAAAAAATCACTGTTTATTAAACAGTGAAATATTGCATTCTTTTACTGTAGTAAAGCAGTAAAAGTTTTTTAAAAAAAAACTGTAGCAAAGCAGCAAATGTTTTTTTTTTTTTAAATACTATCTACTATACTAAACAGTAAAGCAAAGCAGCAAAAGTTAAAAAAAAAAAAAAACGTAGCAAAGCAGCAAAAGTAAAATATATATATATATTATTCACTGAACAGTAAAAGGTTACACTCCTTTAATATATTAAGTAATGTCTGAATAGATTTATTAAAAAAGTTAAATAGATCAATAATTTATTTAATTTATTAAAATAATAATTTTCATTGGTCATTTGTGAAAATAACCTAAATAATTTATATCAAATTAAAAAATAAATAAATAAAAGAATCCAGAACCACTATCTTCGTTAATTTACCATGTCTGAATGGATTTATCAAAAAAGTTCAATAAATCAATAATTTATCTTTATTGAAATAACAATTTACTGAAAATGGACATAAACTAAAGTTATAAACTTTAAGCATAATTTTTAAATCCAAAACTTTGAATATATATGCACACAACCTTCATTGAATGATAAGGAACATTTCTTGAGATATTAATTCTCTTTTCTTCCTTCTCTATTCCCTCTACAATAATTGTTCAATCAATTTTATTCATGAGTGGCAGCCATTTTCATTTTTCAACGATCAAGTTAGAAATAAGACAGCCGGTGGCCCCCCCCTTTTTTTTTGCTTTTTTTTTTTTTTTAATTTCTTATTGGGTAATTTGGCTTAGTTTTAGAGAAACATTTGGATAAAAATATTTAGGATGAAACCATTTTAATAGACATTTCAAATGAAAACATTTAGCATCGTAGAAAAATATTTATAACACCAAAATATTGCTCCCATACTATTTAGAAATTCACCTAGAAGTTACAAATAACAACATTTTTTCATATCATTTTAAATTTTCTTTCTCAGACACTAATTTAAAAATGTTGAGAAATAAATATGTTTAAAATGTTAGAAAATGATTCTCCCAAATAAGTGATTTTAATTTATGTCTATTAATATTTAGTAATGACAAGAAATTTCTAAACTATCAAATTTTGTAAATTTAATTAATTTTATATACTTTTTTTAATATGATTTTAATTAATGTAAAAAGAAAAACAAAACAAAATTGCTTTGCAATTTGATTGGACTGGGCGCGTTTCCTCCTCTACACGGTTTCGGAATCCGGCAAGGAAAATGCCCCGTTATTTCACTACCAAGTACCAATTGAGTCGAATGTTTTATGCTACGTGAAATGACATATTCATCCTTCTAAATAAAAAAATCACATTTGTAACAAAATTAAAAGTATATATCGATATAAGGGAGAAAAGTATAAAAAGTTTAGCATGTTTTAGCAATGTGCTTATATTCACATACTCTAAAAAATGAAAGAAAACTTTACTAGAACATTAAGAATAAGCTTTGATATAGCATAACAAATTACGAACACCTAATGTTATTGAAAGCTATCAAATCTTCTAAATCAAAAATTTTTTTTAATTCAATAAATAAAATTAAATTCAGACTATTGTCGAAGATTGTATTTTAAAGTCAACTTTCTCTACTTGTGTTGGAAGAAAAAACTCCATACGGAGATTTTTTTTTTCTGGACCGTAAAAAAAAAAAAAAAAGTTTTGATATCGGGTAAATTGGTGATAAATTATTGTTTTTTTTTTTTTTTTTTACCTGTAGATCTTATTGTATTAATTGATAAGACAATTTTTGAGAAAATAATTAGAACTTATATGTCATGTAAATTCATATTCAAAGTTTCAAATTAGAATTCAGGTCTCTTAATTATTCAGTATATTATATCTTTATTTCTTAGTTCAGTACATTAATGCCACTTACTCGCACATTGATTTTTTTTAACGAAAATTTTAGTTTTGTGGTTTCCTAAATGTAGAAATTATAATTTTATAATCAATTGCCAAAAAAACAACATATTAATTATATGTAGTAAATTTGGCGCATATCACTACTATAGGCTAGAGATGTCAAACGCGCTAGCTTGGCCCATTTATTTTAAGCCCATTAATGCTTCGTACCATGCCATTGCCGGCCCATTTAATAAACGTGTCATGCCAAGTTATGTTCATAAAATATTTATAACGTCAAGTCCGGCCCACAACCCATTCGTAATGTGCCACACTCTTAATGTGTCTTGTGCCTTAATCATGCCTGACAACAAAAATTTTAGATAAGTAAGAAAAATAAGTTTTTAATACCATAGAAAAAATTGATTTTTAACAAAAACGAATCATAGTATTAAAAAGAAATTATAATATTGAAAACCTTATTAAGTAAAAACTCAAAAGAGATAAAATCTTCCTAATAAAATAAAAAACCACATAAGTATATGAAAAATATTAAAAATATCATTTAAAAACAAAGTAATATTATCATACCATATTGGTGCCTCTTATCAAGCTCATGCCTAAGCTCATTGTCACGACCCCACTTATTGCCACCAAATCCACGCGGTGTCTGACCACGCGAACCTGGGGTTGGGTTCGTAACATTACTTACTTACTTGTCTTGCTTGATTGAAAATAAAGTTACCCAATTTTTAGAGTAAATTTTTTTTTCTTCTTTTCTTAAAAATCGTTACTAAAAACTTTTATTGCGGAAATCATAAAACTTTAAACTCGAGTTAAATATAGCTTAAAACTGCTTTTCTTTTATAAAACTCTTACTGTTTCTGATGTACTCACCGAGTACTGAGCATTCACCTGAGCGGAAAGCTCCATACATAAATAAACTGGAAACTGAAACATACATACATGCTTGAACATAATGAAAACACATTTTCATTTTAAACGCATTTCGGAAACCCCGTAGCAGTCCATACCCACGTTTCACATTCTGTTGCACCATCTCTCCACAACTTGTATCAGGAAGTGCCGGTAGGAAACTTACCTACAGCATGAATGTAAGCAATGAGCTAAAAAGCTCAGTAAGCACAACATCCTATCCGCATGCAACTAAATGCACAAAAACGTGAACCAATTATGATTTATTATAATATCAATTTTAATCTCTCTACTGGTCTTATCTGATCTTATCTTGCTACTATAACATGTGTGCATGTACTTCGGTATGTAATCATGGAGAGATTGAAGGTGGTCCGTCCAAACCAACTCAAACCATGAAACACAAAGTTTAACATGGAGTAGTGGAGGCAGCCCTTCCATATCAAGTCAAACCATGAAACATGCCGTTTTAACTTACCACGAAGGCAAAGTCAGTACAACATAACATGTCCTACTTAACTTATCTCATATCTTACCATCTGACTTATTAATAGTGGACATGCTACATGATGACATGACATGCTATACATACTAACTCATCACCTAACGTGGATGACATGCAAAATCTTAACACATCAACATTTTGCACAACATGAATATACATACTACATGACATACTACATGACATGCATACATGAACATACTACATAATATAAACATAACACATACTGCATGCTTGACATAACATAAACATACTGCATAACATGTACATATTATATAACTTAACTTAACTTACTACATGACATACCACATATTGCATAACATCGTAAATCATGAAATCCCATCCATGATTTCTTAAACACATCAAATGCAAACAAACATGTGTTCATGCTGTAGGCGGAATTGTACTTACCTTCCATCTGACGTTCTTGCTTAACTGTCCCATCTAATGCTGTTCCACTCCTGGCACAGCTGCAGGTTCTGCCTGCTTAACAAGGACATGCTCTACTTAAATCTCGTGAAAATGCAGATAATCTAACCAAAATGTTTACATGATCTTGGTTGTATGTCCCTTATTTGCATAGTGTCTAATTTGGTTATCAATGGTAACCTGGCGTGCTAAGCCAAAACTAAACCTCTAAGGGTTGCTTATCTTAATATGAAACTATCGGGTTATTTCTGATAACCCTTTAGTCGAGTTAAACGGTAACTCTTAGGGTTACTTTGGATAACCCATAAGGATAAACTAACTCCATACTATTAGTCAACCAAAAGTCAACCATGGTCAACTTTGGTCAACTACGGTCAACTATGGTCAACCCTTTATGGTCAACCTTTTGGGTCTCGGGCTTGACCCGGTAACTCGAGCATAACACCCGATTACCATTCGTGAACTAACGTTGGCTATAAACTTGCTTGAAAAATCATTTTTCCTTACTTGGAAAATACTTAGGAAAAAATCCCAAAATTTCACTTTTCGTATAAAAATTCTTAACTTACTTCATAAAATCCAAACTCTTGGATTATTGCTTCGTAAAATCATTTTAGGTTGAAAACCGTCTTTGGAACCATTTTCCGAGTCAAAATACTCGTTTAAGGTTGAAAAACCATTTTTCTAACAAAACTTGTAAAACTTGTGGTGCAGGGATTTCGGATTCCCTGAGCACCCTTCATAAAAAAATTTTCGTTTTAAAATCGGTACTTAATCTGAAAAAGTTTTCTTCACGAAAGTTTTAGCTCTCGAAAAATGCTAAAACTTTCGTGTTTTACAAAACTCCTAATTCGGCCTAGATTCATACCAGTTTTGAGTTGAAACTGGCTGACCCCCTGAAAATGGGTCTGGGGACGTAAAAAGTTTGGCCACGAGTTTTGGCAGTTTTGAAGGCCATTGGAGCCTTATTTTGGAAAACGACCCGCGATATCCCCTAGGAAAAGTTGTTTTGGACAACTTTCGTGTTTTACGCTTTCCCAAATTCGGCCTCTAAGGGCCTGTTATTTTTCGTTTACGAAAACTGGGCAGATTAATCCGAACCTGCCAGTTTCGTGTTTACTTTGATTTTACGCGTCCTACTTCGGTAACTAACTCAAACCGATCACACGGGAGTCTAATTGAACAACATGCACGTTAACTAACGTCCCACATGTTTAGACATGTCATCCCCTCGTGGTCATGCAAACCAAATCCGGAACTACTTAACCTAGGTTTGCATGTGTTCTAGGGTTTGCATCAACATGAAATTGCATCAAATAAATCATACCAAAACTAAGTCTAACACCCTAGCATTCGAGCCACACACGGCTGAACCTAGGGCAGGGACATTACCAACCAATAAACCATGCAAACCATGCACTCATACAAGCATAAAACATAGCACAACAAGCATAAAACCATGCATAGCTAACTAACATGCTAATCACCCTAATCAAGCATCACATTCTAGCCTAGGCATTAACCAAAAATTAATGAGCTTAAGCCCTTACATTCTTGCTTGGAAATACATCATAAATCCTCAAATTAAAGCTTGAACCAAAAGCTTTAGGGTTTAGGGTTTTACCTCACCAAATTTTCGGAATTGGTTCACCCTTTGGAGTCGAACTCCTTGGCTGCCTTGGCTGCACCTTTGCAGCCGAATTTCTCCCCTCAAATGGGTTCCGTTTTCAGCCATGCAACATACAACATACACATAAACAATCCATCAACTTGTATGGAAAATTTCACTTAAAATTGAAGGGTTTTACCTATTTCTTACCCATGACTTGGTTAGGGTTATGAATCCGAAAATTTCTATCTCCTTTGGCTGCACACATGCTCGGTTTTTGGGCTCCAAATTGCATCAAAATTTTTCACCATTCTTGGTGAATTCTTGCTGCCAAAGCCGACCCTTGGTTGCCCCTAAGACCCAATAATTTTCTCTCAAAATTTTCTGCTCCTAGCAGCCGAAATCAACCACCATCACCAAGCACAAAATCACCTTGGCTCCATGGTTGATTTTCCTTCTCCATGCTCGGCTACACACCAAGGTTTGGACTAAAAATTTTCTCACTTCTTCCTCTCTTCTCCCTCACGGCTGCTGCCCAGAAAATCTGAAAATTTTTTTCAGATTTGGGCTTGGTTCTTGCACCAAAAACCCGTGCATGCCTATGGTGAATCACACATGAGTTTTTCCAATTTTTGGCTTCCCTTTTCTCTCCCCCTTGAGTCTCGGATTTTCTGATGGAAATTGGCCAGAATTTGGCTGACTTTCATCTTTTTTTTTTTTTTTTTTTCTGCACTAAATGGGTCTATTTATAGACTTTTTTACAACTTTTCAAAAATTAGATTTTGACCCCAAACTTTTCCAAACTTTTGATTTTTCTCCCCCATGGAGGCCGACTGTCTCCTGCTCAGCTCCAGCTGGTTTGGCTGATGGCATGGCTGAGGTCATGGCTGATGTCATGGCTTCCCTCACAACTTTTCTAAAATTGCACTTTTACCCCCCGAAAATGGGAATTCTTGCAAAAATGCCCTCTAGGTGTCCAATTGTCCTATAATTCAACACACCCATCTTATTCTATGATATTATCATCTTGGTGACTTCATACGCTCATATCGTCAAATTTTCAAAATTTACACTTTTGCCTAAAAGTAAAAATTTTTGCATTTATGCCCATAAATGTCATAAATGGCCATAATGCTTGCTTTTCAATCAAATATCATTCTTTTCATGATTTTATGTGATTTTCTCATACTTGAATCACATATTTTCTAAATTTACATTTTTACCCCGAAAGACAAAATCCTTACATTTTCACCCCCGAAAGTGGCCGTTCCTTAATTTCTTTTTGCAAAGCAAGTTATTACCTTATTTTGACATCATCAAATGACGTCACTTTGCTTACTTCACATATTTTCCAAAATTTAAACTTTTACCCCAAAAGTGAAAATTTTGACATTTTTGCCCTTTGACCTTTACTTGTCCTTTTGGGTGACTTGTTGACTAAAAATGTCATTCTGGCCCAAAACTAATGCTAGGGATGTTTGATTTCTAGGGTGTTTCTATTGTCTACTTGGGCTATACCGCCCATACTGACATATTTTACAGTATTTTCTCATATTGCATCATTTTTCACTGTCGAGTCAACCGTTGACCACTTTTGGTCAAACTTTGACTTTCTTGGTCAAAGTTGACTTTTTCGGTCAAACTTTGACTTTTTCGGAAATACGTTCCTTATCGCCCTTTTCGACCTGAAAAGGCGTTTTCTAACCTTAAAAATCTATTCTGAATCTTATTGAGCCATAAGACTTCATAAAACGTGTGAAAAACTCTTAACTGAGTTTTTTTTTTTTTTTTTTTTTTTTTTTTTCCGTAAACATCTCAACATATGCTCATAATTCCTCTTATAGAAGAAAAATGGCAACATGAAATTCTAGGTATCACATTCTACCCTCCTTATAAAATTTTTGTCCTCGAAAATTCTGATACTTTTAGGTGACTTTTCTTTCAAAATACACCAGAAAATCCGTAATGGTTCGTTCATGTTCCCATTTTAACATTTAATGGGATCGTATCTCTTATACAGCACCATAATCTTACTTTTATATCTTCATACTTACCATACTTATCATACTTATCATGCTTACTGGCTTACATACTATCATGCTTAACATACATACTTACATACTGCTGCACTTGCTTACTTATCATACCGATCATACTTATCTTACTGCATACTGTCATACTAACATACTATCCTTTCCTACTACATCACAAGAACTATTTACGTAAAAAGTTGGACAAGTATATAAAATAACTCGTCACACTTTGAAAACATAACTCGTACTGCTTGTTCTTGCTTGAAAAACTTACTGTAAAATCGTTTCCACTTTTAAAAAACATATCGTATTATACTTTAATACTCTTTCTAGAATATAATTTCTCTCTTGAAAGTTGATCCTATGCTACTAGAACCCTTTTACTCTGCATAATGGCCCCTTTCTTGGACTTCGTCCTCAAGGTTTATGGCCTTTCGTAATCAGTTTCCTAATTCGGAACTTCATACGTGTGACAACCCCTATCTTGGAATTTCTTCCTCAAGGATTTGATCGTCTTTCTAACGTGAAAGGGGTTCCATTAACATGAGATCATAGTCTGAGCATTTCTGCTAAAAATACTGTCTTTTAAACTTTTCAAAGTTTATTTTGGAAAATTCATAATATTGTTCGAGTGATGCGTTGGAAGGCATACTAAAATATCTAACTACTACTAGGATAAAAGAAACTTTTCTGTTTACTTCAAACTTTTCCCTTATAGCACAAGGGCATAATCTTAATTCTTAGGAATATCTATACTCCTCATAATCTCATAGTCTCCCTTAACCGGGATTCAATCTTATCTCTTATTGCTATTCTAGCACTTATCTTTGCAACTTGGGCAAGAGAGTTGCAAGATAGACTTCTATGAAATTTGGTTCCGTCGTACCCACGACAAACCAATTTCAAGCTTCTACTTCTATCACTTATACTCTATTCTTATCTTAACATATCCTATTAGAGATTTCTAGCAATCTCTTCATATCATATCATAACATAGCGTCTTCACCATGCTTCCGCTGCGCAACTCTGATCCGTTGGCAGTACTGATCCATGAAGTCCTCTGGGTAAGCATATCAACTGCTACATATCTGATTTGACTGGTTTGAGGAGTCACTTCGTCTGGTCGTTGACTGGCAACGTAACGTAGCTAGAAAATGCATCCTTGTAGCGCGTAATCGGAGAAAACTCTCCATTCTGTGAAACTACTGCTCTGGGTGTTGTCGAAGATGCGGAGCTGCTCCTCCATTCCTTGGAATGCCGACGAAGCCTTGCTGCTCCTTTCGATCCTAATAAATCTAACCTGGGTTTAAAACCAGGTACATGTTTTTATGCTAATCTTACAAATACACAGAGTAAGAAAACAACTTACAAGACTGTGGCGGTGGCGGCAGAATTGTGAAACTGGATGGCAGAAAATCTTTTTGCTCAAATACAAAAACCCTTTGCTCTGATACCACCTCTGTCACAACCCCACTTATTGCCACCAAATCCACGAGGTGTCTGACCACGCGAACCTGGGGTTGGGTTCGTAACATTACTTACTTACTTGTCTTGCTTGATTGAAAATAAAGTTACCCAATTTCTAGAGTAAATTTTTTTTTTCTTCTTTTCTTAAAAATCGTTACTAAAAACTTTTATTGCGGAAATCATAAAACTTTAAACTCGAGTTAAATATAGCTTAAAACTGCTTTTCTTTTATAAAACTCTTACTGTTTCTGATGTACTCGCCGAGTACTGAGCATTCACCTGAGCGGAAAGCTCCATACATAAATAAACTGGAAACTGAAACATACATACATGCTTGAACATAATGAAAACACATTTTCATTATAAACGCATTTCGGAAACCCCGTAGCAGTCCATACCCACGTTTCACATTCTGTTGCGCCATCTCTCCACAGCTTGTATCAGGAAGTGCCGGTAGGAAACTTACCTACAGCATGAATTTAAGCAATGAGCTAAAAAGCTCAGTATGCACAACATCCTATCCGCATGCAACTAAATGCACAAAAACGTGAACCAATTATGATTTATTATAATATCAATTTTAATCTCTCTACTGGTCTTATCTGATCTTATCTTGCTACTATAACATGTGTGTATGTACTTCGGTATGTAATCATGGAGAGATTGAAGGTGGTCCGTCCAAACCGACTCAAACCATGAAACACAAAATTTAACATGGAATAGTGGAGGCAGCCCTTTCATATTAAGTCAAACCATGAAACATGCCGTTTTAACTTACCACGAAGGCAAAGTCAGTACAACACAACATGTCCTACTTAACTTATCTCATATCTTACCATCTGACTTATTAATAGTGGACATGCTACATGATGACATGACATGCTATACATACTAACTCATCACCTAACGTGGATGACATGCAAAATCTTAACACATCAACATTTTGCACAACATGAATATACATACTACATGACATACTACATAACATGTATACATGAACATACTACATAACATAAACATAACACATACTGCATGCTTGACATAACATAAACATACTGCATAACATGTACATATTATATAACTTAACTTAACTTACTACATGACATACCACATATTGCATAATATCGTAAATCATGAAATCCCATCCATGATTTCTTAAACACATCAAATGCAAACAAACATGTGTTCATGCTGTAGGCGGAATTGTACTTACCTTCCATCTGACGTTCTTGCTTAACTGTCCCATCTAATGCTGTTCCACTCCTGGCACAGCTGCAGGTTCTGCCTGCTTAACAAGGACATGCTCTACTTAAATCTCATGAAAATGCAGATAATCTAACCAAAATGTTTACATGATCTTGGTTGTATGTCCCTTATTTGCATAGTGTCTAATTTGGTTACCAATGGTAACCTGGCGTGCTAAGCCAAAACTAAACCTCTAAGGGTTGCTTATCTTAATATGAAACTATCGGGTTATTTCTGATAACCCTTTAGTCGAGTTAAACGGTAACTCTTAGGGTTACTTTGGATAACCCATAAGGATAAACTAACTCCATACTATTAGTCAACCAAAAGTCAACCATGGTCAACTTTGGTCAACTACGGTCAACTATGGTCAACCCTTTATGTCAACTATGGTCAACCTTTTGGGTTTCGGGCTTGACCCGGTAACTCGTGTGATAGCTGGTTTTCCATGCTACTAATTCTTGTAAAGAATTAAACATGTGCAGTTTATGCAATTTTATGAATAAAGTTCAGTTCAGAACTTTCATGTGTGTATTATGAGTTTTTATAGCTTAAAAAGACTCAAAACTGATGATTCGAATAAGCAAACAGCCTTTTCGGACCATAAGGAGTGAAATCTGATCGTTTTGTGAAAAGTCAAAATTTTGACCAAAAAGTCAACCGTTGACCCGAAAAGTCAAAGTTTGACCAAAATGGTCCAAATTGTGAAACATGAATTTTAAGATCTGCATTTTTCGAAAAATACTGCAGAAACTCATTTTCTTTAACAGATAATGAAAATGAGACACCGGAACCACCATAGAAAAATCAGGCGCATTTATTGAGTTCATAGGGCAGAAAGAGTTTGAGAAAACAAGAAAAATATTTTTCGACCCGATTTTCCGACGGCAAGTTTAAAAATCCAAAAACTGTAAAATAATATTTATAGTATTGGAATTTAAATTTTTGAACTCGACATTTCAAGATTTTCAATCAAACCAAAGTTTGGTTCAAGGATTTTCTAGAACAAGTCATCCTTATCTCCTTTGGTGTGGTGGCCCAATCATGTGTTGACACCTAACCCATGACAACTCACTCTTTGGTGTCTCCCACCTCCCTTGTTGGTTGAACACATGGCCCCCCCTAAAGTTTAAAATTTCAAAAATTTTGGGGAGGAAAATAGAATTTTCCAAAGTCTTCAAAGTGCCTATAAATAGATGAGCTTGCTATTCACTTTTATTCAAAAAAGCAAGCAAACTCTTGCAAAATTTCTGCTCACAGGGCCGAGAGAGAGAGGGAGAAAGAGAGTTCAGAATTTTCTTGTCCAACCTTCATCTTCAACTTCGGGTAGAGTCTAGAAACCGAGAGGGAGAGAAAGAAAAATTTTTCTGGCAGTTTGTGTAGCCTTGCCGTGAGTTAAGGAGCAGGGGAAACAAAGGGGAGAGACCGAATTTTTGAGGGAAAAATTGGGGCTAAGAGTTCGGGTGGCTTAGCAAGCCAAGAAGTGAACTTGAGTGAGTTTTTGGAGCTTGATTTTTGCTCCAAGCAAGTCTCGGGTTTGTGAGAGGGAGAAGAGGAAAAAATTTTCCAGTTTGGGCAATCAGCCCTAGGGAGGCCGAGCAAGCCAAAGAGCAGCTCTAAGGGCCAAAATTTGGTGCTTGGTGCGCCAAGAGGTGATCAGCCGTGCATAGGAACCAAAGGGGGAGCCTAGGACAAGTTTCGGCTAACCAAACCCTAAGAGCCGAACCACTCCACACTTGAGGTAAAATTTTTAAAGTTTTTCTCAAGCTTTCAATTTATTTTTAAGCTTTGATTTACATGTATTTTGTGCCAAAAAGATGTAAGGGCATAAGCCCATTGCATGCGTTTAATTTCTGCCCTATGTGTGTGCTTGGTTGGCCGAGTGGCTTGGTTAGCCTAGCCATAGGCTGTTTTGGTTGGTTGCATGCTTTTAAGTTCGGTTTTGTGCTTGAAATTGCTAGAATGCATGCTAGGGTTTATTGTAGGCTTTATGTTCCCATTAGGACAGATTTAATTATGCATGAATGATTTAAAGTTTTATGAACTAGGATGCTAGATTTTATGTTGTATGTTGGCTAGAGGAACCGTGCAACCCTAGGCAATTAGGTTCGGATTCATGGGTTACACGAACACGTGGGATGGCTTAGCTAGCCGTTAAGGGACGCTAGATGCGCTGCATGTTGTTGACCTAACTCCCGAAGTGGTCGGTCGAGCTAGAACCCTCGCCCTAGGACGTAACAATGAACCTAAAAACTGAAACTGCCTCTCGGGTTCCCAGGGGGCAGACTCGGTAAATCGTCACAGTAGGCCGATAGAGGCCGAATGGGCAAAAATGTAAAACACGAAAGTTGTAGATTAGGGTGTTTCCTAGGGGGTAACACGGGTACTTTGTCAAAATAAGACTCCAACGGCCTACTTTTTCAAGAAAAACTGTAGGTGGGTCAGTGAGACCCAGTTTTCATGTTAAGTCTGTTTTCGATTTAAAACTGGTACTAATCGGTAAGGAATCAGAAAATGTGTAAAACATGAAAGTTTTAGAACTCTTCGAGGGCTAGAACTTTTGTGAAGGAACTTTTTTCCAAATCAAAACGGATTTTCAATTGTAACCTAAAATCTGAAAACTGCGCAGGATTCAACAAAATCCTGAGCATGATTTTGTAGAATCATACTAGGAAAAATTATTTTCGGACTTAACACATTATTTCAAGCACGGAAACTGTCCCAAAAGCAGTTTCCGACCCTTAACCATTTTATGAAAATATAGGCCAAGATCCACGAAATTTTTAAGAAAACAAGTTATGAAATTTAAGTTTTAAATTATGTCTTTTTATGAAAAGGGTTTTTAAGTTAAAGTTTTCAAGAAAAGGGATTTTAAGCTAAGTTTTTCAAAGGAAAATGTAGAACGTAAGGTAGCCGGGATTTAGCACCCGAGTTACCGGGCTTGACCCCGAAGCCCAGAGTTGACCCGAAGAGGGTTGACTTTAGCACTCGTAATGGTTGACCTTGGTTGACCTAATAAGATATAAGTTTTCATACAAGCCCTAGGGTAGGTTTTTACCTAACCCAATATTTTTATAAATGGGCTATGTACACGGAAAGATTTTTCAACATAACCCTTTGGGTTACAAATGGCTTTACGTTAGGGGGACATATAGCCAAAAACCCGCATGAATGTTGGTTAGTACCAACATACGATAAAGATGGACTAGAAGACTGACGTACGTCCTTTAATTAAGCAGGAGGAGTCCTGCAGCTAAACTCGGAAGAGGATCTGCGAAACAACTGAAGTACAAACGGTAAGTACAACACCGTCTACAGCACAAGCTAATAGGATTATACTATTAGACTCGATGATGTGCTCTGTGTTATATGCTAAGTAACATGTATGCAACATGAAACATGCTAAGTATATATGCTAAGATAAGATTAGCAAGAATTAAATTAGAAAAATGACATCAGAAATGTATGTTCACACGTAAACAAGGTTAAGTAAGAAAATAAGCGCCGTGTCGTACCACCCGCGCCAGGTCGGGTTGGACTGTGGATTGAACTGGAATTGGTTTGGCCGCCCCAGACAATCCATAGTCGCGCGCCGGATACGAACACGTAGATTAAGGGCCCATAAGATATAAGGACAAGGAAAATAATGAAGCATAAGATGACCTATGCATGCTATGTGTTATACTAAGTATGTCATGTATTATATGTTAAGTATGCTATGTCTATATGCTATGTTAAGTGTTATGCTATGTGAATGCTATGTTATCATGATTTAAATGTTACATGTTATAAGTTATATTTTTATTTAATCACGGCCAAGGAGTTGTACTTACTGGGCTTTAAGCTCACTGTTTTGAGTTTGTGCTGTAGGTAAGTCGCCTGTCAGCTGATATTGATGCGGTGGGGAGTAGCGGGTCAAGCACTGTAAATCGTGGTATATGGAACCGCTACGCATTTTTGAGTGGTATATACTTATGAAAGACAAGAAACGTTTTATAAGTAATAGTTAATATGTTTATGCACAGAAACAATATTTTAAGTTTATGTACATAGTTTTGTGTACTATAAAAAAAAAAAAAAAATCCGCTGTGTTTTACAAGCTAAGTAAGTAAGTAAGTTTTATGTTATGAATGTATGTTATCAAGCAAGGTAGCGGCCTACGCCAGGTGGGTCGTTACAACTCGGGCATAACACCCGATTACCATTCGTGAACTAACGTTGGCTATAAACTTGCTTGAAAAATCATTTTTCCTTACTTGGAAAATACTTAGGGAAAAATCTCAAAATTTCACTTTTCGTGTAAAAATTCTTAACTTAGTTCATAAAATCCAAACTCTTGGATTATTGCTTCGTAAAATCATTTTAGGTTGAAAACCGTCTTTGGAACCATTTTCCGAGTCAAAATACTCGTTTAAGGTTGAAAAATCATTTTTCTAACAAAACTTGTAAAACTTGTGGTGCAGGGATTTCGGATTCCCTGAGCACCCTTCATAAAAAAATTTTCGTTTTAAAATCGGTACTTAATCTGAAAAAGTTTTCTTCATGAAAGTTCTAGCTCTCGAAAAATGCTAAAACTTTCGTGTTTTACAAAACTCCTAATTCGGCCTAGATTCATACCAGTTTTGAGTTGAAACTGGCTGACCCCCTGAAAATGGGTTTGGGGACGTAAAAAGTTTGGCCACGGGTTTTGGCAGTTTTGAAGGCCATTGGACCTTATTTTGGAAAACGATCGGCAACATCCCCTAGGAAAAGTTGTTTTGGACAACTTTCGTGTTTTACACTTTCCCAAATTCGGCCTCTAAGGGCCTGTTATTTTTCATTTACGAAAATTGGGCAGATTAATCCGAACCTGCCAGTTTCGTGTTTACTTTGATTTTACGCCTCCTACTTCAGCAACTAACTCAAACTGATCACACGGGAGTCTAATTGAACAACATGCATGTTAACTAACGTCTCACATGTTTAGACATGTCATCCCCTCGTGGCCATGCAAACCAAATCCGGAACTACTTAACCTAGGTTTGCATGTGTTCTAGGGTTTGCATCAACATGAAATTGCATCAAATAAATCATACCAAAACTAAGTCTAACACCCTAGCATTCGAGCCACACACGGCTGCACCTAGGGCAGGAACATTACCAACCAATAAACCATGCAAACCATGCACTCATACAAGCATAAAACATAGCACAACAAGCATAAAACCATGCATAGCTAACTAACATGCTAATCACCCTAATCAAGCATCACATTCTAGCCTAGGCATTAACCAAAAATTAATGAGCTTAAGCCCTTACATTCTTGCTTGGAAATACATTATAAATCCTCAAATTAAAGCTTGAACCAAAAGCTTTAGGGTTTAGGGTTTTATCTCACCAAATTTTCGGAATTGGTTCACCCTTTGGAGTCGAACTCCTTGACTGCCTTGGCTGCCCCTTTGCAGCCGAATTTCTCCCCTCAAATGGGTTCCGTTTTCAGCCATGCAACATACAACATACACATAAACAATCCATCAACTTGTATGGAAAATTTCACTTAAAATTGAAGGGTTTTACCTATTTCTTACCCATGACTTGGTTAGGGTTATGAATCCGAAAATTTCTATCTCCTTTGGCTGCACACATACTCGGTTTTTGGGCTCCAAATTGCATTAAAATTTTTCATCATTCTTGGTGAATTCTTGCTGCCAAAGCCGACCCTTGGCTGCCCCTAAGACCCAAAAATTTTCTCTCAAAATTTTCTGCTCCTAGCAGCCGAAATCAGCCACCACCACGAAGCACAAAATCACCTTGGCTCCATGGTTGATTTTCCTTCTCCATGCTTGGCTACACACCAAGGTTTGGACTGAAAATTTTCTCACTTCTTCCTCTCTTCTCCCTCACGGTTGCTGCCCAGAAAATCTGGAAAAATTTTCCAGATTTGGGCTTGGTTCTTGCACCAAAAACCCGTGCATGCCTATGGTGAATCACACATGAGTTTTTCCAATTTTTGGCTTCCCTTTTCTCTCCCCCTTGAGTCTCGGATTTTCTGATGGAAATTGGCCAGAATTTGGCTGATTTTCATCTTTTTTTTTTCCTGCACTAAATGGGTCTATTTATAGACTTTTTTACAACTTTTCAAAAATTAGATTTTGACCCCAAACTTTTCCAAACTTTTGATTTTTCTCCCCCATGGAGGCCGGCTGTCTCCTGCTCAGCTCCAGCTGGTTTGGCTGAGGTCATGGCTGATGTCATGGCTTACCTCACAACTTTTCTAAAATTGCACTTTTGCCCCCCGAAAATGGGAATTCTTGCAAAAATGCCCTCTAGGTGTCCAATTGTCCTATAATTCAACACACCCATCTTATTCTATGATATTATCATCTTGGTGACTTCATACGCTCATATCGTCAAATTTTCAAAATTTACACTTTTGTCCAAAAGTAAAAATTTTTGCATTTATGCCCCTAAATGTCATAAATGGCCGTAATGCTTGCTTTTCAATCAAATATCATTCTTTTCATGATTTTATGTGATTTTCTCATACTTGAATCACATATTTTCTAAATTTATATTTTTGCCCCGAAAGACAAAATCCTTGCATTTTCACCCCCGAAAGTGGCCGTTCCTTAATTTCTTTTTGCAAAGCAAGTTATTACCTTATTTTGACATCATCAAACGACGTCACTTTGCTTACTTCATATATTTTCCAAAATTTACACTTTTGCCCCAAAAGTGAAAATTTTGACATTTTTGCCCTTTGACCTTTACTTGTCCTTTTGGGTGACTTGTTGACTAAAAATGTCATTCTGGCCCAAAACTAATGCTAGGGATGTTTGATTTCTAGGGTGTTTCTATTGTCTACTTGGGCTATACCGCCCATACTGACATATTTTACAGTATTTTCTCATACTGCATCATTTTTCACTGTCGAGTCAACCGTTGACCACTTCTGGTCAAACTTTGACTTTCTTGGTCAAAGTTGACTTTTTCGGTCAAACTTTGACTTTCTTGGTCAAAGTTGACTTTTTCGGTCAAACTTTGACTTTTTCGGAAATACGTTCCTTATCGCCCTTTTCGACCTGAAAAGGCGTTTTCTAACCTTAAAAATCTATTCTGAGTCTTATTGAGCCATAAGACTTCATAAAACGTGTGAAAAACTCTTAACTGAGTTTTTTTTTTTTTTTTTCCGTAAACATCTCAACATATGCTCATAAATCCTCTTTTAGAAGAAAAATGGCAACATGAAATTCTAGGTATCACACTCATGTCGTGCCCTTCACATGCTCATGCTTTTAGCATGCAGCGTGCCTAAAAATTGCATCAAGCACATCCCACTTAAGTAAACGTGCTAGGCTGGGTCCATGTAATAATCATGTCATTCCATGTCATGTCGTACTCACTTTTTAACGTGTCGTGCTCATACTGGCCCACTAATGCCGGCCCATTTTGATAGCTAGTATCAAATTGAACATAAAAAAGGGTGTTAAAAACTAGGGTATTGCTGGGATGATTTTCTTCGCTTATAATCCCAAACAATAAATTCTAAGTTTTCTCTCAAGAAAAAAGAATTCACAAATGAAAGTCAAAAGGAATTTTTATTTCTGGAAAGTTTGAAGTACAAGTACTAGGTTTCTCTCTTTAAGAATTCTCAGAGCTTCTCTCTCTACAATTCTCTCTTTGAATTCTCAAAAAGTGAAAAGAAAAATCCCCAGACTCTAGAATTTAATTCCTATTTATAGATTTGGTGAGTCCTTATGCCAGCTCAGCAACTTTACTTTGAATCACTCTATCTCTCAATCTGCTTATTATTCCACATCTCTTCAGTATGAGCCTTGATTGAACTCTACTTTCCATCAAATCGTAGTCACTTATCAAAATGACACCGTTTTAAGTTCTTTGTCGTTTCATTCTTCAATACGATGTCATTTTATAATGAAATATTTTCTCCCCCACAGATACATATGAGAAAAATTTTCTAACTAAATACTAAATTTTTAGTATTAGCACATTATTTCACACTTATTTGAAAACTCATACAACTCACGAATAAATTGATTACAAGAACCTTCCCAAGGAAAGAACACAAGAATTATAGATAGATCCAACTAAGACACTATAGGCTAAGTCCTTGTTTGACATAGTTTTACATCAATTATTTTTAAAAATAATTTAAAAAGATTCTAATTTATCCCAAATTTTTTACTGTTTTGAAATCTGCACCCGACTTTTTTTTTCCCTCTTTCTAGAACACCAATAAAATAAATAAATAAATAAATCTTAAAATAAAATATTTTTGCAATTGACATTTAAAAATTAGGCGCCGAATTAAATACGTTAGTAATTCATACTTAGCATCTAAGCATGGAAACCGCCAGAGAGCTCTGCATCACATTTAAAATAACATGATTTTTTTTTCCCTACACTAAAAGACAAAACATGATTTAGAATTCGATTGTGGGTTCCACAGAAATTCTAGTTGAGTGAGACTTTGGACAAATCAAATTTATCCAAATATCACCTAACAATTATAAAGTCAGTTAATCCCATTTCATGCAGGCTTCACTACAACAGAATAGAGATTCCACGACGGTTAAAAACCGTCGTGGTAATACTTATACGACGGTTTTTAAACCGTCGTGGAATCCACAGTTGTGGTATGTTTTTGGATTCCACGACGGTCAAAAACCATCGTGGTATCTCCTATACCACGACGATCAAGACCGTCGTGGTACCACGAGGTACCACGACCCGTCGTGGTAGAGGAGATACCACGACTGGCCGATGCCCGTCGTGGTACCACGAGGTACCACGACGGTCTTCGGCCTGTCGTGGTACCACAACGGTCTTCGGCCCGTCGTGGTACGACGACGGTCTTCGGCCCGTCGTTGTACCTCGAGGTACCACGACGGGCCAACGCCCGTCGAGGGTTATGGTTTAAAAAAAAAAGGATTTTCGATTCCGATCCCCGTAGCAAAATCAGCCTAAATAAATAAAATAACCGACCGTTTATACAATTCATATGCATATGTAATACAAATTATAAATTATAATATTGTTTTTATTTAATATTGAATGTGCCGCATGACAAACTGAGTCCACTTAATCCTAACCAAATTCATGTCATCATCGGTATAAAAATCCTTCGTCTGAAGAGCAGCTATTCCATCAAAAGCCTGGGTTATTTCTCGCATAAAAGCTAACACGAAATACCCGCACTCTACATATCCTTCCTGTATTGGACATCGAACATTCTCAATCAAAGTCTCCCAGTTCCGTCGCTGTCTTACTCCTCCTCCCACTAACAGCTTCCAATCATTAAGTGCCCTAACAATTTCAAAACAATATATTACAACGACAATTATTGTATGCATAGAATCAGATATATGAACATAAAAAAATACTTACATCATAATTAGGTCTTTGAAATCATCACCCGATTCGTTTCCGAGAGGATTAAAATATAGTACCGAGTCATCTCATGGATTAATAACTGCCAAGATCCAATGTTGGCCGCTGTTATATGGCATGAGAAATAGCTTTCCTTGTGGAGCGTCTCTTAAGCTCCGTACAATGCAATCGGCCCTCTCTCAAACGTAGGCGGCGCGATCGGTAACACGTTGAACTGGTGAGACGAGGGCTGGAGAAATAAACTCGAACCGTTGCCCCACTCCTGCCCTTGCACAACATTCCGTTAAGTATCCGCAAAATAATTAGGCTGACTTGTTACACAAATTATGTATATAAGATTAATAAGGATAGATAATTAAATAGTTTAAGGAAAAATGTATTACCTGATGTAAACCATTATGCTATTTGTATTGATTTCTTTAAATGTTATGAAATGGTAGACATCTTCAAACCCAATATATATGGGCATGTCATCGCCATTTGCGAACTGTTGTTGATGGCAGATTATTTGGGTACCGTCACGCATGGAATTATGTGCGTGATATGCCAACGGTTTCAACTCCTGGAGCATGTCAATAAAGTCAAACGAAGGCATTTCTTCTTGCGCCGGTTGTTGTTGTACCTCCGGTTGTGACTGTATTTTCTTCCTCCCTGCTCTCTTTTTGGTTCGTTTGCTCCCCTCGGCTTCTCGGACAGGAGCATGATTAGGACCTTTGCTTGCCTGGCTCAAACTTGGTTGAATGACGACTAAGTGTTTCGGCCAAGCAACAAACCCACCGACAGCTTCTTCAATACATGTGGCTTCGTGCGTCGGAATTGGTAGAAGTGCACCTCTTAGTTTTGGAACTGTGATTGTCACTCGTACATTCTCTTCACCTAAAGGAATCCCATGGACTGTGTCCGTTGGAACACATTCCATGTATGCCCTGCCGTTTGCAACAAAAACAACTCCTCCGTTAATTAAATCAGGCACAAATAGATGGCATTCCTTACTTGCGTTCGGCATGGTCTTCGGATCCGATGCCCCAACTCTTTTTTCATTCAGAGTGCAACTAGCCTTGAAGCTGTTGTGTTGATCAACTGTCGGTGCAGTCGGCTCCTCTCGGTTGATACCGTGCTTCGCACATAGTTCCTGCACGATTCTTTCTAATGCGGCTAGCTGCCGTTTCATATCCAAGACTTCAGCATTATCCAAGACACTTCCCATCGGGTTGAAGTATTGCGACTGCTTGACAAACTTCGATTGACCTCGAATCCGACCACGATGCTCGACATTACCTAATGCCTTGGTCAATATATCCTCTGTCCCCACAGATTCGAAACTTCCTTGTGTCTGTTGTGAACTGATGTCGTCCTGTAACAATTACACAATATGTTATGACTTCGTAAACATAAACGAGTATGCAAGATCAATATAGTTTAATCGGATTGGAATATTTACTATTCTTTCTGCAATATCTTTACATGCTTCATTCTTGAAAGATCCATCGGGGTTGACGCGCATCTCTAGCCAATTCTCATGCCGCTCTGGGTAAGTTCCCGTCTTGTCAAACTACAGTTTAATAATAACCTTAGTAAACATATAATATGGAATCCGCATAACACTTTACCATTTACAAATTACGTGTAAGTTATTCACGTACATGTGCTTGGTCACGTTTCCTATATCCGTCTCGGCCTCCCGTTGATCCATATTTGAGTTTGTTTCTTGTCTCACTTCGTTGTTCGGATAGTCTTCTGAATTCCGGAGCCCGACGATAGGCAATGAAAGATTCCCAATCATCCTGGGTGATGGTGGGGTAATTGTGAATCACTTTTGCCGGCCGTTGCCACACATCTTTTTCATCAATATGATCCCTTACAAAAGCTTGGTAAAGATCATATCTAAAATTTTTTGCCGACTCTGCACATGACTTTAAAGCTTGTTTTTTAAATGACGCATCTACAGTGAAAGAAGTTGCGATTTCCATCCACACTCTTTCTTTATTTTGGGCTAGATCGGCACTTCTAAAGTCGGATATCCAAATGGGTATGTGCTCTCGAGCAAGCACTCCAATCCAACTCTGTAATGCATCTCCCCCCTTCCCTATTGGTTGCCCTTTCGAGTCGAACGAAACTTCCATTCGTTCTCCCTTTGTCCTAAGTTGGTGGACTCTTCTCATAAGGGTTGCTCTTCATTTGCCTTCTTCATCGGGATTGAAGCTAGGTGAGTTGGTTCGTCGTGGTTTTCCAATTTGAGTTTGAGTTGATTGGTCCTCCGCGTGCTCTTGAGACATTGTAAATCAATCTACAACAACTCCGGACCCAAACACATAACGAAACAAAAAATTGTTGTCAATAAAGCATTATAAAATCACAAAAAATCCGTGCAAGTAAACGTAGGTTTGTAATTAATTAATTACGGAACTGACACACAACTTGATGAAAGAGGCATGTGATCTTTCCATATCATTTGCTAACATCTAAGTCACAACATCAACGACGATTTCTGAAAATAATAAATGCATGCATAATCCAACTCACTTTACTTCAATATAAAACTAATTCAATGTCAAATAAGCATATTATCGAATATGTCAAACGCTAACAATAAGTCATAAAATCGACACTTTACCCGGATAATTGTTGAATCCGTACCTTACTCAAGCCCTTTAATTTCCCCCTACAATTATGTCTAACTCAAAAAAACCAATTTAGCGAACATGGAATATACAAAATTTTAACGTCTAACGTCAACATTTTTTCTTAAAAATTGCCCAATCCGTATTATCGAACCAAATTTAAAGCAATCCAACTCACGGAATAAAATCAACCCTCACGAGCCTAGGGTCGGTTTTTCACCATTAAAATTATGGAAATCGACAATTAATGGAAATTTGGTAAATCATCGCGTCACATTGAACAACATACCGAAACTAAGTCTCACTCAAATAAGAATTTGGTCGAACATATAGTGTGCGTAAATCTAACATGCAAGAGCGACACTTTTTCTCCGTTTCACATATGACCCAAATAAAGTTTAACAAACACAATCAACATTCAACAATCAATTTAACATGAAATAAAGTTTACTATTGTCTTAGCTAACTATCTATCAACCGTTTCATGAAATAGCCAACATAAACTTACCCGTTTAGTGTGGGTATGGGCGGGTCAATTGGCGCCGGCGAGAAAGTTTGGGAGTCGGGCTTGGCGACGGAGTAGGCTTCGCGACGGCATGGGCGTAAGCGTGGCCGTGGACGACGGCAAAACACAATAAATTTCGGCCAAAATGGAGGATGGAAGCAACGAGAGAAAATGGAGGATGGAAGGCAATGAGAGATAATGGAGGATTCAAGGCAAACAAATAGAGAGAATGGAGGATGGAAGGCAAAAAATGGGAGAGAAATATGATGGAATGCCGAAAACTAGAGAGAATTTTTAGAGGGAGTTGCCGAAAATATGAGAGAGAAAGTAGAATGAATAATGATTTCGTTTTGTTCTTATGAATAAAAGATCAAAATTTTCGGCCACTTGCACGAAGGCACGCTTCCCGGATATTTTTTTAAATTTCGCGGCATGGATACCGTGACAGTTTTTAAAAAAACCGTCATGGTAGTCGATCTACCACGACGGTCATTGATCGTCGTGGTAGGTCCCCAAAAAGGAACCTACCACGACGGTCAATGATCGTCGTGGTATCTACCACGACGGTCACGTGACCGTTGTGGTAGGTCCCCCTTCAAGGTACCACGACGGTCACGTGACCGTCGTGGTAGGTCCCCCTTCGGCAACCTACCCCACGACGGTCAAAAGACCGTTGTGGTACGTCCCATTTACCACGATGGTTAAAAAGACCGTCGTCGTTTCGCCCAGTGTTCGATATACGACGATGGTTTTTTTAAAGAACCGTCGTCGTATGAATATATAACAACGGTTTTTTAGATAAACCGTCGTCGTATTTTGAAATTAAAACGTTTAAAACTCAATGTTTTTTCAACTATGTATACACTCCCACAGGCGGCCACACATAAGTGTAATGCATTAATCAGTCCATACCAATTCTCTTTTTGATCTTGTATTCGTTTAGACTGTGGCATATAATAGTTATTATAATGTGCACATATAATTGACATATACCGTAATAATACTTATTATAAATTATGTATACAAAACATTGGAAAAAAAAAAGTTGGAGCTATTGTTTTCTTTTTTTTTTTTTTTTTGTGGGACTTCTCAACACATGTCCACTCGACATCTAAACGAAGCAAGTGTGAGGAATCATCGTCCAAATCATCAATCTCCTCCATCGATGGCAAACTTGCTGTGATAGATGGAATGTCCATGGAATCTTCAGCATGTTCGTGGCCATCCCGGATTAATTTTGGCTTCATTGGCACAACTAATGATAACTCAGCATTGTCAGGATCCGTTGTGTAAAAAACTTGTACTGCTTGCGACGCTAGAATGAAAGGATCATTTTTGTATCCCATACGCCTAAAGTCCACCACTGCCACGCCGTCCTTATCAATCTTAACGAAATTATTGTCTGCCCACTTGCATTTAAAGAGTGCTATCCGCAAGCCGCAATAATCAAGCTCCCAGATATCTTCAATGAACCTAAAGTAGTTTATGAAGCCGTATACCGGGTTCTTGTCCTTTGCGGATGAAATATGCATAGACTCAGCACGTAGGCTCACACCACTATTTTGGACTGGATGCTTCTCATCTCTTTCGCGAGTGTAAAAGGTGTAGCCATTGACAAAGTACGATGTATATCTTGTGACCATTGAAGACGGACCTCTTGCAAGCTTCATTAAGTCTTGGGAAACACCAGGCTTCATATGCAAATGTCGGCTTATCCACTCCCTGAATGTCCGGTTGTGCTCATCTTGAATCCACTTCTTACTTCTTGTTTTCCTTGGATGCGCACTTCTTAATTCCGTCATGTGAACCTCAACGAACGACTCCACTTCCTTAGCATTGTGCAAAACATACAGACAAGCTTTTTCCCATTCATCTTGCTTTACTGGTGAATGAACGGCGACGGATAGTCCTCTCGACATAAATGGCCCGCTCGTTGGCAACCCTATTGGCTCCGCATTGGACAAATACTCAGAGCAAAATTCAACTGATTCCTCAGCTATGTAGTTTTCCACTATACATCCCTCCGGCCTATTTCGGTTCTTCACATAACCCTTCAAAACCTTCATGTACCTTTCAAAAGGATACATCCACCTCAAATGGACCGGTCCACATAGCTTAACTTCACGAACTAAGTGTACCGTTAGGTGGATCATTATGTCAAAAAAGGCTGGTGGGAAAAACTTCTCAAGCATGCACAAAGTCATCACCAATTCAGATTGTAGCGAATCTAGCATAAGTGGATCGATTACCTTGGAGCAAATTGAATTGAAAAACGAGCATAACTTCGTAATTACGTATCTCACATCTTTCGTTAAAACTCCCCGCAATGCAAGAGGTAATAATTGTTGCATCAATATATGATAATTGTGAGTTTTCATTCCAATGAGCCTTAAATCCTTCATCGACACCAACCTTTTGAAGTTAGAAGAGTACCCACTTGGCACTTTCACGGACGCAAGCCATTCACAAAGCTTTCTCTTTTCTTGTTTGGATAATGTGTGCTTTGCCAGAGGTAAGTATGTGCCATTCGATCTTTTGTCGGGGAGCAAATTTGATCTAATCTTCATCTCTTGAAGATCCAATCGTGGTTTTTCACCATCTTTAGTCTTGTTTGGGATGTCAAGCAACGTGCCCACTATCGATTCACAAACGTTTTTCTCAATATGCATAACATCGAGGCAATGACGAACGTAAAGTAACTTCCAATATGGAAGTTCGAAGAAGATTGACTTCTTTTTCCACGACGGTCCATTGACAATGGGAGCCTTACGTTTTCTCTTTCCCAAAGCTACTTTCACGTCTTTAACCATCTCAAATATGGCTTCGCCAGACAAAATCCGAGGCGCAGATCTTTCTTCGGTATTACCATCAAAAGCCTTCTTTTGTTTGCGGTATCGATGATTTGATGGCAAGAATCTCCGGTGACCAAGGTAAACGGTTTTCTTACCATTCTTCAATCGGATAGAGGCTGTTTCCTTAATACAGACTGGACATCCTACAGAACTCCTCACGGGATAACCAGATAGGTTGCCAAGTGCAGGAAAGTCATTAATTGTCCAAATCAACATTGCACGTAGATTGAACGTATCTTGACAGTAAGAATCTCTAACTTGTAAACCATCTTCCCACAAGCTTTTTAGGTCATAGATTAATGGTGCCAAGTACACGTCAATGTCATTCCCCGGTTGTTGAGGGCCGGAGATCAATAATGTCAACATCAAGAACTTCCACTTCATGCACAATTTTGGAGAGAGATTGTAGTTGACAAGTATGACTGGCCAGGTACTATGCCGACTACTCATGTTACTGTGTGGGTTCATTCCGTCCGTCAACAAACCGAGACGTAAATTCCTTGGCTCTCAGCTAAAATCTGGATGATTGTCGTCAAAGGTCTTCCATTGTGGTGAGTCGGCCGGATGCCTAAGTTTGCCATTGTCAACGCGTTTATCATGATGCCAGGTCAAATTCTTAGCATGCTCGGCATTACGGAATAAACGACGCAAACGTGGAGCCGATGGAATGTACCATAACACCTTAACCAGCACTCCTTTTCTACCATTAGATGGCATCTTGCCATTCTTCCATCTTGACTCCTTACAAACCGGACATTCATCTAAATCTTCATATTCTTTCCGGTAAAGGACACAATCATTCAGACAAGCATGTATCTTTTCATATTCCATTCCCAAAGTGCTCAACGTCTTCTTTGCCTCGTATATACTAGGTGACACTTTGTTATCCTCCGGTAGAACATCTTTTAGAAATTCTAAAAGAGTTGTGAAACTAGAATTCGTCCACCCTCCCGATGCTTTCATATTCCATAATTTAACTAATGCCCATAATTTTGTATATTTTGTACACCCGACATACAACGGCGTCTCCGCATCATTAATCATTGCCTCAAATAATTCCGGTCGATACACAAAGTTTTCTTCCAAATCATTTATCATATTGAACATATTATCACTAACGTCTTCCTCCACAATAGGCTCTTTATCTTTAGACTTCGTCGATGTATATTTAATATCGAAATAATCTTCACCATGTAAATACCATGTTTGATAAGAACAAATAATCCCATAAGCGCGCAAATGCCCTCTAACATTATCAATGGAATGAGATCTATGATTACCACAAAGTTGACACGGACACGGAATCTTATCATCTTATATGTGAGCTTTGGCAAATGACAAAAATTCTTCAACACCATCTACATACGCTTTGGACAATCTATCAAACCATATCCATTTCCGATCCATGATTTGCAAATCCTATAATCCAAAAATTAAAATACTTATAACCCGCCCATTAATTGATCAACAATAAAAAATCTATACAACCTTACAAAACCGTCTAAAAATACAATGAAACATGCACGTACCATGTGGATTTATATAAAACATACATATAAATTGATCCCACACATAATGAATAACAAGAAGACGTTAATTAATCACTTATCACTTACCTTTGGTGACGTCCAACGGTGTACTGACTGTATTCAGAAAAATCTGGACTTGGTTTTCTCGGATATGCAGACGGTTTATTGCTGTGAAAAAATTTAAGACGACAAGCAGTCGGCGTGTTGTTGGAAATTTTGGTGAGATTCCACGATGGTTTCCGTAAAACCGTAGTGTAATATTAGAGATTCCACGATGGTTTTCCGTAAAACCGTCGTGGAATCTCAGTATAAGACGACGGTTTTTGAAACCGTCGTCGAATCTCTGAGGAATTCACGACAGTTTTCGAGCCGCTTTTTTTACCATCGTGGAATCCGGAGATTCGACGACAGTTTCTTCGAGACCGTCGTGCAATCAGAACAAAGACCGTCGTGGAAGCTCGGAGCTTCCACGACGGTCTTTTGTGACCGTCATGGAAGCTCCGAGCTTCCACGACGGTTTTCGCTTGCTTTTCGGCTCCGTGTTTTTTCCGAATTTACGACGACGGTTTTTTTAAAAACGGTCGTCGAATATCAGTCGTTGTATCAACATTTTCTAGTAGTGCTTGTTCTTTTGACCAGCCAATAAGACTTGCATTAGAATTAGAATTGGTCTTAATTTGCATATTTTTCAAAGATACATTACGATAGGACCAATTTGTGGCTATTTATCTCAGCAGTTGACTTCTATTGTCTTCCCAACTTTTCTGTGGCTCTTTCTATATGTGGTGAGAACTTTAGCTACCGGGGTTCTAGATAAAAATGGAATATTATAAATATAAATATCATCTCTTTTATTTTTTTATATTTTAACTTTGTTTTGAAGTATATTATTTATTTTCCTCTACCCACACAGTAAGACATTGTTCTCAGTAAAACACATCAAAACAACAAGCTAGAAAAAGAGACATGGAAATTTCCTCAATAACTTCTTGGCTTTTTTTTTTCTTTTTTTTTTTTTTTTTTGGGAAAAAGACTCCTTAAACTTTTCGATGATCTTTAGTTCAGAGATTAGTTTGCCAAACATGAAAGATTCAGGGACAATTGTGTCAAAAATAAATAAATAAAACTTATTCAGTTCCACCTTTTATGATGAGATTCAGCTCATTTATCCATTTATTTGTATCCTTTTTATATGTCTCTTAAATAATAGCATGTCCTGTTAAAATATTTGAGATACGATATTTTAATTGAGATGAAAACTTTTACTAACACGAAGGACATGAAGTGAATAGAAATAAATGGATATAGTTGTCGAGTCTTTTCTTGTGATAATAGTAACAAAAAAGTTAAACAAATTTCTAGCATGAAATGTTCTTCCAAGTCTTACTTGGTACAACACCAAATTGTTATATCTTTGCGTCATTGCCACCTCTCCAATAATAATGTTTCCGGGTATTGATAACTTCATAAATTGTCAAGTCAACAAACTAATATAGTTGTTTTTTCAAGCAAAATAATAATAATAATAATAATAATAATTATTATTATTATTATATTGTTGTTCTTATGCAAGAAATTATAGCATTAACATTTTAGTCTTCTGTAATCCTGTGTAAATCACTATCTTCTATAGCCATTTCCATGGCATATTTAGTTCTCTAATTATAGTCCCATAACCTCTTTCATACATGGAGATATTCAAGTCATTATTAGCCTTCTCTGTTTTTCTCACTCTCTTTTGCTGCTTCTTTTTTCTCAGTACATCTCATGCCTCGGACACTCTTAAGCCCGGGGAGACCTTAAGCGGCAACGAAACCTTAGTTTCTTTACGTGGGGTTTTCGAATTAGGCTTCTTTAAGCTCGGGAATGTGCCGAAGCAATACTTGGGAATTTGGTTCAAGAATGACAAGTAAAAGAAGGCGATTTGGGTTGGTAACCAAGATAGTCCTTTAATGCAAAACTCGGCTTCTCTGTACATAGGAAGCGGTGGGAACTTGGTGTTGAATGACATAAGCGGACTTCAGACGGTTCTAAACAATGGAAGAACTGCAAAAGTAACTACACTGTAACGACCCGCCTAGCACGGACCGTTACCTTACTTATCTACTTACATACGTACATGAATAACTTATAACGAACTTACTTACTTATTACATGAAAACACAGCTGAAATTTTTTTTTTTCTTTTTTTTAAACGTATAAACAAATACGAAATATAAAATACGAACTAGAGTATACTTGGGCGTACGAGCATACTTACTAAATAGCAGTCACTAAACATTACATAAATTCTCATAATTATTCAAAACGCGTAGCAGTTTCCATTTCCCATTATTCACAGTGCCCGGTCATGCGACTCCACCTTGCATCATCATCAGCTGGTAGGTTGCTTACCTACAGCACAAACTTAAAACAATGAGCTTTCGCTCAGCAAGTACAACTCCTATATCGTGACACATAACCTTAAGTCTTAAACTATTCATAACATACACATCTTCTCATTTCATAATACAACATTGCATATCGCACACATAAACCAATTATGTTCATTTTATGCTTGCTTATTCTTCCTTTCTTATTCTACTTATGGGCCCCTAACATGTGTGTTCGTACCTGGCGCGCAACTATGAATTGGTTGGGGCGGCCAGTCCAAGTCCAACTCAATCCACAATCCAACCCGACCTGGAGCGGGTGGTACGACACAGGTGACTTATTGCCTTTTCTTATTTTCCATCTTATTATTCTTAAACGTGTCATACATGATCCAATTTCGTGAACATAATATTTTATGTCACTTAACCATACTGCACAATCATATCATAATCTTATTTAAGCATACTTCATAACTATTTCATAATTCCATTTCAGCATACGTTGCTTACTTAACTCATTCCATGACATAAACTTATCATACATATAGCATAGCATACAATCATACACATAGCACTTAGCATACCAAACATATCTAGGTAAGTATACAACTAATAGCCTGTGTTGTAGGCGGCGTTGTACTTACCTCGTCTATTCCTGACGTGAAGCTGTTCCACCTCAGGCTCAGTTGTAGGTTACTTCCTGCTTAATCGAAAGACTAGGTAAGGTTCTAATCTAAGACTATAATATGTTGGTTTCCCACCAACATTCATGCATGGCTTTGGTTATATGTCCCCCTATAGTAAAATATATTATGAGTGGTTACGCTAGGTAACCTCACCCTCTCGGGTTACTAATTTGCTCTGACGAGCTCATACAACAACCTACTAGGTTACGTTGGATAACCTTCCATACTAATCTTACTTGTGAGCGAAAAGGTTTAGGCTAGCACCTCTCCTCGGCTTAACATTTATCTTACCCACTAGGTTAACCAAAGTTAACCTCTAAGGTTACTAAAGTCAACCCTCCTTTGGGCCAACCTCGGGCTTTGGGGCTAAGCCGTGTAACTCGGGTGAAATTCCCGGTTACTCGTCGTATCTACTAACCTTGCAAACCTTGAACTTGGAACATTTTAATTTCTTTTTTTTATCCTTGAAAAACTTTTGGCATAAAAGCCGAAAAACTGCTATAATTCCCCTTAAAATCCTTGAGTCTTAAAACATGGCTTATAAAACGTTTGAAGGTGAGAGACTGCCTTTGGAATAGTTTTTGTGTTCAAAACAGAGTGTTTAGACCGAAAAATAATTTTTCTCTATTGGTTCTATAAAATTCTGTGCAGAAATATATTGCTCCCTGCATAGCTTTCAGATTTCAGTTTATAGTTTAAAATCCTTTTGGAATTAGAAAAAGTTTTCTTCATGAAAGTTCTAGCTCTCAAAGAGATCTAAAACTTTCGTGTTTTAAGCAAAGTCTGATTCTGTACCGATTAATACCAGTTTTAGTTTGAAACCGGGTGATCATAGAAACAGCGTCCTGATGGACCATCTTCGGTTTTTCGTAAAAACGGAGGCCTTTGGAACCTCATTTTGAGAAACGGTCCGCGTTACCCCCTAGAAAAAACCCTGTTATACAACTTTTGTGTTTTACGTTTTTACCCATTCGGCCTCTAAAGGTCTGCAATTACCAGTTTCCTGAGACTGACCAGTTTGGAACCCGAACTGGTAGCCTTGCTTACTAAGGTTGGTTTTACGTCCTACTTCGCGGTTCTATCTCGACCGCCCATTGCGGGAGCTTACACATAAGTCATGCAGCGTTTCTAACATTATGCATGTCCCAACATGCAAACCCAACACGTCCATGCAACCCTTCGAAACCGATCCCTAACCTAGGGTTGCATGTTCTAGCATGTTCAAACCATTCATTCTATACATTCCATCACATACCAAAATAAATTCAAACCATACATTCACATGCTCATTCATATCCTAAGGGACATATAACCTCATGAAAAATCTCTAGCATGCAATCCTAGCATATCAAACCAATATAAGCATATTAGTGAGCATAAAGGAACCAAACCACATCTAGCACCCTAATCAAGCACTAAGCAACTTATGGGCATAAAAATAAATTTGAGCTTATGCTCTACAAACTTGGCTTGAATAAATACATTTAAATCTTGACTTGAAAACTTTAAATAAAATAGGTTTAAGGTGTTTGAAAAATACCTTGACTTGGTTAGGGATTGGCTTTAGGTTTGCACCACAAACTCACACCCTTGACCCTAAGCTTGCACCACCGGTTTCTAGCTCACCAAAAGGGCACCAAACTAAACTTTTTGGACCTCAAAATCAGTCCCCCTCTAGTGCACGGCCACACCACCAAAATGGACCCAAAAAACTGAAAATTTTTCCACTGTTTTACTGCTCAAAATAGTGGCTGCCTGCAGGGAGAAAATGGCTCCCAAAACTTGCTCAAAATTTGTTTTCGGTTGCTCGGATCACACCCGAACTCTCCCTTAGTGTTTCCCTTCAATTTTCTAATTTTTTTCCTCTCTTCCCCTGCTCACTGCCCACGCCTACAGCCAAGGAAATGGGCTGGAAAATTTTTTCCACTCTTCCTCTTGTTTTCACTCACCAAACCGAACACACACACAAGGTTGGTTCAAGAAAATTTTTGGTTTTCTCTTTCACTTTCTCACTCGGTTTTGGGCGGAAAAAAAATTGTCAAGAGTTTAGTTGTATTTCTTGATTTAAAAAGCGTGGAGAGCACTCCTATTTATAGGCAATGTGGGACTTTTGAACTTTGCACTTTAGTCCCTAAAATTTTTGAAAAATTGCACAAGGAACCCCATGAGGTGGCCGGATTTCCCTTGGAGAGCAAGCAAGAAATTTCTAGAGCTAGACACATGGCTTGTGTGGATTTGTTCTCAAAAAGGTAGGTGATGTCATAATTAAAAAAATTATGATGCCATAAATAAGATAGCTTAGTTGTCTTGCTTATCCAATAAGCAGTATAATTTTAACTTAACACAGATAAATTTAATACTGTGTTGTACTAATACATAGTATTAATATTTTATACTGTCATAAAAATTTTATCTGTGAAAAACCGGGCTGAAAAATTTTTTCTTTATTTTCTCAAACCCTTTTGCCCTTTGCTCTAATTTTGTGTGCTTGATTTTTCTATGGTGGTTTTAAATCTTATTTATGCTATTTTACCCGAAAAATGGGTTTTCGCAGTATTTTTCCTATACTACATCTCATAAAATTGTACTGTTAGGGTTTTGACCATTTTAGTCAAACTTTGACTTTCCCGGGTCAAAGTTGACTTTTTTGGTCAACCCTTTGACTTTCCTAAAATGATGCAAAATTCATCTCTTTTCATCCGAAAAGACCATTCATCAATCAAAACAAGCATATTCGAGTCTTATAAAACTATAAGAGCTCGTAACACATATTGGAGTTCTAAAGCGAACTCTTCTCTAAAATGCCGATACGGCATACATTCAATTCCTTCTAGGAGGAAAAATATTCACATAGAAAAGCAGGTATTACATACACTATCTGTAAGCTTCTTGATTCTGGAAATCTTGTTCTTATGAAGCGGAGACGATTGTTTGGCAGAGTTTCGATTACCCGACCGATACTTTTCTGCCTGGTATGAGATTGGGATTATTCAACTTGGACACGGGTTATGTAAGGAAACAATTTCTTGTTTCATGGTCAAGCCCGTTAGAGCCCTCGAAAGGTAATTTCGTTTTCGGTATGGATGAGAATAACCGAACACGGTTTGACCCTTTGCGTACCAGCGACGGTAAATCTCAAGAAATTGGCTTCTGGGATGGCCAGAAGTTCATGTTCATTTTCCAGACAAAGTTAAAGGATTACAACTTCAGCTTTATTTCTAATACGAAGGAAGCGTATCTCACCTTCAGCAACAATGGCGATTCTGATGTCCCTTCATCTTGGTTTGAGCTAACACCAGACGGGGAGATTGATGAGATCACAATGGTGGGCGAAGAGATCTCAATTATGAATCATTCGTTATGTGGTGGTGGATTACCTAATGTTAACTCGTCCGAATGTTTGACGTTCTTACCATCCAACTGCTGGAACGGAGATGAGTTCTCAGAGATCAAAGGAATTGCTCCAAACTCAATGACAGTAATTTTTCCAGCTCGGCTGGGCCTTACTGATTGTGAGCTGACATGCAAGAGCAATTGTTCCTGTACTGCATATGCACCTTACCGAGGTGACAATAACATGTGCTTACTTTATCATGAAGATAAGAAGAATTTGCAGATATCAAATAGAGCAAACCAAACAATTTATGTTCGTGGTGGTGTTCCGATTGACTCAGGTAAGTTTTGCACTTCTTTATTTTCTAATTCTTCTGTTAATCTGACGTACCTTTTTAATCTAATATAATTCTGATTTGATATGATGGTTTAAACTGTTTTATGACCGTCACTCTGTTTTTTTTTTCTTCGGTCTTTAGATAATTAAGGGGTGAAAAATCTGCTGCTAAAAATTGTGGCTCCGGTTGTGTCACTGATAATGTTTCTTGTCATCATTTTGCTCCCTTGTTTACTGATGAGAAAGTTCAACAGAATAGGTATTTTATATCTATGGAAAAAATGCTTTCAATTTCGACAATCTTTGCTACATTACCCTGAAAGAGATGACTTGTGTGCATCAACCAGGTATAGATATGAGCCAAAGTGGACTGCGTAGAATAGTGAAGCGGTTCTCAGCATTTTTAGGTTCTAGCGGAACAAATAATGACAAAAGTGTTAAAGGACTCACCAAATAGCACATACATGAATTGCCTCTGCTCAGCTTTTCTAGCATAGCAGATGCCACTGATAACATCTCACTCGCAAATAAACTCGGAGAAAGTGGATTTGGGCCGGTATATAAGGTATGTCTAATTTTTGAAACACAAATTTTACTTTAATTTCTGTCTTAACTTTGTCATTTTACAGAAGACCCTTTGCAAAATGTTCATACTTGCCATCATGTAAGAACTAAATAGTATGCGGTTTTTTGATACAGGGTAACTTATATGACAATAAAGTTGCTGTCAAAAGACTATCGAAATATTCGGGACAAGGATTTGAAGAGTTTAAGAACGAGGTGCAGCTCATTTCCGAGCTCCAACACAGAAATTTGGTTAAGCTTATGGGTTATTGCATTCACCAAGAAGAAAGGATGTTAGTTTACGAGTACATGGCAAACCAAAGCTTGGATTTATTCATATTTGGTATGAAAATTTTTATCACTCTATCTCTCTAATTAGAATGTTGATATTGACTTCTCGTGACCGAATTGGCGACTGATACAGGTACAAAGAGAAGGGTACTACTGGATTGGGGTCAAAGATTGCACATTATCGAAGGGATTGCACAAGGTCTTCTCTATCTGCACAAGTACTCGAGATTACGAGTCATTCACCGAGATATGAAAACTAGCAACATTTTGTTGGACACATATATAAACCCCAAAATATCAGATTTTGGCATGGTAAGAATTTGTCAAGAGAATGAGTCTCAAGGCATCACGAGAAGGGTTGTTGGGACATAGTAAGTTTTTATCTTTTTTGTCTTCGAATAAAATTTGTGATTTTCATATATCTATATTGCCTAATAATGCCTTTCTCTCTTCATCACTGGAAACAGTGGTTACATGTCTCCAGAATATGCAGTACATGGCCATTTCTAAACAAAATCCGACGTGTTCAGCTACGGAGTCATTTTACTAGAGATGGTGAGTGGCAAGAAAAACACCACAAGCTTCGAGTATTTGAACCGCTCATTGAGCTTGCTAGGATATGTAAGTAATCATAGGAATAATTTTTTAATACATCTGAGGAGAGTTATTTGGCAAGTTAAACAAAAATATCCTACAAGCAGTGCACATTTCTAGATCATCAGATTTTCAATAGAATTTGTTTATTATATTTGCATGTTGCTCGATTCTGATACGATTTTTATCTGACATTCAGAAAATATACACTACTGGTAGATATCGTGTCACTAAAAATTTTCATACATTTTAACTATCACTTTCAACTAAAAGCTATAAATATGGTGAAATCTGTGAAGGCTTGGAACCTGTGGAAAGATGATCGCATTGGGGAATTACTGGATCCAACATTGGTGAATACATATCGTGTGAATGAGTTTCAGCTATGCATACAGGTAGCGCTTTTATGCGTTCAAGAAGATCCCGAAGATCGGCCATCCATGTCTAATGTCGTGTCCATGCTCGGGAATGAGAGAGCACATTTGTTAGATCCAAACCAGCCTACCTTGTCAACTTACTTGAGTTTGACAGAAATTGATTCCCCTAGAAGACTAAGAAGGCCTTCACAGATAAATATCACAATGTTGGCGGTACAAGCTCGATAGTATCTGCAAGTTTAGGCAACAAAAAAATAGAAGCTACATTGTGTATAGTGTGTTTGTGAAGTGACTTTGTTGAAGATGTTCTGTTTTCTTCATTTCAATGCAAGCAACAGGGCAAAAGGGAACAGAGAAAAGGGAAAATGAAAACTCCTTTTTTAAGATCTCAAAACATTACCAAGTTATAATTGATTGATTTGCATTCATCTACAAAGTTAATATTCAAACTATGACTTGTTCAACAATTAAATATAGAAGTGACCAAATCTACACCATTACATGTGGAGCTAAATGTGTATTTAAGTTCTTTCTGTAACGACCCGCCTTGCACAGGCCGTTACACTGTCTAACATACTTACTTATATACTTATAAATTAGCTCAAAACACAGCGAAAATTTTTTTTTTATACATGGATTAAAACGTGTTCCTTAGAAAATGTGTCTGCATAAAATATAATTACATAATTATAAAAACTCAAAAAGGTCATGATAAATGCACAAAAACACACTTTTGTTCATTTAATTTATTAGATAATTTGCAATTTAATTAAGTATTTTTATAATATTAATTCATAATATTTGATTTTGAAGATATTTATGATTTTATTTATTTTGATTGATTTATTGATTTCTCTTCTTTTTCTTATTTTCCTTTCCTTTTTTTTTCTTTCTTTCCTTTCTTCCGCAGGCCTGCCAGCTTCAAGCCCGCGTGATTCCAGGCCCGCGTGAAAGCAACCCAAACACCAGCCTTGTCTCCTGCCCAGCCCGCGAGTTTCGGGCCGAAAATCCAGCCGAATCCGCGCGAAATCCCAGCCCAAACCCGCGTGAAGCTAGCTGTTGTCTCCTCATGCTTCAGCCTGGGCCCGCGAATCTCGGGCCGAATTTCCTCCAGCCGGTTACAGCCTTTCTCCGCGTGGTATCTCCGAATTGGCAGCAAATCTTGGGCCGAAATTTCTCCATCACTTTTGGGACATTTTAGCCTATAAAAGCAAGCCTTTGTAGCAATCTGAAAATGTTTTTTTTTCCATGAATTTTAGATTGAGTTGAGAGCCAACTTCTCTTATTTTCTTGAGGATTTTTGTGAGCATGTTAGGCTAATTTCTTTGGTGAGACTAGAGATGATCCTATATGTATAGTGAATTTATTTGGGTTTTGATTCTCCAATGGTTTGTAAGTTTTATACATTTGAGTTAATAAATTTTTTCTCATCTTATTTATTCTTCATATCAATATATTTTATTGTCAACTTTTATATAAATCTAGTCAAGCTCTTTTTATGTGATTGTTGCATGATAGGATATATTGGTAGCATTATTTTATAAGTAGTCTTTTACTGCAATATTGCTCGTAGTATATTGTCGCTTTTGGATTTCTTATAAGATAATTTTTGCTAGCTCTTTACGTAAGAATTTTATTTACTCAAATAAATTCTGATTCACAAGTTCTTCAAATATTTATTTTCCGATTGATTGTTTGGGATGTGAAATAGTCAATTGAGTTATTTTATGAATCAAAATCTAAATAGGTAAACGAAACATATAGGGGATTCTTGATGTCTTACCACTTTTTATTATTGAATTTTTCTCCATTTTAAATTACGTTGTTTTTAAATTTATTAGAAAAAAAAATCACAAAAATAATTCTTCTTTTTCTTTCTTTGATTATTTGTTTCTCTTACGCTTTTGTCCGCTAATTTTTTCTTGTTTGTTTTTATTACCTCCTCGTGGATACGACCGCCCGATCTGTACTACAATCGACCGCTTATTTCTGTACACATTTGGGCGTAACCAAATTTTGGCGCCGTTGCCGGGGAGGTGCAAAGAAGCAAGATTGATCCGTGGATATTAAGCCAAAGAGGTAAGTAATTTTATTTTATTTTTATTATTCCTTTATTAGTTCACCGGTACTTTTGGTTATTAGTTAGATTACATTGGTTAGGTTTTTCTTTTGTTGGTTAGGTTCCGTGTGTGTATACATATATATATTATATATATTTTATTATTTTTATTCTTCTTTATTTATTTATTTATTTTTAATGAATGTTAGTTAGTTTTGTTAGTACTGTAGCTTTGATTTCATCCGATTGACATTTTTTTTTCTTTTTTTTATTTATTTCAATTTTTTTTTCCTGTCTGTTTTTTTCCCAAAAAAAAAAAAAAATTACTGTTCTTATATATTGTTTGCTCCGGTCATTATATTTACTATATATATATATATATTTTTGTGTTGTCTTATTTTTGTTAAAAAAAAAAAAAAAAATTTTTTTTTTCTTTTTACCGTTCCTTGTTTTTGGGTGTTTTTGTTTACAGTATATAAAATAAAAAAATATATATTTTTGTTGTTCATATATTTTGTCACTGTTGCGGTTATTGTATTTACTGTTCATATTACATATATATATATACTTTTTTTCTTTTCCTCCGGTTAGAAAAAAAAAAAGTTAGAGTTTTTGTTATTTTATTTTCTTTTGTTTTTTTTACTTTTTCAAAAAAAAAAAAAAAAATTTTTTTTTCTTTCTCTCTTTTTGACTATTCCTTGTTTTTGTTTTTTTCGTTCACATAAAAAAAAAAAAAAAAAAATTTCTTGTTTATATTTACTTTCACATTATATATATTTTGTTTGTTTTTGTTTTTGTTAATTTTCATTTAATTTCCATTTTATAGCTTGTTTTAATTCCTTGTATTATATTTTGGCTTTAACTTTTTAAGTTCAATTTAGTGTTAATAAATTAGGATTCATAATTTGTATAACCTTAGATTTTAGTGTAACATTAATTTAGAATACTAATTGTGCTAACATCTAACATTTCATATAACAGGCCATATTTTTTTTATTTTATTTTTTTTATTTATATATATATATTTTTTTACAAACAATTGTGTGGAAACGTTGAAAAGTACAAACTAAGGGAGTTCTGTCTAGGAGATTGGTTTCTGTTAGCGTTCTACGCCACCAATCTTTCCTGGGAACGTTGTTCTGTCTAGGAGGTTGGTTTTTAAGGAGGCCTCGCCCCACCAACCTTTCCTGGGAGCACTCTTAGGGGTTGCGATTCGCGGATCTACATAAATGTTCTTTTTATAAAATAATTTTCTTTCAAAAAAAAAAATTTCAAAAAAAAAAAAAAAAAAAATTTTTCAAAAAAAAAAAAAAAAGGGGGTATCGCTCGAGGTGAATGAGTCGCTATAGAAACGAACTAGGAAGATTTGCACGAAGACCTGAAAACCCTAGTGAAGTTTCTTCTTCTACGTCTAGCCTTCCTCCATCTCCAAACGCTTTAGCAATTCCAAATCCTTTTGCGATGACTCAAATCGAGGAGGTTCAGCATAAGACGTTGAACGACTACCTTCACCCTACGCGTACGGCCACACCATCATGCATAATGTTTCCACCTAATCTGCCGAATTTGGATTTCAAGCCGGGTATGATTCAACTTTTGCCGACATTTCATGGGTTAGAAAGCGAAAATCCATACGTGCATATTCGGGAGTTTGAAGAGGTGGTGGCCACTTTCCACAACCGAGCTGACGTTGCAGATTCTGCGCGATTGAAGTTTTTCCCTTTTTCTCTGAAGGACAAGGCCAAAAGCTGGTTGTATTCTTTGCGACCTAGGTCAATTGGATCATGGGAAGAGATGACAACTGCATTCTTCAACAAGTACTTCCCACACCATAAGACCAATGGTCTTAAACGACAGATCTCGACCTTTACTCAGAAGGACAATGAAACGCTCTATCAAGTCTGGGAGCGGTTTAAAGATTTGTTGAATCAATGTCCCCACCATGGTTACGAGAGTTGGCGCCTCGTCAGTTATTTCTACGAAGGACTCACAATCCGAGAGCGTCAATTTGTGGAGATGATGTGCAACGGTGAGTTTCTCCAAAAGGACCCCGAAGAAGCTTTCAAGTATCTCAACGAGCTAGCCGAGAAAGCCCACACATGGACTGGACCAAGTGCTACTGATAGCACTAGTCGATCCCGACCTGCTGGAGTCTACCAATTAAGGGAAGAGGACAACCTCAAGGTCCAAATCGAGTCTTTGACACGACAGATTGAGGCCCTCAAAACCAAGGAAAGTAGAGGAATCCACATGGTCGCAAGGGCAGAATCGCAAGAGCCGTGCTTTGTTTGTGGAGGGATGGAACATCTGGCTAAGGATTGCCCTGCTTATAATGAAATGAGAGGGGGTTATGAGGAACAATGTAATGCCTTAGGGGCATACAACAAGCCTTTCTCTAACACGTACAATCCTGGCTGGAGGAACCATCCAAACTTCAGTTGGAGAGATTCCAATCAAACACAACCATCGGGTGGACAATGGAGAACGGAGCAACAGCCACAACCACCAAAGGCGAATTATGTACCTCAGTATCATTCACAACCGCTGAGGAGTTCTCTCGAGAATACCTTGCAATCTTTCATGGAGGCGCAAACTAGGATGAACCAAAAGTTCGAATCACTTTTCACGCAATTGGTGGAAGAAAGCAAAGAGATGAAGAGTCAGATCACAAAGCTGACTAGTGCCTTGGCTGTTCAAGAAAAGGGCAAGTTTCCTTCTCAAGCTCAATCCAGCCCAACGGGGCAACACATGGCACAAACCTCCAACTCTGAAGGGCGAAACATCAAGGAGGTTAACGCCATCACCACTCGTAGTGGCAAGATTTTGGATGAACCATCAAGAACTACAGTCACTTCAAGTAGTCGAGAAGTCGCCCCCAAAGAAGATGAGCCAACTGAACTTCCAGTAAAGGTGCCTTTCCCCCAAGCTCTGCGATCAACTGGGAAAGTACTGGATAGTCAAAGTGAGATCCTCGAGCATTTGACTCAAGTGAAGATTAATCTTCCTTTGCTTCATGTGATCAAACAAGTGCCGGCTTATGCCAAAGTCATCAAGGATCTGTGCACCGTCAAAAGGAAGCACCACGTTAAGAAGACCGCCTTCTTAACGGAACAAGTGAGTGCGGTGATCGAGCAGAAGGCACCGCCCAAGTACAAAGACCCTGGTTGTCCCACCATCTCGTGCCAAATTGGGACTCAAGAATTCGGCCAAGCTTTGCTCGACCTTGGAGCGAGTGTTAATCTCATGCCTTACTCTATATACTCGCAACTTGGTCTAGGAGAGATTAAGCCCACATTTGTGGTTCTGCAATTGGCCGATCGTTCGATCAAGAAGCCTCGGGGTATAGTTGAGGATGTTTTGGTGCAAGTTGAGAAGTTCTATTACCCCGTTGATTTTCTCGTCTTGGATACGCAATCTGTGGTGAGCATGGAATCCAAGATTCCCATCATCCTCGGTAGACCTTTCCTTGCTACAGCCAATGCTTTGATTAACTGTAGGAATGGTCTCATGAAGATATCGTTTGGGAACATGACCTTGGAGGTAAATGTTTTCCACATTGCGAAGCAGCCACATGATGATGACGAGTGTCACCAAACATTCCTGATCGACACACTCGTCTCGGAGGAGGTTCAACTGCAGAGCGATTCCGATGATCTTGATGATCTCCTCCAAAATTCTGACTCTGAGAGTTCCGGTCCTTGTGAGTTGGCCAACAACGCTACCATCTACAAAGACTCACAAGGCAGAGGAACCAAGTTTTGGCAACCACGTTTTGAAGAACTCCCTCGAGAGAAAGAAAAGCCAAAACCATCCACCGAAGAGACTCCAACACTTAAGCTAGCGCAACTGCCTGAGGGTCTGAAACATGTCTTCCTGGAAGCTGGTGATACCTTTCCTGTTATCATTTCAGCTAAACTTGACGCATCACAAGAGCAGCGGTTAGTCGACATGCTGCGAGAGCACAAAGCCGCGTTAGGTTGGACGATTGCTGACATTAAGGGTATTAGCCCCTTAATTTGCTCCCATCACATCAAGTTGGAAGACGGGGCTATTCCACGAAGGGATCCCCAAAGGAGACTGAACCCAACAATGAAAGAAGTTGTGAAGAATGAAGTCTTGAAGCTTTTGGATGCAGGTATCATCTATCCGATCGCTGACAGCAAGTGGGTCAGTCCAACTCAGGTAGTGCCCAAGAAGTCGGGGGTGACAGTGGTGGAGAACGAGAAAGGGGCTCTTGTCCCCACAAGGACTGTTACGGTTTGGCGCATGTGCATCGACTACCGAAAGCTTAACGCCGCCACTCGTAAGGATCACTTTCCGCTTCCGTTCATCGACCAAATCCTAGAACGCGTGGCTGGTCATCCTTTCTACTGCTTTCTTGATGGCTACTCAGGATATTATCAGATAGAGATTGCATTGGAAGATCAAGAGAAGACCACTTTTACCTGTCCTTTTGGTACTTATGCCTTCCGGCGCATGCCATTTGGACTGTGTAATGCGCCAGCCACCTTTCAGAGGTGCATGATGAGCATTTTTAGTGACATGGTCGAGAAATATATGGAAGTGTTCATGGATGACTTGACCGTCTTCGGCGATTCCTTTGACTCGTGCCTTCTCAACTTGGAAGCTGTTTTGACAAGATGTGAACAAAAAGGTCTCGTGCTCAACTGGGAGAAGTGCCATTTCATGGTACCATCTGGCATAGTCTTGGGGCATGTTGTTTCTAAGAAAGGGATTGAGGTCGATCAATCTAAGATTGAACTTATCTCTAAATTGCCCACCTCCAAGTCAGTGAAAGAAGTTCGGTCATTTCTCGGGCATGCTGGTTTCTATAGGAGGTTCATACAGAACTTTTCCGCGATTTCTCGTCCGTTATGTAACCTCCTAGCTAAAGATGCCGTTTTTGAGTGGACACAAGAGTGTGAGGATGCCTTCCGAACGCTTGTGGTGAAGTTGACTTCTGCCCCCATCATTCAGTCACCGGATTGGAGCTTACCATTCGAGATCATGTGTGACGCAAGTAACCATGCTGTTGGGGCGGTCCTTGGTCAAAGAAGAGAGGGGAAATCGTTTGTAGTGTATTACGCAAGCCGTACTCTGAATAGTGCTCAATTGAACTACTCAACCACTGAGAAAGAGTTGCTCGCTGTTGTGTTTGCACTTGACAAGTTCCGCGCATATCTGATTGGTTCACCCATCACCATCTTCACAGATCATGCAGCCCTTAAGTATCTCCTTTCCAAAAAGGATGCCAAGGCGCGATTGATTAGGTGGATCCTCTTGTTGCAGGAATTTGACATCACGATCAAGGACAAGAAAGGAGTTGAAAACGTTGTTGCAGACCACCTCTCTCGACTCGAATTTAGTGACCCCGCCGACGGTCCTGCTATCCGAGATGATTTCCCCGATGAACATCTGTTCGCTGTCACTAAGTTGCCTTGGTACGCTCACATCGTTAACTACTTGGTGACCGGCAACCTTCCTGCTGATTGGAGTGCTCAAGATAAGCGTAAATTTTTGGTCGAGGTGCGTAATTTCTACTGGGATGATCCGTACCTTTACAAATACTGCCCCGACCAGATCATGAGGCGATGCATTCCTGACGATGAAATTCATAGTGTTCTAAACTTTTGCCATAACGATGCATGTGGTGGTCATTTCTCCGTGAAAAAGACTGCCGCAAAAATCTTGCAGTGTGGTCTTTATTGGCCCACTTTGTTTAAGGACGCTAATGAATTTTGTCGTTCTTGTCTGAGGTGCCAAAAGTTAGGTACTTTGTCCCGTCGTCATATGATGCCCTTGAACCCAATTATTGTGATAGAGATATTCGATTGTTGGGGGATAGACTTTATGGGACCATTTCCATCTTCTTTTGGTTATCTTTACATTCTCCTTGCTGTCGACTATGTTTCTAAATGGGTAGAAGCCGTGCCGTGTCGAACCAACGATAATGCAACTGTTGTGAAGTTCTTGAAAGAAAATGTGTTATCTCGGTTCGGTACTCCGCGTGCCATCATCAGCGATCAAGGAACTCATTTCTGCAACCGTTCTTTTGAGGCTCTCATGCGCAAATATGGGGTGATCCACAAAGTTTCAACCGCTTATCACCCACAAACGAACGGCCAAGCTGAGCTAGCAAACCGAGAGATCAAGCAAATCTTGGAGAAGACGGTAAACCCCGACCGCAAAGATTGGTCTTTGCGCCTTTCCGATGCACTTTGGGCATACCGTACTGCAAACAAGTCCACTCTTGGAATGTCTCCTTACAGGCTTGTCTTTGGAAAAGCCTGTCATTTACCTGTAGAGCTTGAACATAAAGCTTATTGGGCTATTAAAGCCCTTAACTTTGATCTCAGTGCTGCAGGTATACATCGCAAGCTTCAGCTGTCGGAAATTGAGGAGTTGAGAAATGATGCATACAACAACTCAAAGATTTACAAGGCTAGAATGAAAGTGGCTCACGACAAGCAGATTTTGAGGAAGAACTTCGAGCCAAATCAGAGGGTGCATATTTATGACTCCCGTCTGCATCTCCACCCAGGTAAGTTAAGGTCGCGGTGGACTGGTCCATTTGTGGTGAAACAAGTCTTTCCCAACGGTGCTGTCGAGATCGAAGACCCAAGCGATGGGAGAATTTTCAGAGTCAATGGTCAGAGATTGAAGCATTACATTGAACGAGTGAGCCAGGCTGAAGAAATCATTCTTGAGGCCCCGGTTTATGCGTAGTTTGCTTCCAACTTTTTTGTATCATATTTCTTTTTCTTTTATTTTCGTGTGTTTTGTGTGCTTTATTTTTGGTCTGTTTTGTGTGCTTTATATTTGTTTGTGTGTTTTGAAGCATCAGATCAGGTAGCTCGTTCACGTTCTCACCGTCATCATCCAGGTGTTCTCTTTCCTTGTTCTCCACATTTATACATATTTTTAGACATTGAGGACACTGTCTGATTTTTGGGTGGGGGTGGTGAGCATATTCATGCGTGAATTTAATTCTTGTCATTTTGGAACTTGGATCAAAATTTTTGCAAGGTTATCTAAGTGTGATTTCAAAATTTTCGGTTTAAGTCAGTTTTTGTTATCTTGACTATTAAGAAATGATTTCCAGAGTTCTTTTTGTGCACATGTTAAACCTTGTGGTAAGATGGTTGTTAGCACATTTAGTTGAGAAAAATTCCCAAGTTTAAGTGTTTCAATTTTGGTGAGTTGTGAGAGTTGAGAAAACAGCTTTTTGAACTTTTATTGATCTTGCGAGTTGGTATAATCACTATTTGGAACACCACTATTTAACTTGTACTTTTGCTTGAGGGATGATTTTTGGATAGATAGAATTGATCTCTTGTAATAGAGTCCTGTTCTGTAAGATTCGTCATTTTTCTCTTGTATTATCAAAAAAACAAAAAAACAAAAAAACAAAAAAAAAAAAAAACAAAACAAAAAAAAAACAAAAAAAAAAAAAAAAAAAAAAGGAAAAAAGAGAGCAAGAGCATTCATTTCAACATCAGTATTAATGTAGTTCGGTTGTAATCTCATCTGGGGCTGCATAGCAGTCAAAAGACTCCCTTACTACATTTGTTCTATCAAGCATGATGTCTCTTGTTAAAAAAAAAAAAAAAAAAAAAAGTGTTGTATTTTTGTTTGTTTGTATTTCACGGCTCTTTATGTAACTTTCTATTTGATCCGAATGAAACCCCAAAAGCTTATTTATGGTGAAAATGGTGTAATGTTCTGAATAGTTGATTCGCCTATCATTTGATCAATGGTTGTTTATTAGCTTGTCCTTAAATTGCCTTCTCTCATGCGAGCGTTGACTGATTCCCTTCCAACTCCATGAGTGAAAACCCCTACACTAAAATATTTCCAACACCCGTGAGGTAATGGAGTTGAGACTTTTTCTTGGTGAACTTTTCAATACTATTTGTGTTACGGACTGTGGTAAGAAGGATATGGTTTAATGCACACACACACAACTCTGGAGTATTGACTGAAGTAGTCTTGATAGCATTTTCTGATCTTTTGCTGATGTTTTGTTTGAGTGCTTGAATGATTTTTGCAGGTTTCGATTTAAAATTTCAGCTTGACTTGATTTTTCTTCCGCTTGAATTGCTAGAGACTAGCAATAAGCTGGTTGGGGGTTGTGATAAATGCACAAAAACACACTTTTGTTCATTTAATTTATTAGATAATTTGCAATTTAATTAAGTATTTTTATAATATTAATTCATAATATTTGATTTTGAAGATATTTATGATTTTATTTATTTTGATTGATTTATTGATTTCTCTTCTTTTTCTTATTTTCCTTTCCTTTTTTTTTCTTTCTTTCCTTTCTTCCGCAGGCCTGCCAGCTTCAAGCCCGCGTGATTCCAGGCCCGCGTGAAAGCAACCCAAACACCAGCCTTGTCTCCTGCCCAGCCCGCGAGTTTCGGGCCGAAAATCCAGCCGAATCCGCGCGAAATCCCAGCCCAAACCCGCGTGAAGCTAGCTGTTGTCTCCTCATGCTTCAGCCTGGGCCCGCGAATCTCGGGCCGAATTTCCTCCAGCCGGTTACAGCCTTTCTCCGCGTGGTATCTCCGAATTGGCAGCAAATCTTGGGCCGAAATTTCTCCATCACTTTTGGGACATTTTAGCCTATAAAAGCAAGCCTTTGTAGCAATCTGAAAACGTTTTTTTTTCCATGAATTTTAGATTGAGTTGAGAGCCAACTTCTCTTATTTTCTTGAGGATTTTTGTGAGCATGTTAGGCTAATTTCTTTGGTGAGACTAGAGATGATCCTATATGTATAGTGAATTTATTTGGGTTTTGATTCTCCAATGGTTTGTAAGTTTTATACATTTGAGTTAATAAATTTTCTCTCATCTTATTTATTCTTCATATCAATATATTTTATTGTCAACTTTTATATAAATCTAGTCAAGCTCTTTTTATGTGATTGTTGCATGATAGGATATATTGGTAGCATTATTTTATTAGTCTTTTACTGCAATATTGCTCGTAGTATATTGTCGCTTTTGGATTTCTTATAAGATAATTTTTGCTAGCTCTTTACGTAAGAATTTTATTTACTCAAATAAATTCTGATTCACAAGTTCTTCAAATATTTATTTTCCGATTGATTGTTTGGGATGTGAAATAGTCAATTGAGTTATTTTATGAATCAAAATCTAAATAGGTAAACGAAACATATAGGGGATTCTTGATGTCTTACCACTTTTTATTATTGAATTTTTCTCCATTTTAAATTACGTTGTTTTTAAATTTATTAGAAAAAAAAATCACAAAAATAATTCTTCTTTTTCTTTCTTTGATTATTTGTTTCTCTTACGCTTTTGTCCGCTAATCTTTTCTTGTTTGTTTTTATTACCTCCTCGTGGATACAACCGCCCGATCTGTACTACAATCGACCGCTTATTTCTGTACACATTTGGGCGTAACCAGGTCAAAACGCGTAGCGGCATAAAGTCCCACGATTTCATAGCTCGCCTCGCCACCTTGCATCATGCATTGCTGACAGGCTGCTTACCTACATCATAGACGTAAGACAGTGAGCTTTCACTCAGCAAGTACAACTGTCTCGTCCGCGACTTACTTATAACCAGATCGAAATACATTTCTAACTTAACATACATAGCCATTCATAATCACATAACATCATTCGTAATAGCATAAACTCACAATGCCTAAACATGCATGGTCCAGTTATGCTCATATTTACTTTCTTTGCTTATCTCTCTGTTAGGGCCCTTATCTTGGTGTTCGTACCCGGCGCGCGACTATGGAGTGGTTGGGGCGGCCAGCCCATTCCAACTCAAACCATAGTCCTACCCGACCTCGGACGGGTGGTACTACACCGGCAAGCTCGCTTGCCTTCTTATCCTTTTTATCCTTTCTTAACTCAATCTTGAGCTTATTTATCTTGTAGGAATTTAGTGAACATGCATCGTGATGTCACCTAATCCTAACTCATGCTGAACATTAAAATCATACTTGATCATGCTTTCTATACATATAACATGGTATATTAGCACAAATAATATGACAATTAACATATTGCACGGCATCACATATCAGCACATAGCATTTCATAACATACACCCTTAACATGCATCTAACTTTATTTGGGTAAGTATTAACTAAAGCCTATGCTGTAGGTGGAGTTGTACTTACCTCTTTTTCTGTTAATTCCTCACTCTCGCTGTCGTGCCTAACGTACAGCTACAAGTCCTCTCCTGCTTGAGAAAGGACATTGGTGAGATTCCGTTTCTTGTGTAGAATGTTGGCACCCTAACCAACATATCTACTAAAACCTAGTTGTATGTCCCCGTCAGATAATTGACTTGTCCAATTTGGCCTATTACTGCTGGGAATTAATTTTGAACTCGATTAATCCATTAAGAGGCTACGTTGGATAATCTCTTAATTATCTCATTGATCTTCTATTGGATTTTTCTTTAATACCTTGGGCTTTACTATGCTATCATAGCATATTGGGTCAATGGCCTTGACCCATTTTGCTTGGCCCATTAAACTTATGGTAGTCCTTAGGGTTACATTGGATAACCCTTAAGGTTACCTCTTTCTTGTTGTGGGTCAACCAAAGTTGACAATTGGTCAACTACTGGTCAACCCTTGTCAATTCTGGGTCCTTTGGGCCTAAGCCCGGTAACTCGGGTCCTATTTCCGGCTACGACCCGTAATCGGCTTGATTACTATTTTTATCTTGAAAATCTATTTTCTTAACTTAAAATTACATTTTTCTTCCTTTTGCACTTTTACAACATTTTTCTTAAAAATCCTTAAAACCCTTTATAAACTTCTGATCTTTGAAATAATTCTTCGTAAATGTTGTTTAGGGTCGAAAACTGCCTTTGGAACAGTTTTCGTAGCTAAAATAACGATTTAGAACACTCTACAAATTTTTTGAAAACATTTTGTAAAACTTTGGTGAAGGAATTTTCGGATTCCTTGCGCACCTCTTATAAAACATGCCCAGTTTAAAAATCTATCGAGAATCTGAAATACTTTTCTTCACAAAAGATGTAGCTCTCGAAAAATGATAAAACTTTTGTGTTTTGTGAAAAATCTAATTCTACCTGTATTGATACCAGTTTCATTTGAAAACGACTGATCCTAAAAAATTTGGGTTAAACTGGGCCCAGGGATCAGCCACGGGTTTTGTTGAAAACGAAGGCCGTTGGAGTCTTATTTTGATATTCCGTCCATGCTGTCCTCTAGGAAAACTTGTTCTGAGAAGCTTTCGTGTTTCGTGTTTCATCCCATTCGGCCTCTAGAGGCCTTAAAATTTTACTTTTCCAAAACTAGTCAGATTCTAATCCGAATCTGGGCAGTTTTGGGTTTAGTTTCGTTTTACGTCCTATTTTGCGAATCTAACTCGACCGACCACTTCGGGAGCCTATGATTCAAACACACAATGTTTTCTAACGTCCCATTACGCCCATAAACCATTTTAACCAGTCCATGCAACCCACAATTTAAAAACAAAACCCTAGGGTTGCTTGGTTCTAGCATTGCATTCCATCACAACAACATCATCATTTTAAGCCCTAAAACTCACATGCATCTTGGCTGCCAAAAGGGTTAGATTTCGGCCACAATATGGGGACACACAACCTAAGTTTCTAGCATGAAATTCATACAAATATCAACACAAATCAAACAAGATTTAAAGCCACACAAACCCTAGTTCTAACAAATCAAGCACATACAACTAATCTAGGGCAAAAATAGAAATTGGACTTATGTCCATACAACCCCATTGAAGACTCAAATTGAACTTGAAATTAAGCTCAAAATAAAGGGGGTTAGGGTTCTAAGATTTACCTCAACCAAAGCTAAGTTTGGTTGCAAAATTTCTCCTCTTCCTCCTAGCTCACCAACCCCACGGCCACACCTAGAGAAATGGTGATCCAAGAAAATTTTGTTGGCTCCTTCAAAAACCGAAACTCCACAAGGAAAAGCCCTAGGAAAATTTCAAGATTTACTCACCTTATCCCTCTTCTCTTGGTCGGCCACACTAGGAAAACCCACAAGAAAATTTCTCAATCTCTCTCTTGCTCTCACCCTTGCTCAACCGAACTTCCAAGGCTCAAAAACCCCAAGAAATTTCTTTGGTTCTCTCTCCTCTCCTTCTCTCCCTCTGCTGCCGAACTTGCTTGAAGAGAATGCAAGGGTTTTGGCTCACTTTCTTCAATTAAATGAAGAGGAAATGGAAGGGATGTTTGATAGACAAGGATGGTTGGTGACTTGCCTTAAAAAAAAAGGCTTTTCTCTTGCTTTCTTTTCCTAGCTGCTGCCGAAGTTGGAGCAAGGAAAGTTGGCTGAAAATTTTGCATTACATGCATAGGGAATGGGAGGGTTTGTTTGATGGACAAGAAGAAGGTGGGAGTGGTTGGTGAGATGGCCCTAAAAGGTGGCTTTTTCCTTGTTTTTCCATTCTTTTCTTTTCTTTTCTTGTGCAACCGAATATGGGGTGGAGGGCAGCTCCACATGGCCTAGCTTTAGGCTAGTGGGTGGTGACATCATGGTTATGGGCACATGTCCTAAGCTTAGTTAGGCTTGTTTGGCATTTTTTGCTTCTCCACAGCTCATTTTTCTTCTCTTCTATGCTACACAGATAATTCTAATATTGTGATTCCTCAAAACACAATATTTTTATCTCATACCGAAGTACAAAAATTTATCTGTGTGAATTTTGGATCGAAAAATATTTTTCTCGAATTTTTCTGAACCCTTTTTGCCCTTAAATTATAATTCGGTGTGCTTGATTTTCTAAGGACGTTTTACGGCTTATTCTTGCTAACTAATTCACAAAACATGATTCTCGGAACTCGTTCCGCACTGAACTTGAAAAATCTCAAAAAGTCAACCCTTTGACTTTTCGTCGGTCAAATTTTGACTTTTTCGGTCAAAGTTGATTTTCGTAAAATTTTGCACCGTTTCGGCCGTTTCGACTTGAAAGGTCCGTTTTTGAGCTTAGAAATAAATTTTGAATCTTCTCGACCCATTAAAACTCACAAAATCCTTCAAAAGCCCTAAACTGAGCTTTTTCACGAAAATTTTCATAAAGTGTAAATAATTCCTTTAAAAGGAAAATGTACATGGAAAGTTCGAATATTACACTTTCCTCCTTATTTTTCATCTTTTTTCTTTTTTTTCCCCTCTTCTTTTTACGGTTAAGTCCAAAAGGAGAAGAGTTATTGGGATATATAGATAGAAATGTACTCAATAATTTTTGGGAGGCAAAACATCCCATTACATATGAATTCTCATTACCTAAATTTGTTATGTACTTTGTGGTGGGACTCATTTGAGCCTAAACCTGAATGAGTAGTGCTTGCTCAACTTTTTCTTATTATACTTTTAGATGTGTTTGTTTCAAATTCACATATTAACCCTCTTCAAAACCTTATTGGATTAATTACAAAAATTCCCCTTGCAATATTAGCATAGTACCACTTTACCCTGTAAATTTCAAAACATAACATATGTTCCCCTCCAACTTTGAAATTTTTAAGAATTTCACTCGCTAATGTTAGTTTTTGAATGGAAAAACTCATGTAACATGCACATATCAAGAAAATTCAGGATGTTTTAGTTTTTTTTTTTTTTTTTTTTTTAAACAAAGGATTAATTTAAAAAAATTCCCCTTAAATTATAGGCCTCGTAACATTTTTCCCCTCCTAGAATTTCAAAACATAACATCCATTCTGAGGCGACCCACCTTACGTAGGCCGTTACCATACTTATCTTACATAATTAATTAGCTTATCTTATCTCAGCGGAAGTACATAATAAATTTTTTTTTTTAACAACTAAACAACTTGAAAAGTTAACTTAATTACAAATACGTATTGCACATTCTTTTTGAAGAAGTACTTGAGTATCATACATATACAAGTATGTACATAATTACATGGCTATCATAATTATCATAATTGGAAACGTGTAACGGACTCCATCCCAAGTTTCACAATTCACCATGCCAAGTGTAATAACCCAAAATTTTTACGGACTCATGATTTCCTTGTATTTAAAGAAATTAAAGTCTGTATTCTGTGTTTATGTGATATTCATGTAAATTATGAATATAAACGTGAAATTCATGATTTTATCAGTAAATGTTTGAGTTCTCATTTAAATAGTTATGAGACTCAATGAGTAGTTACTTAGTCATGCATAGGGCTTTTTGTGAAAAAGGCATAACAAAAATTTATGATGTTATATTGGTCAAAGTTTGACTGAAAAAGTCAAAGTTTGACCAGAAAAGTCAAAGGTTGATCCGAAAGGTCAAAGGTATGATGGTGCTGTAATATGATAAGCAGTATGGAAAATATACTACGAAAAACCTTCATGACGGACAAGATAGCATGAATAGGATAAAAAACCACCAAAGAAAAATCAAGCACACCAAGAAGAATATTAAGGGCAAAAAGGTTTTAAGAAATAAGAAAAATTTGTATACAGTCTGATTTCACACAGATGAATTTTGGACTGCAGACAATGCAACAATACTGTATTATAAATGCAAACAGTATTAGAAATATCTGTGTTAGCATGAAATGGACTGCATATTAAGGAAAAAGCCAAACAAAGCCTAAAAGGTGGACACCTCATCAAGGATAATTATATAATTTTTGGAATTAAAGAAAACGTGGAAAGAAATCAAAAACTTATCCACCAAGCAACCAAGGATGGCCGGCCACATGTAGGGGTGAAATTGCAAATATTTTATCCTTAGAGGCTAAAATGTAATTTTAGAAAAATAAGTGATGTAAGCAAAGTGATGTCATCAAGATGATGTCATAATGATGTAAGAACTTGCCCTACAAGGCAAACCAAAGGCCGGCCACATGTTGGATCAAATTGCAAATATTTTGTCCTTAGGGGCTAAAATGTAATTTTTAGAAAAATGTGAGGTAAGCATGATGATGTAAGTATTTGCTTGGAGAGCAAGCACATGGCCGGCCAACAAGCCACTTGGAGGGCATCTAAGCAAATATTTTTGCTTTAGGGGCCAAAATGTAATTTTTGAAAATAAAAATAAATCCAAAAATTAAGTAATTTTCACCTAAAAATAGGTGAGGGGGCAGCTGATTTTGTTCACAAAAAATAAGGAAACACCCCAAAACTATGGTCAAAAAATTCTCTCATCCCCCCCCCCTAAAATTCGAAGCCAAAAAAGGAAGAGAAAAGAAAAAAAAAAAAAGTGAAGTGAGAAAGCTTGGTGGTGGTGGCTGGACTTGGTAGGGAGCTCAAGTTGAGTGGCCAAAAATTTTGGAACCCCATTTGGAGGGGAAGGCTGGTTCTGGAGGGTAGTAAGAAAAAAGGGAAAAGTTAGAACCAATCTAGCCAAACCTTTGAATGACTAAGGTAAACCCTCTAAACCTCTAAGTCTTTTATTAAGTTTGGAGTAAGATGTTTATGCGTATGTTTTTCATGTATGTATGGCCGAAAATTTGGAACCCCAATTGGAAGGGAAGGTCGGTTATGGTGAAGAAGCAAAGGGAAAAAGTTTAGACCCAAAACTCAGCACCAACCTTGTGTTGAATTAAGGTAAATCTCCCTTAGCCCTAAGCTTTTTAATTTGAGCTTCAATTTGGAGATTTAAGTGTATTTCAAGTTGGATTTGTAAGAGCATAAGCTCATATTATTTTCATTGCCCTAGTTTAGAAATTTTAAGTTTTGTGCTTGATTAGGTTATGGTGGTGATTTTATGAGCTTTACATGATTTATGCTTGCATGATTCTAGGGTTTGCTTGCATGTCTTTAAAATGTTTGTTATATGTCCCCAATATGCTTAAGAGATTGTAGGTTATGCATGATGTTGAGTAAGCTAGATTAGAAGCTTGAATGATGAATGGATATGCAAACCAAAGTTTTTGTCAAACCCTAGCTTGGTGCAAAAACACCCAAGGGTTTGCATGAAAATGTTTGGCTATGCATGGATGATATAAGGATGCATGATGATGGAACTTTACATTAGAAAAGCGCTGCATGCTTGATCTTAGTCTCCCGAGTGATCGGTTAAGTTAGAATACATGAATTAGGACGTAAAACGAATCTAAGAAGAAAACTGCCAGATTCGGGTGAAAACTGACCAGTTTTCTGGAAAACAAGATTTGAGGCCCTTAGAGGCTGAATCTGAAGAAAGTTAAAACTACAAAGTTGTAGAGAAGGGATTTTCCTAATGGGTAGCATGAACAGTTTTTAAAAATAAGGCTCCAATAGCCTTGGTTTTTACAGAAATCCGGACCTGACCGTGCCCAGACTTCATGCACGGCCAGGCAGGTTCAACAAGGAAAACAAGTAGGTTAAAGGCCAAACTGGGTCTTGCGTGAAACATAAAAGTTGTAGGGCTTTTCAAGGTCTAAAACTTTCATGAAGACAACTTTTCCAGATTCAACCCAGATTTTTAAATAAAATTAGATTTTAAACACTGCGCATGAAACAGGAAATTCCTGCACAGGATTTTCTAAAACAGTGCAGGAAAAGGACATTCCTACACATACACTGATAAATTAACTATGGAAACTGATTCCAAGAGCAGTTTTCAACACTTAGTAATTTTTACAAATCCCACTCAAAAGTTATGATTTTTACAAGTTGAACCAAGGATTTTTAGTACAAAAATAACACATAAAATGATAAGCTTTTCCAAACAAAGGGAAACAAGTTTTTAGACACAAGTTGTCTTAAAACTTAGTAATAATATGATGACCAACGGTAACCTGGAAGGATACCCGAGTTACTGGATTGGGCCCAAGCCCAAGGTTGCCCATAGTAAACCAATAAGAAGTTGACTTAAGGGACCCAAGTTAGTTCACACCAAGGGTTACCTAATGTAACCCAACAGGATACTAAGTTTGTATTGGGCCTAGAATCTAGGGTTACTCCTTGTAACCCAATGGATTATATATGATTGGGCTTAGTAACCAAGGTTACCTTAAGTAACCTAATAAGTTATGATCCACGTATAATAACTCATGAACCCTAAGGTTACTTATTGCAACCAAGTGAGTTAGCATGTATACATATGGGGGACATATAACTAAGGTTATGTATGGATGTTGGTTAGGTTACCAACACTTTATGATTATGATAGGATTCTTATCCTATGTTGTTGTTTTTAAATAAGCAAGAAGTAACCTGCTGTTGTAATATGTTTTGAAGCAACAAAACCTAAGACAGAGCATACCAGATAAGTACAAACCCCACATACAGTATGAAAATAGTAAATACTATTTTCAAGTATGCTATGCTACGTATGTCATGTTTTCAAGTATGCCATGTTATGGTTAAAATATTAAGTTATGATGTGATATAGTGACATCATGAGGCATGTTCACTAATGTTAAACCACATAGTAAGAACATACAAGTAAGGTGTCGTACCAACCTCTTGCCAGGTGGAGGATTATTCATGTTCATGTTCAAGTTCAAGTTTATGATTCCCAGAATTGTTAGGGATCTTGCAAACCCTAACTTTTACTGGAGAGCGCGCATTCGGTACATACACATAAGGGGCCCATATGTAATCAAGATAATAAGTTCAAGTACATAAAAGATTCATAATTGGACATAATTGGTTCATGCATAAGTTGAATGATATTTCTTGTGTTTTTGTGAGATTATGTTTGTACTTGCTGGGTAAAAACTCATCAGTATATTTCATACTGTAGGTAAAAGTAAAAAGCCTGCAGTTTTACTTGGTGGGCCATGGAGACGATGCAGCAAGTGAAGGGCAGTGTGGGATACCACTATGCAGATTTTCTGCAAATTGTTTAAATTATAAAGTTGTACATGTATAATTAAGAAACATGTTACGTTTCATGTATGTAATGTTTTCAAGTTACGATTTTAAAATGAAGTTTCAAAAGAAGAAAAAAAATTTTATTTTGAAATTTCCCGATTAGTCTAAGTATTAGATTTAGAAACTAAGTTAAGTATGTTAAGTAACGGCCCACATTTACGTAGTCAATTCTACGTGGATGGTCGGGACGTTTAAGTTAAGAAAGCATGATAACGGCCCTACGTATGTAGAGCAGAATTTGGGGCGTTACACCAAGCCTCACCGTCTTGTATCAAGGATTACCGATAGGTTGCTTACCTACAGCATAGACATAAGTCATGAGTTTTCACTCAGCAAGTACAACTATAAAACCGCAAAGCTTTTGATAAATCATAATGCATGAACCATTTATGCTTTCATTATGCTTTCTTATCTTAACATAATTTTCATTTTTTTTAGGACCCTTACATAATATAAGTGTACGTACCGTGGCGAGCAGCCATGGAGTGGTTGGGGCAGCCAGCCTTGTCTAACTCAAACCATGGACCAAACCGGACCTAGTGCAGGTCGGTACGACATGAGAAAACTTGCTTCATATCATACTTGAAAATGTTTTCTTTCTTGAAAATAGTTTCTTAAAAAGAACAGTTTCTTATTTGAAACACAATATGATTCTCACCATATGAGTTATTCTTAGTGAGCATGCTTCATGATGCTACAATAATAAAACATACATCATATGCAACATATACATAAATGAGTGAGCTTTGAAACATGCAAAGCAGTGAAAACATTTTGCCTATGCTGTAGGCGGAGTTGTACTTACCACTTATGCTAAATCCTTAATCCTGGGTTCCGCCAAAACACGGTAACAGGTTTCATTGCTATTTCCAGAAGAATCGTAAGGTAAGAATCATTCTATCCTTTTATGATTCAAACTTGCATTTAACTAACTTAATCCGATAAACTTGGTTATTAGTGTGCGAGTAGGAATTACCTATTTTGAAAATCCTGTATGGAATTTGATCATACCCTGCACAGTTTTGGAAATCTAGTGTTTTCTTCAAAATCTGTTTTGAATTTCAAAAAATTTCCTCCATGAAAGTTGTAGACAACATCAAAATCTAAAACTTTTGTTTTTGGTCAAAACCTTGAATCTGTCTCTAACTTGCTTGTTTCTTCCTTTGAAAATTTTTGACCATATTCACTAACCCTAAGAGTTGGTCTCGGCTTTTGCTAAAAACGGAGGTCTTAGGAGCGTTATTTTTAAAAATGGTCCATGTTTCCCCCTAGAATTTTCCATCCTCTACAACTTTACAGTTTTGACTTTTTCCGAATTCGGCCTCCAAGGGCCTCAAAATCTTGTTTCCAGAAAACTGTCCATTTAAATCCGAAAGTGGCAGATTTCGATCAAACGAGTTCTTATGTAAAATTACGTGCATTCTAACTCGAACGGTTAAAATCGTGAGCCTATAACAAGCATACAGAGCGTTTCATAATATTCTTTCGATCATACTTTCATTTTTCATCCATATCATCTTTCTGCAATCCCAAATGGTAATCCATACCAGTTTAGGGTTTTTAGGGTTTTCTCAAACCCTAATTGCAACATAACACATCCTTTTTCTTATTCAATTTTGAGATATCATTTTTAAGCATAAACAGACATATAGTAAACAGGTAATAGGCATTCTCATAGCCAAAACCTCTAACTTAAAATTCATAAACTTGCATCATATCATCACTAGAGACCACCAACTCCTAATTAGGCAAAATCAAGCACTTACCAAAAACCCTAGTGCATGAATTTAAAGAGTGAGCTTATGCTCTTACAATTTCAACAAATAAATACACTTAAATCTTAAACCCAAAACTTGATTGAAGAACTAGAGGGTAAAAGGCTTACTTCAAACTTCAAGAAGGTGGATCTAGGCTATGGTTGAAAAGTGTTTCCTTACACACTCTTAGCACCAAAACCGGCCTCTTCATTCTTACTCCCTATTCTTCTCTTTTTCTTTTCTTTCTATGGTTCAGCTCTTAGGGGGAAAAGGTTATGGAGATGAGCTGCACAACTTTGAGTCTCACTAAAAGTTCTTAAAGTGATTTTACTTCTACCTATTTATAGGTGAAATCACTTATTTCTTGAATTGCTTAATAATCCTTAAGAGTAAAATTTTTGCTCAAGAATCCTTATGTGATGGCCGGCCAAGCTTGCTTAAACTAGCCAAGTAAGCAAGGTTAGGGGGCTTGCTCATCAAGGCTAGAAGCATGAGGTGTCTTCTCCTTGTGGTGGCCGGCCATGTTGTGCATGCCATAGCTAGCCAAGTGAGCAAGGCTAGGAGCTTGCTTATCAAAGCTAGTAGTATGAGGTGTCCTCTCCTTGTGGTGGCTGGCCATGTTGTGCTTGTCATAGCTAGCCAAGTGAGCAAGGCTAGGAGCTTGCTCATCAAAGCTAGTAGCATGAGGTGTCCTCTCTTTGTGGTGACCGGCCATGTTGTGCTAAGTAAAGGGACATTGAAACACAACACATAACCAAATAAGCAAGGCTACAATGCTTACTTAGCAAGGCCAAAAATGTGAGGTGTCAAGTTCTAATGAACTTCAAATTTTCATAATTTGCATAATGATCCTTAAAAATGAAATATTTATTCATAGAACCATGAGGTGGCCGGTTCCAGTAAGTCCATGTGGAAGAACATGGTTAGGCAATTTTGATTCACCAAACCCTTACTCTTTTCTTTGGTTTCTAACCAAGTTAACCAAGCTTGCAATTAGTCATTGGCTTAGTTGGATTTGAAACTCTAGTTAGAAAAATCTATAACTCCAAAAATTTCCATATTTATCTATAATCACATAATTTTCTCAAAATTGCACACTGGCCCCTAAAGGTAAGGATATTTGCACTTTAGTCCATAAAGACAAAATATTTTGCATATAAGTCCTTGTGAGGTGGCCGGTTCTAAAAGAGGCATTTGTCTTCTAAATTCTTACTTAATCATCCTCTCAATGCTTTCTTAATTTTCTAAAAAAACCCATACTTACTCAATTTTCTTAAAATCGCATACTGGCCCCTAAAACTAACATATTTGCATTTTGGTCCCTATGAGGTGGCCGTTCATAAGGAATGCTTAGTGGCCCAAAAATTTCTCCAATGATCATCCATTTGTATTCATAAACAAGGTGTCCTCCTATTAGGCACTGTTTGTGTAACGCCCCCTTACTACGTAAGGCCGTCATGCCTTACTTACTTCACTTAAACTTTACTTGAAAACTAGGAATATATATATATTTTTTAAACATACTTTATAAAAAGCGTTTAGCAATGGATCATTAATACGGAAATGAAAGGTTTACTGAAAACCTTTAGTTCCAAAATACCATAGTACAAAGACTTGTCTTCATCATATGTATATTTACTTATATACAAAACTTTTTAACTTATCAAAAGAATTGCAGAATCTATGCGTAGTGGTATCCATACCGCCCTTCATCCGGCGCCATATCGTCCGCACAATGCCCATCATTCAGGTTGCAAGTTTCTTACCTATAGTATGAAATATAACTTGATGAGCTTTCGCCCAGTAAGCACAAACATGATCTCACAAAACATTAAAACATCTTGAAAACATTCATCATCATATGCATATACGTGAACCATTTATGTTCCATTTATATATTTCTTTTAACTTACTTATCTTTCTTATGGGCCCCATAGTGTACGTACCATCATTTATTTAGCGCGCCTCCAGAAACAGATATGGGTTGCAAGGTCCCTAACTGCTCTGAGAACATTGGATGATTACACCCTCCCGCATCAACGAGAGGGTGAATCCTTTACTTTAACATGAAAAATCCTCCACCTTATGGGAGGTCGGTACGACACTTTACTTGTGATTTCTTACCATGTTATTTATCCTTAGTGAACATACCTTATGATGTCACTATATGATAACATACTTTTTATCTCATTCATAACATGGCATGGCATTCTTTTCATTCATGGCATTTGCAATCATGACATTTTTATAAACATGACATTTTACAAATATAGCATATATAGCTTTTTCGTAAAAATAACCTTTATGCACATATAGCGTCTTTTAAACATAGCTTTTATGCAAACATAGCATTTATAAAGCATGATATTTAAACATGGCATTTCATAGACATAGCACAGCACATTTTTGCAGCATATTTGAAAATAGCATACTTGAAAATATTCTACTAGTTTTCATACTGCAGGTGAGGTTTGTACTTACCTCTCGTGTCATATCCTTAATGTCGCGTCCTTAGATTTGTTCGCAACGGCAGGTCACTTTCCTGCTATTCCAAAAATATAGGATCAGGATCCTTTCGTAAGGTGTTGGTGACCTACCAACACTCATACCTACTATTGGTTGTATGTCCCTTATCCATTTTGGCCACCTTAATCCCCATTCTTTATTATGGATAATCGAACTTTGATTAATCCTTAAGAGGTTATGTTGGGTAACCTTTTTGATTAGAACCTTGTTCTATTTTTGGGCTTTGCTTATACATCCTTGTTATTGGGTTATTTCCATTAACCCTTTAAATCTTAGCCCAATTATACATGTGGGTATCCCTTGGGGTTATATTGGGTAACCCCTAGGGTTAGCCTTGATTGAACCTTGGGTCAACCTTTAGTCAACCATTGGTTTTCCTTGGGTTTGTAACTCGGATATAATATCCGGCTACCGTTCGTAATCGGCTTACTTACCAATTTTTCTTTAAAATTCCCCTTCCTTATTTTTGGAAAACCTTGTGTAATTTATTTTCCAAAATCTTTTATTTTGCTTGTAAAAATTCTAATTTCTTTAACTAGAATTATTTTGGCTCAAACTCACCATTTTCCTTAACTTGAGCTATTTGGTATGAAACCCTCTTTTTCTTCATTTCTTGGAGAAATGTGGAATTTCAAACCCGAGCCCTTAAAATTCATGGTTTTCGAAACAAGTCTTTTATAAAATCATTTGGGGCCGGAAACTGCCTTTGGAACAGTTTCTGAAGATAAAATAACCGTTTAAAAGCACTTCACAATTTTTCTAGAAAACATTTTCGTAAAACTCATGTGCAGGATTTCGAACTCCCTACGCACCTTCCACAAAACATGCCCAGTTTAAAAATCGGCTTGGAATTTGAAAAACTTGCCTTCATGAAAGTTGTAGCCCTCGAAAAATTCTAAAACTTTAGTGTTTTGTAAAAAATCCAATTCGGTCTAGATTAGTACCAGTTTTTGTTTGAAAACTGGCTGACCCTGAAAAACTGGGTGAAGATCGCCCCAGGGATCAGCCACGGGTTTTGGTGAAAACAGAGGCCTTTAGAGCCTCATTTCAAGATTCTGTTCGTGCTGTCCTCTAGGAAAAGTTGTTCCGAACAACTTTCATGTTTTGAGTTTTATCCTTTTCGGCCTCTAAGGGCCTTATATTTTCATTTTTCCAAAACTGCACAGGTTCGAAACCGAACTGGCAGCTTTGAGAGTTACCTTCGGTTTACATCCTGCTTCGCGGGATCTAACTCGATCGATCACATCGGGAGCTTATACATCAACAAGCAGCTTTTCTAATGTTCCATTAAAACCCATAAATCCATCTCATTCAACCCATGCAACCCAAATCCGAAAATTTAACAACCTAGGGTTGCTTGGTTCTAGTACATGCACCAACTCATACCAACAACACAAAATCCAACCCTAAATCTAGCATGCTCTCATGGCTGCCAAGCGCAGATTTTTGGCCTTATCTTGTGGGACATACAACCTACTTTCTAGCATAAAAATTCATCATCAAGCAAGCATAAATCAAGCAAGCAAATAACCAATCAAGCCAACCAAAACCCTAACTTCAAATCAAGCACACACACCAACAATGAGGGCTGAAAATTTAAATGGACTTATGTCCTTACAACCAACTTGAATCACCCTCAAAATACTTAAATGAAACTTAATTTCAAGGGGGTTTTAAGAGATTTACCTCAAACCCAAGTTAAGGTTTTGAAATCCAAATATTTTCTTCCTTCCTTCTAGCCTCCTAGTCCCACGGCTTCTCCAAGAAAAATGAGATCCAAAAATTTTTTGTTAGCTTTTATTGCTCATCAAAACCGAGCCTTAACAAGAAAAAGGATCCAAATTTTTCTCACCTTTTCCTTCTCTTCTTGGTTCGGCCACCACTTGGAGAAACCCACTAAAATCTCAAGCTTTCTCTAGCTCCCTCTCTTCTTGCAAAATCGTGCACCTTGAGATGGAAAACCCAAAATTTTTCTTGAATCTCTCTCTCCCTTTCTCTCCCTCTTTGCTGCCGAAGATGACCCAAGAAAAGTGAGAGCTTTTGGCTCACTTTTTCCCACAAAAGGCACAAGGGATGGGAGGCTTCTTGATGTGACCTAATGGGTGGTTTTTTGCCTTAAAACAAGGCTTTAGTCTCCTCCCTTTTTGCTGCTTGCTGCCGACCATGATGGTAGAGGAAGGCTGGCTGCACAAGCAAGTCCAAGCTAGTGGATTCATGATGTCATAGGCATGGGTCATTGTCCTTTGCTTGGTTGGACTTGATAGGCCATCTAGTTACCCTAACCAAGCCAATTTCTTCTCTTTTCTCTTCTAGTTGGCCGAACCTTAAGGGGGTGGAGGGGCTGCCATCTCATTTCAATTTTGGTTAGGGAATGGTGATGTCATTACAATGACATCATCTTCCACTAGCTCTTCTTAGGCCTTGTTTGGCTTTCTAGTCTCCGAAACTCATTTTTTTTCTTATCTTTGCGTTACGCAGAAAGTTTTAATATTGTGGTTCCTCAATTCACAATATTTTTATTGTACCCAAGTACAAAATTTATCTGTGCAAACTTTTGGACCGAAAAATATTTTCTTCGATTTTTCCGAATCCCCTTTTTGCCCTTAACTCTTAACTTGGTGTGCTTGATTTTTCTAGGGTGGATTTATGGCTTATTTGTGCTTTCTTGGTCATAAAACTTCATTTTTCAGAATTATTTTCATATTCCTTCATCATACTTGTGAAGTCAACGTTGTGACCCGTCCCGGTCAACCTTTGAGTTTTTGGTCAAATCTTTGACTTTTGTAAATTTCGTCCTTTTTCGTTCTTTTTTTTTTCTTTAACAACCTCATTCTTGGCTCATAAATTATTAATTGAGTCTCATAACGATTAAATGAGAACTCGAACATGGTTTAGATAAAATTATGAATTTCTCATTATTATTCATAATTTTTCATATAACACATCATAAACACATATATTAGACTTAAATTCCTTATGAACAAGGAGATTACAAGTCTTCAAAATTTTGGGTCTTACAACCTACCCTCCTTAAAAGATTTTTGTCCTCGAAAATTAGAACAAATCGGGGTTGTCTCTTTTCATGTCTTCTTCTCGTTCCCATGTTGCCTCTTCAATATGGCGATTCCTCCATAATACCTTTACCAATGGTATGACCTTGTTTTTTAGCACCTTTTCTTTTCGTGCCAAAATTTGGACTGGCTTCTCCTCATAAGTCAGATCTTCGCGAATCTCGATCGGTTCGTGATCCAATACGTGCGACGGATCCGAAATGTACTTCTTTAGCATTGACATGTGAAACACATTGTGTACATATGTTAATTCTTGGGGTAGAGCCAACTTGTAGGCTACGTTCCCAACTCTCTCGAGTATCTCGAACGGCCCTATATACCTTGGGCTCAATTTCCCCTTTTTTCCGAACCTCATAACTCCCTTAAATGGAGCGACTTTGAGGAAAACCAAGTCTCCTACTTGGAATTCGAGAGGTCTTCGGCGCTTGTCGGCATAACTTTTTTGCCGGCTAAACGCAGTCTCCATCCGTTGGCGTATAAGCTTCACGGCTTCCGTGGTCTGTCGGATAAAGTCCGTAGACACAAGCTCTTTTTCCCTCGTCTCGTACCAGTGGACTGGGGATCTACATCTCCTTCCATACAAAGCTTCGTAAGGAGCCATTCCGATTAAAGCGTGAAAACTGTTGTTGTACGAGAATTCAATCAAAGGGAGCTTCTTGTCCCACGTTCCTTTGAAGTCCATTACGCATGCTCGTAACATATCTTCTAGCGTTTGAATGGTCCTTTCCAATTGTCCATCTGTTTGTGGGTGGAAAGCTGTGCTAAACGCAAGCTTTGTACCCATTGCTTCATGTACGCTTTTCCAAAATTTGGAGGTGAAGCGACCGTCGCGATCCGAGATGATCGTCTTTGGAATTCCATGATAACGAACAATCTGCGCAACGTATATTTCTGCTAGTTGTTCCACAGAAAAGCTGAGCTTGATGGCCACAAAGTGTGTAGACTTTGTCAATCGATCAACGATCATCCAAATAGCGTCGTTGCCGCTTGGAGTTCGTGTTGGGATCCATAGGTGCCCTAAGGATAGAAAATCTTAGGGATTTTCTGTAAATATGACATTTTGATATTAATAAGAGGAAATTATTCATGTTTAATAAGTTGTGTCCTATTTACTTTCATTTGTTGATTGTATAATTATTTTGAGCAAACATAAAATACTCCTAGGCTGTTGGTAATATATCGAATTATCATATGTATACGGGGTATGCATAGAAGACGTGGTAATTTGATAACAGTCTAAATAAATAGTCCGCAATCAACGGAATAAGATTTGGGGATCTTATTCATGATAAGATTGTAAAGGTTGTCTACTTCCTTGGAGGGATGGTTTGTCTTGACCATCGGATAGGTTCCGAGTAGAAACTTTAATGTATATCAGTATTGAGGTATGACATTGGACTGGACCTAAAGTGTTAATTGATTCGGTTTAATAATTCCGTTTATAAGAATCAATGATACTTTGATTATCATCCTGCATTAATCTTAATCCTGAAATGATTACTTGAGTTCGCATCCATGACTTATGTACTTTGATGCACTAAAGGTGAGACACTGTTAATTCATGGTCAACATACTTGTGTTTTGGGTGCATGACTTATGGATGGAGAAATCAAGATTCATAGATACGGAATCCATAGCTATCTTAATGATAGTAAATGTTATCTACTTAAAGGTATTATTCGGGGATTGAAAGATAGTATAACAAGATCTTGGCCATCGGTTTACTTTGTGTTCTCTGGTGGTTTTCCAATTGTATGGTTTTACAATTGGTGGTTCTTTCAATGGAGAATAATTGAACTTTAAGTTAAAATGATTGAAAAGGTAAAACGGAAAAAGTCCTTAATTCAATCATGGATAACATATAGGGATTAAGCAAGCGATGAATAAATCATGGAAGAAGCACTACGTGAGAGAGCTTTCGTAATACGGTATGTAAACAGGAGTTCAGCTTCAAACTTTTAGTGGAATAGTTTTGAAGTTGATAATTGATGGATAATTAATCTGGGATTAATTTTTCACAATTATAGGAGCCTCTTTACATATTTCCATCGGGTCCCTCTATTAGCTCATATAGTTCCACGAAGCGTCTCGGGATTTGTTCCTAATGAGATCGGTAAATTGTAAATGGAATTTTGTAATGTCTATTAAGACATGGTACTCTCTAACATGCAATCCAGAAAGGATTGGACATGTGAAATTTGTAGACAAATAATTTGTCAACATGTGATTGGTTAATTTGAATTTTGAAAATAAGATTGTATTTGAATTTTGGAAAACAAAATTTTTCTCTCCTAATTAAAAGTGGTGCACGTTTTTTAATTGTATGGAGGGAAGAAAATTTTGTTTCAAAATTATTTAAATATATTCCTAACATTTAATTATTAATTGGTTTAAATAATGGAGATTATTTCATGAATTTTTCTTTCCTAATTAAAGAGGTGCATGGTTTTTGTGAGGAAAGAAAATTTGAAATATTTCATTAATTTAAATTAATTAATATGGATAATGTTTATGGAAAATATTTATTCAAATATGTGAATCCTATTTAAATTCGAAAAGGTTTAAAAGAAGTTTGAATCTAGATAGGACTAGGATCTTTTGACTAGTCTAAATTATTGATTTAAAATTTAAACCACCAATCAAGATTTCTCTCACTTTGTGGCCGAATTTTAAAGGGGATTTCCTCTTGAAATTTGTTTTTAGGTTCAATGAATCTAGCCCTAAAGTTGTATGATCTTTTGGTTCAAGATTTATCCGGAAAATAATTATTAATTATTTTTCAAGTAGGAGATAAATTTTGAAAAGGATTGTAATACTATATAAAGGCTAGGAGTTCTTGAAAAACCAATTTTTGATAATTTTAAAGAAAAAAAACGTTTTTTTAATAATTAAAAAAAAAAAATTTTTTTTTCTTCCACATCAAAAATTCGGCTTTCTTGTGAGAGAGAAAAAGAAAGAAAATTCCATTGAATCAAAACTGCGAGAAAGGTTAAACCGAGTGATTATTTTCATAGGAGGTTAACCGGTTTCTGTTTTGTAGTTTTAAAAAAAGAAGTTGGATCAAATTCTCAACGAGGATCATCGGAATTGAGAAGGAGGGATCTAGACTTCGGAAAGTATTACCGGTCGCTTGGATTCATAGAACGTGTGCCCACACACACTCTGAGACGTGGAACTCGAGAATAGTAGAGAAGACACGTTGGTCAAACGCTCTAGCAATTCCGGAATCCAAGAAATAAGGTACGCTTGATCATGAATTAATTTATTATTATATGCATCATGAGCTTCTTTTCCGGAAACGGCATAAAATTTTTTAAAACTTCCGCTGCGCCGTAACTCCAATATCGGATCCAATTTTTCCAACAACTGGTATCAGAGCCAACTCATGATCATGCATATAATATAAATTATTTGATCAAATAAATTTCTCTCCATGCATTAATGAAATATTTTAGAGAGTTGGCACTCTAGGTTTTATTTTGAGTATGTTAAATATATTATGAATGGATGTATGGATGAATGCTTTATATTATTTTGATAATATATGATGCTTGTTCAATTTTGCCGGTCATGATTCCATAGAGGTTAGAATTTGTATCTAGGTTTTTCAAGTGTAATAGATGCGGTCTATAATCACCGCTAGGTCGTTCTTTCAATTCCTAGAAATTTTGTAAGCCGGAAACGGCGTAGGAATTTTTTTGTAAAATTCGGGCTACAATGGATTCAAGGAGATTGAAGATGAACGAAGGTATGGAAATTTTCAAAGGATGTGATTTTTTTTATTTTTGGAAATTTTTTTAATTAAAAAATTTTTTTGTATTAAAAAAAAAAATCACAAGAATCTTTTGAAAATTTAATTTCCAATGATATGTGATTTTGATAATTTGGAAATCAAAATTGAAAATTTAAATTTAAATTTAATGGATATTATTATGAATTTTAAAATTTTGTGATTTAAATTTGAAATTTGGAAATTTCAAATTTTAAATTTTGGAAATTTTAAAATTTAATAAACCGGATTTTTAATTTAAATTTTGATATTTTGTAATTTTGATTAAAATTAAAAATCACATATAATCTTTTTGAAATTTAAATTTAATTTTAAATTTAAAAAGATGTGACATTGGAGAAGGAAGACACATTGAAGAAGGATACACGGCATGGATCTACAAATGAAGGCCGATATATGTTTCGGTTAATTTTTGTAAATTTTGTAATTTTCTTTTCTCTAGGATGGAATCATGATCCACGGCTATTTACATATTTTGCAAACCATGGATGATGACTTGCTATATGAATATGTTATACTATTTCATGATGTATTGATAACATGCCATATAGACTAGGGAGTGCCACTCAATAAATATTGTTTATGCATAAAAAACAAAAACCCTAATTTAAAAGATTGAGTGGGAGAAGGTTTTACACACTAAGACCTACGGCCTCCATCGTTGGTCCAATAGTTACGCATGGTAGTGCCTACTACTCGGTTTCGATCCGAGAATTCCCTTCGGATAGGTATCTTACCTAGAGCGCACACTGATTTGGATTTCCGAAAGGATAACAATTTTGGGCATATTTTATGTTTAGATCACCCCTCGGTGGCGGATGTAAAATATGGATTCAAAATTGGAAACGATGGTTACACACTCATACTACTTTATTTATTAACCCTCCCTCGAGGCTCTGTTATGTAAATTAGTGGCCAAATAAACGATAGTTAATATATATTTAATGGAGTTTGTTCCATGGATGAATATGTATTAATCGGAAGGGATCCGTGTTCTTGGCTAGTTATTCTATGACTACCCCTCGGTAGCTTAGAAAGCGGTAGCTAGGAATTGTCGTTGTAAGGTATGTGTTTTAAGGGTTTTACACATAAACATTTAGATTGCATATAGATCTTTTTGTTTCATTACAAAATCATATTTTATAAACTGATAGGATGTTTGCTCATACTTATTACATGTTTTCTTATTATAGATCAAAATGTCAAGCCCTTTATCTGTGATACTTACGCAAAACAAATTAACTGGCGAGAATTTTAATGACTGGAAAAGGAACTTGCTAATCGTCCTAAACTTTGAGAAACACAGTTTTGTCCTAACCCAACCTCGACCACCTACGCCTACGATCGATGCTCCTGATAGGGATTTTGTAGCGCTTGAGCGCTGGGACAATTCCAACCTTAGTGCCATGTGCTATATTCGGGCGAGCATGTCTAACGTGCTCCAGAAACAGCATGAGGAACATCAAACTGCTAGGCAGATCATGGATAACTTGGAGGAAATGTTTGGTGAACAAACTATCCAGGCTAAGACCGATGCTATCAAAGGTCTCATGAACTGCAGGCAGAAGGTTGGAACTCCCATCAAGGAGCACATGATGACAGTCATGGCTTATTTGTCTGAAGCTCAGGCAAATGGGGCTGAGATCGATGCTGCAACTCAACTGGTTATGGTTTTTCAAACCTTATCCAAGGATTTCGATTTGTTTCAGGCATCCTACAACCTTAACCGGAAGGAGATGTCTTTAACGGAATTGATGAAAGAGTTGCAAGCCTTTGAGAACATTTTTAAGGGTTCTGGATCTAAGGCTGAGGCAAATTTGGCTGAACCTAGTTCGTCTGTTCCTAATCCCAAAAGGAAGAAGGAAAAAGGGAAGAACAAGGGGAATAAGCCTGCGGTGAATGCACTTGCTTCTAAGAAGTCTACCAAGACTAAGAAGCGAAAGGTGGACCCCAAAAAGGTTAAGTGCTTTCACTGTGGGAAGAAAGGACATTTCAAGAAGGATTGCCGAGATTTCCTGGCTTTGCAAAAGCAGAAAGGTAATTTCAATGTCCTGTATCTTGAGGGTTGTTTAGTGGAAGAATCTAAGGACAATTGGGTTATAGATTCTGGAGCTACTAACCATGTTTGTATTTCTCTACAGGGGTTCAAGGTAACGAGAAGTCTACATGAGGAGGACTTTACGTTAAGAACCGGTGATGGGACGTTGGTGCGAGCTGAAGCAGTGGGAGAAGTGCATCTTTATTTTGATGAATTTAGGTTTATTGTTTTGAGACATTGTTTTTATGTTCCTAATTTTAAGAGGAACCTAATTTCGGTAGCTTGTTTAATTAAAGATTCTTATTCAGTTTCTTTTAATAATAAAGTTGTTATTAGGAAAAACAATTCTCTTATCTGTAATGGATGGATGCATGGAAATCTTTATTTTATCAAACCTAAGATGCACTCACTGCTTGATACAGAATTGGAAAAGAACTCTAAAAGACATAAGTCTTCTCACTCTAACAAATCATATCTTTGGCATTTACGACTTGGTCACATAAGCCTTAACAGAATTCAAAGGATGGTAAAAGATGAATGCCTCGACTTGTACGAGGTTGAACCTTGGCCACAATGCGAATCCTGTTTGGAGGGCAAGATGACTAAACGGCACTTTGCTGCCAAGGATGGTCGTGCCGAGAAACTTTTAGAACTTGTGCATACAGATGTTTGTGGTCCCATGAACATAGAAGCACGTGGTGGGTATGAGTATTATATCACTTTTATTGATGATTACTCAAGGTATGGATATGTCTATTTAATGACGCAAAAGCGAAGCCTTTGACAGTTCAA
>CM046376.1:28892947-28953407 GCA_025413485.1 Ficus microcarpa
CTGCTTATTATTCCGCATATCTTCAGTATGAGCATTGATTGAACTCTACTTTCCATCAAATTGTAGTCACTTATCAAAATGATACCGTTTTAAGTTCTTCGTCGTTTCATTCTTCAATACGATGTCGTTTTATAATGAAATATTTTCTCCCCCACGATACATATGAGAAAAATTTTCTAACTAAGTACTAAATTTTTAGTATTCGCTTATTATTTCACACTTATTTCAGAACTCATACAACTCACAAATAAATTGATTACAAGAACCTTCCCAAGGAAATAACACAATAATTATAGATAGATCCAACTAAGACACTATAGGCTAAGTACTTGTTTGACATAGTTTTAAATCAATTATTTTTAAAAATAATTTAAAAAGATTCTAATTTATCCCAAATTTTTTACTGTTTTGAAATCTATACCTGACTTTTTTTTTCTCTCTAGAACACCAATAAAATAAATAAATAAATCTTAAAATAAAATATTTTTACAATTGACATTTAAAAATTAGGTGCCGAATTAAATACGTTAGTGATTCATACTTGGCATCTAAGCATGGAAACTGCCAGAGAGCTCCACATCACATTTAAAATAACATGATTTTTTTTTTTTCCAACGCTAAAAGACATAACATAATTTAGAATTCGATTGTGGGTTCCAGAGAAATTCTAGTTGAGTGAGACTTTGGACAAATCAATTTTATCCAAATATCACGTAAAAATTATAAAGTCTCAGTCAATCCGATTTGATGCAGGCTTGTTCTTTTGACCAGCCAACAAGACTTGCATTAGAATTAGAATTGGTCTTAATTTGCATATTTTTTACAAATACATTACGATAGGACGAATTTATGGCTATTTATCTCAACAGTTGACTTCTATTGTCTTCACAACTTTTCTGTGGCTCTTTCTATATGTGGTCATGACAACTTTAGCTATCAGGGTTCTAGATAAAAATGGAATCTTATAATTATAAATATCACCTCTTTTATTTTATTTATTTATTTATTTTTATTTTAACTTTGTTTTGAAGTATATTATTTATTTTCCTCTACCCACACAGTAAGACATTGTTCTCAGTAAAACACATCAAAACAACAAGCTAGAAAAAGAGACATGGAAATTTCCTCAATAACTTCTTGGCCTTTTTTTTTTTTTTTTTTTGTGTGGGAAAAACACCCCTTGAACTTTTCGATGATTTTTAGTTCAGAGATTAGTTTGCCAAACACGAAAGATTCAGGGACAATTGTGCCAAAAAAAAAAAAAAAAACTTATTCAATTCCGCCTTTTCTCATGAGATTTGGCTCATATATCCATTTATTTGTATCCTCTTGTATGTCTCTTAAATAATAACATGTCCTGTTAAAATAATTGAGATATGATATTTTAATTGAGATAAAAACTTTTAACCAACATGAAGGACATGAAGTGAACAGAATTGAATGGATATAGCTGTCGAATCTTTTCTTATGGTAGTAGTAACAAAAAAGTTACACAAACTTCTAGCATGGAATTTTCTTCCAAGTCTTACTTGGTACAACACCAAATTATTATATCTTTGCGTCATTGCCACCTCTAATGTTTCCGGGTATTGATAACTTCATAAATTGTCTAGTCAACAAACTAATACAGTTGTTTTTTCAAGCAAAATAATAATAATAATAATAATAATAATTATTATTATTATTAGATTGTTGTTCTTATGCAAGAAATTATAGCATTAATATTTTAGTCTTCTCTAATCCTGTGTAAATCACTATCTTCTATAGCCATTTCCATGGCATATTTAGTTCTCTAATTATAGTCCCATAACCTCTTTCATACATGGAGATATTCAAGTCATTATTAGCCTTCTCTGTTTTTCTCAATCTCTTTTGCTGCTTCTTTTTTCTCAGTACATCTCATGCCTCGGACACTCTTAAGCCCGGGGAGACCTTAAGCGGCAACGAAACCTTAGTTTCTTCACGTGGGGTTTTCGAATTAGGCTTCTTTCCGCTCGGGAATGTGCCGAAGCAATACTTGGGAATTTGGTTCAAGAATGACAAGTACAAGAAGGCGATTTGGGTTGGTAACCAAGATAGTCCTTTAATGCAAAACTCGGCTTCTCTGTACATAGGAAGCGGTGGGAACTTGGTGTTGAATGACATAAGCGGACTTCAGACGGTTCTAAGCAATGGAAGAACTGCAAAAAGTAACTACACTATCTGTAAGCTTCTTGATTCTGGAAATCTTGTTCTTATGGAAGCGGAGACGATTGTTTGGCAGAGTTTCGATTATCCGACCGATACTTTTCTGCCTGGTATGAGATTGGGATTATTCAACTTGGACACGGGTTATGTAAGGAAACAATTTCTTGTTTCATGGTCAAGCCCGTTAGAGCCCTCGAAAGGTAATTTCGTTTTCAGTATGGATGAGAATAACCGAACACGGTTTGACCTTTTGCGTACCAGCGACGGTAAATCTCAAGAAATTGGCTTCTGGGATGGCCAGAAGTTCATGTTCATTTTCCAGACAAAGTCAAAGGATTACAACTTCAGCTTTGTTTCTAATACGAAGGAAGCGTATCTCACCTTCAGCAACAATGGCGATTCTGATGTCCCTTCATCTTGGTTTGAGCTAACACCAGACGGGGAGATTGATGAGATCACAATGGTGGGCGAAGAGATCTCGATTGTGAATCATTCGTTATGTGGTGGTGGATTACCTAATGTTAACGCGTCCGAATGTTTGACGTTCTTACCATCCAACTGTTGGAACGGAGATGAGTTCTCAGAGATCAAAGGAATTGCTCCAAACTCGATGACAGTAATTTTTCCAGCTCGGCTGGGCCTTACTGATTGTGAACTGACGTGCAAGAGCAATTGTTCCTGTACTGCATATGCACCTTACTGAGGTGACAATAACATGTGCTTACTTTATCATGGAGATAAGAAGAATTTGCAGATATCAGACACAGCAAACCAAACTATTTATGTTCGTGGTGGTGTTCCGATTGACTCAGGTAAGTTTTGCACTTCTTTATTTTCTAATTCTTCTGTTAATCTGACGTACCTTTTTAATCTGATATAATTCTGATTTGATATGATGGTTTAAACTGTTTTATGACCGTCACTCTGTTTTTTTTTTTTTTTTTCTTTGGTCTTTAGATAATCAAGGGGTGAAAAATCTGCTGCTAAAAATTGTGGCTCCGGTTGTGTCACTGATAATGTTTCTTGTCATCATTTTGCTCTCTTGTTTACTGATGAGAAAGTCCAATAGAATAGGTATTTTATATCTACAGAAAAAACGCTTTCAATTTCGACAATCTTTGCTACATTACCCTGAAAGAGATGACTTGTGTGCATCAACCAGGTATAGATATGAGCCAAAGTGGACTGCAGAGAAGAGTGAAGCGGTTCTCAGCATTTTTAGGTCCTAGCGGAACAAATAATGACAAAAATGTTAAAGGGACTCACCAAAGAGCACATACATGAATTGCCTCTGCTCAGCTTTTCCAGCATAGCAGATGCCACTGACAACTTCTCACTCGCAAATAAACTCGGAGAAGGTGGATTTGGGCCGGTAAATAAGGTATGTCTAATTTCTGAAACACAAATTTTACTTTAATTTCTTTCTTAACTTTGTCATTTTACAGAAGACCCTTTGCAAAATGTTCATACTTGCCATCATGTAAGAACTAAATAGTATGCGGTTTTTTGATACAGGGTAACTTATATGACAATGAAGTTGCTGTCAAAAGACTATCGAAATCTTCGGGACAAGGATTTGAGGAGTTCAAGAACGAGGTGCAGCTCATTTCCGAGCTCCAACACAGAAATTTGGTTAAGCTTCTGGGTTATTGCATTCAACAAGAAGAAAGGATATTAGTTTACGAGTACATGGCAAACCAAAGCTTGGATTTATTCATATTTGGTATGAATATTTTTATCACTCTATCTCTCTAATTAGAATGTTGATATTGACTTCTCGTGACCGAATTGGCGACTGATACAGGTACAAAGAGAAGGGTACTACTGGATTGGGGTCAAAGATTGCACATTATCGAAGGGATTGCACAAGGTCTTCTCTATCTGCACACGTACTCGAGATTACGAGTCATTCACCGAGATATGAAAACTAGCAACATTTTGTTGGACACATATATAAACCCCAAAATATCAGATTTTGGCATGGCAAGAATTTGTCAAGAGAATGAGTCTTAAGGCATCACGAGAAGGGTTGTTGGGACATAGTAAGTTTTTATCTTTTTTGTCTTCGAATAAAATTTGTGATTTTCATATATCTATATTGCCTAATAATGCCTTTCTCTCTTCATCACGGGAAACAGTGGTTACATGTCTCCAGAATATGCAGTACATGGCCATTTCTCAACAAAATCCGACGTGTTCAGCTACGGAGTCATTTTACTAGAGATAGTGAGTGGCAAGAAAAACACCACAAGCTTCGAGTATTTGAACCGCTCATTGAGCTTGCTAGGATATGTAAGTAATCACAAGAATAATTTTTTAATACATCCGAGGAGAGTTATTTGGCAAGTTAAACAAAAATATCCTACAACTAGTGCACATTTCTAGATCATCAGATTTTCAATAGAATTTGTTTATTATATTTGCATGTTGCTCGATTCTGATACGATTTTTATCTGACATTCATAAAATATACACTACTGGTAGATATCGTGTCACTAAAAATTTTCATACATTTTAACTATCACTTTCAACTAAAAGCTATAAATATGGTGAAATCTGTGAAGGCTTGGAACCTGTGGAAAGATGATCGCATTGGAGAATTACTGGATCCAACATTGGTGAATACATATCGTGTGAATGAGTTTCAGCTATGCATACAGGTAGCGCTTTTATGCGTTCAAGAAGATCCGAAGATCGGCCATCCATGTCTGATGTCGTGTCCATGCTCGGGAACGAGAGAGCACATTTGCCAGATCCAAACCAGCCTGCCTTGTCAACTTACTTGAGTTTGACAGAAATTGATTCCCCTAGAAGACTAAGAAGGCCTTCACAGATAAATATCACAATGTCGGCGGTACAAGCTCGATAGTATCTGCAAGTTTAGGCAACAAAAAAATAGAAGCTACATTGTGTATAGTGTGTTTGTGAAGTGACTTTGTTGAAGATGTTCTGCTTTCTTCATTTCAATGCAAGCAACAGGGCAAAAGGGAACAGAGAAAAGGGAAAATGAAAACTCCTTTTTTAAGATCTCAAAACATTACCAAGTTATAATTGATTGATTTGCATTCATCTACAAAGTTAATATTCAAACTATGACTTGTTCAACAATTAAATGTAGAAGTGACCAAATCTACACCATTACATGTGGAGCTAAATGTGTATTTAAGTTCTTTCTGTAACGACCCGCCTTGCACAGGCCGTTACACTGTCTAACATACTTACTTACATACTTATAAATTAGCTCAAAACACAGCGGAAATTTTTTTTTTTTTTTATACACGGATTAAAACGTGTTCCTTAGAAAAGGTGTCTGCATAAAATATAATTACATAATTATAAAAACTCAAAAAGGTCAAAACGCGTAGCGGCATAAAGTCCCACGATTTCACAGCTCGTCTCGCCACGCCTCGCCACCTTGCATCATGCATTGCTGACAGGCTGCTTACCTACATCATAGACGTAAGACAGTGAGCTTTTGCTCAGCAAGTACAACTGTCTCGTCCGCGACTTACTTATAACCATATCGAAATACATTTCTAACTTAACATACATAGCCATTCATAATCACATAACATCATTCGTAATAGCATAAACTCACAATGCCTAAACATGCATGGTCCAGTTATGCTCATATTTACTTTCTTTGCTTATCTCTCTGTTAGGGCCCTTACCTTGGTGTTCGTACCCGGCGCGCGACTATGGAGTGGTTGGGGCGGCCAGCCCATTCCAACTCAAACCATAGTCCTACCCGACCTCGGACGGGTGGTACTACACCGGCAAGCTCGCTTGCCTTCTTATCCTTTTTATCCTTTCTTAACTCAATCTTGAGCTTATTTATCTTGTAGGAATTTAGTGAACATGCATCGTGATGTCACCTAATCCTAACTCATGCTGAACATTAAAATCATACTTGATCATGCTTTCTATACATATAACATGGTATATTAGCACAAATAATATGACAATTAACATATTGCACGGCATCACATATCAGCACATAGCATTTCATAACATACACCCTTAACATGCATCTAACTTTACTTGGGTAAGCATCAACTAAAGCCTATGCTGTAGGTGGAGTTGTACTTACCTCTTTTTCTGTTAATTCCTCACTCTCGCTGTCCTGCCTAGCGTACAGCTACAAGTCCTCTCCTGCTTGAGAAAGGACATTGGTGAGATTCCGTTTCTTGTGTAGAATGTTGGCACCCTAACCAACATATCTACTAAAACCTAGCTGTATGTCCCCGTCAGATAACTAACTTGTCCAATTTGGCCTATTACTGCTGGGGATTAATTTTGAACTCGATTAATCCCTTAAGAGGCTACGTTGGATAATCTCTTAATTATCTCCTTGATCTTCTATTGGATTTTTCTTTAATACCTTGGGCTTTACTATTCTATCATAGCATATTGGGTCAATGGCCTTGACCCATTTTGCTTGGCCCATTAAACTTATGGTAGTCCTTAGAGTTACGTTGGATAACCCTTAAGGTTACCTCTTTCTTGTTGTGGGTCAACCAAAGTTGACAATTGGTCAACTACTGGTCAACCCTTGTCAATTCTGGGCCCTTTGGGCCTAAGCCCGGTAACTCGGGTCCTATTTCCGGCTACGGCCCGTAATCGGCTTGATTACCATTTTTATCTTGAAAATCTATTTTCTTAACTTAACTTCATTTTCTTAACTTAAAATCACATTTTTCTTCCTTTTGCACTTTTACAACATTTTTCTTAAAAATCCTTAAAACCCTTTATAAACTTCCGATTTTTGAAATAATTCTTTGTAAATGTTGTTTAGGATCGAAAACTGCCTTTGTAATAGTTTTCGTAGCTAAAATAACGGTTTAGAACACTCTACAAATTTTTTGAAAACATTTTGTAAAACTTTGGTGAAGGAATTTTCGGATTCCTTGCGCACCTCTCATAAAACGTGCCCAGTTTAAAAATCCATCGAGAATCTGAAAAACTTTTCTTCACGAAAGTTGTAGCTCTCAAAAATGATAAAACTTTTGTGTTTTGTGAAAAATCTAATTCTGCCTGTATTGATACCAGTTTTCATTTGAAAATGGCTGATCCTGAAAAATCTGGGTGAAACTGGGCCCAGGGATCAGCCACGGGTTTTGCTGAAAATGAAGGCCGTTGGAGTCTTATTTTGATATTCCGTCCACGTTGTCCTCTAGGAAAACTTGTTCTGAGAAACTTTCGTGTTTTGTGTTTCACCCCATTCGGCCTCTAGAGGCCTTAAAATTTCACTTTTCCAAAACTAGTCAGATTCTAATCCGAATCTGGGCAGTTTTGGGTTTAGTTTCATTTTACATCCTATTTCGCGAATCTAACTCGACCGACCACTTCGGGAGCCTATGATTCAAACACACAACATTTTCTAACGTCCCATTACGCCCATAAACCGTTTTAACCAGTCCATGCAACCCACAATTTAAAAACAAAACCCTAGGGTTGCTTAGTTCTAGCATTGCATTCCATCACAACAACATCATCATTTTAAGCCCTAAAACTCACATGCATCTTGGCTGCCAAAAGGGGCAGATTTCGGCCACAATATGGGGACACACAACCTAAGTTTCTAGCATGAAATTCATACAAAAATCAACACAAATCAAGCAAGATTTAAAGCCACACAAACCCTAGTTCTAACAAATCAAGCACATACAACTAATCTAGGGCAAAAATAGAAATTGGACTTATGTCCATACAACCCCATTGAAGACTCAAATTGAACTTGAAATTAAGCTCAAAATAAAGGGGGTTAGGGTTCTAAGATTTACCTCAACCAAAGCTAAGTTTGGTTGCAAAATTTCTCCTCTTCCTCCTAGCTCACCAACCCCACAGCCACACCTAGAGAAATGGTGATCCAAGAAAATTTTGTTGGCTCCTTCAAAAACCGAAACTCCACAAGGAAAAGCCCTAGGAAAATTTCAAGATTTACTCACCTTATCCCTCTTCTCTTGGTCGGCCACACTAGGAAAACCCACAAGAAAATTTCTCAATCTCTCTCTTGCTCTCACCCTTGCTCAACCGAACTTCCAAGGCTCAAAAACCCCAAGAAATTTCTTTGGTTCTCTCTCCTCTCCTTCTCTCCCTCTGCTGCCGAACTTGCTTGAAGAGAATGCAAGGGTTTTGGCTCACTTTCTTCAATAAAATGAAGAGGAAATGGAAGGGATGTTTGATAGACAAGGGTGGTTGGTGACTTGCCTTAAAAAAAAGGCTTTTCTCTTGCTTTCTTTTCCTAGCTGCTGCCGAAGTTGGAGCAAGGAAAGTTGGCTGAAAATTTTGCATTAAATGCATAGGGAATGGGAGGGTTTGTTTGATGGACAAGAGGAAGGTGGGAGTGGTTGGTGAGATGGCCCTAAAAAGTGGCTTTTTCCTTGTTTTTCCATTCTTTTCTTTTCTTTTCTTGTGCAGCCGAATATGGGGTGGAGGGCAGCTCCACATGGCCTAGCTTTAGGCTAGTGGGTGGTGACATCATGGTTATGGGCACATGTCCTAAGCTTAGTTAGGCTTGTTTGGCATTTTTTGCTTCTCCACAGCTCATTTTTCTTCTCCTCTATGCTACACAGATAATTCTAATATTGTGATTCCTCAAAACACAATATTTTTATCTCATACCGAAGTACAAAAATTTAGCTGTGTGAATTTTGGATCGAAAAATATTTTTCTCGAATTTTTTCGAACCCTTTTTGCCCTTAAATTATAATTCGGTGTGCTTGATTTTCTAGGGACGTTTTACAGCTTATTCTTGCTAACTAGTTCACAAAACATATTCTCGGAACTCGTTCCGCACTGAACTTGAAAAATCTCAAAAAGTCAACCCTTTGACTTTTCGTCGGTCAAGCTTTGACTTTTTCGGTCAAAGTTGACTTTCGTAAAATTTTACACCGTTTCGGCCGTTTCGACTTGAAAGGTCCGTTTTTGAGCTTAGAAATAAATTTTGAGTCTTCTCGACTCATTAAAACTCACAAAATCCTTCAAAAGCCCTAAACCGAGCTTTTTCACGAAAAATTTTCATAAAGTGTAAATAATTCCTTTAAAAGGAAAATGTACATGGAAAATTCGAATATTACACTTTCCTCCTTATTTTTCATCTTTTTTCTTTTTTTTCCCCTCTTCTTTTTGCGGTTAAGTCCAAAAGGAGAAGAGTTATTGGGATACATAGATAGAAATGTACTCAATAATTTTTGGAAGGCAAAACATCCCATTACATATGAATTCCTCGTTACCTAAATTTGTTATGTACTTTGTGGTGGGACTCATTTGAGCCTAGACCTGAATGAGTAGTGCTTGCTCAACTTTTTCTTATTATACTTTTAGATGTGTTTGTTTCAAATTCACATATTAACCCTCTTCAAAACCTTCTTGGATTAATTACAAAAATTCCCCTTGCAATATTAGCATAGTACCACTTTACCCTGTAAATTTCAAAACATAACATATGTTGCCCTCCAACTTTGAAATTTTTAAGAATTTCACTCGCTAATGTTAGTTTTTGAATGGAAAAACTCATGTAACATGCACATATCAAGAAAATTCAGGATGTTTTAGTTTTTTTTTTTTTTAAAAACAAAGGATTAATTTAAAAAAATTCCCCTTAAATTATAGGCCTCGTAACATTTTTCCCCTCCTAGAATTTCAAAACGTAACATCCATTCTGAGGCGACCCACCTTACGTAGGCCGTTACCATACTTATCTTACATAATTAATTAGCTTATCTTATCTCAGCGGAAGTACATAATCAATTTTTTTTTTAACAACTAAACAACTTGAAAAGTTAACTTAATTACAAATACGTATTGCACATTCTTTTTGAAGAAGTACTTGAGTATCATACATATACAAGTATGTACATAATTACATGGCTATCATAATTATCATAATTGGAAACGTGTAACGGACTCCATCCCAAGTTTCACAATTCACCATGCCAAGTATAATAACCCGAAATTTTTACGGACTCATGATTTCCTTGTATTTAAAGAAATTAAAGTCCGTATTCTGTGTTTATGTGATATTCATGTAAATTATGAATATCAACGTGAAATTCATGATTTTATCAGTAAATGTTTGAGTTCTCATTTAATTAGTTATGAGACTCAATAAGTAGTTACTTAGTCATGCATAGGGCTTTTTGTGAAAAAGGCATAACAAAAATTCATGATATTATGTTGGTCAAAGTTTGACTGAAAAAGTCAAAGTTTGACCAGAAAAGTCAAAGGTTGACCCGAAAGGTCAAAGGTATGACAGTGCTATAATATGATAAGCAGTATGGAAAATATACTGCGAAAAACCGTCATTACGGACAAGATAGCATGAATAGGATATAAAACCACCAAAGAAAAATCAAGCACACCAAGAAGGATATTAAGGGCAAAAAGGTTTCAAGAAATAAGAAAAATTTTTATACAGTCTGATTTCACACAGATGAATTTTGGACTGCAGACAGTGCAACAATACTGTATTATAAGTGCAAACAGTATTAGAAATATCTGTGTTAGTATGAAATGGACTGCATATTAAGGAAAAAGCCAAACAAGGCCTAAAAGGTGGACACCTCATCAAGGATAATTATATAATTTTTGGAATTAAAGAAAACGTGGAAAGAAATCAAAAACTTATCCACCAAGCAACCAAGGATGGCCGGCCACATGTAGGGGTGAAATTGCAAATATTTTGTCCTTAGAGGCTAAAATGTAATTTTAGAAAAATAAGTGATGTAAGTAAAGTGATGTCATCAAGATGATGTCATAATGATGTAAGAACTTGCCCTAGAAGGCAAACCAATGGCCGGCCACATGTTGGACCAAATTGCAAATATTTTGTCCTTAGGGGCTAAAATATAATTTTTGGAAAAATGTGATGTAAGCATGATGAGGTAAGCATGATGATGTAAGCATTTGCTTGGAGAGCAAGCACATGGCCGGCCAACATGCCAGTTGGAGGGCATCTAAGCAAATACTTTTGCTTTAGGGGCCAAAATGTAATTTTTGGAAATAAAAATAAATCCAAAAATTAAGTATTTTTCACTTATAAATAGGTGAGGGGGTAGCTGATTTTGTTCACAAAAAATAAGAAAATACCCCAAAACTATGGTCAAAAAATTCTCTCATCCTCCCCCCTAAAATTCGAAGCCAAAAAAGGAAGAGAAAAGAAAAAAAAAAAAAAAAAAGTGAAGTGAGAAAGCTTGGTGGTGGTGGCTGGACTTGGTAGGGAGCTCAAGTTGAGTGGCCAAAAATTTTGGAACCCCATTTGGAGGGGAAGGCTGGTTATGGAGGGTAGTAAGGAAAAAGGGAAAAGTTAGAACCAATCTAGCCAAACCTTTGAATGACTAAGGTAAACCCTCTAAACCTCTAAGTCTTTTATTAAGTTTGGAGTAAGATGTTTATGTGTATGTTTTTCATGTATGTATGGCCGAAAATTTGGAACCCCAATTGGAGGGGAAGGTCGGTTATGGTGAAGAAGCAAAGGGAAAAAGTTTAGACCCAAAACTCAGCACCAACCTTGTGTTGAATTAAGGTAAATCTCCCTTAGCCCTAAGCTTTTTAATTTGAGCTTCAATTTGGAGATTTAAGTGTATTTTAAGTTGGATTTGTAAGAGCATAAGCTCATATTATTTTCATTGCCCTAGTTTAGAAATTTTAGGTTTTGTGCTTGATTAGGTTATGGTGGTGATTTTATGAGCTTTAAATGATTTATGCTTGCATGATTCTAGGGTTTGCTTGCATGTCTTTAAAATGTTTGTTATATGTCCCCAATATGCTTAAGAGATTGTAGGTTATGCATGATGTTGAATAAGCTAGATTAGAAGCTTGAATGATGAATGGATATGCAAACCAAAGTTTTTGCCAAACCCTAGCTTGGTGCAAAAACACCCAAGGGTTTGCATGAAAATGTTTGGCTATGCATGGATGATATATGGATGCATGATGACGGAACTTTACATTAGAAAAGCGCTGCATGCTTGATCTTAGTCTCCCGAGTGATTGGTTGAGTTAGAATACACGAATTAGGATGTAAAACGAATTTAAGAAGAAAACTGCCAGATTCGGGTGAAAACTGACCAGTTTTCTGGAAAGTAAGATTTGAGGCCCTTAGAGGCTGAATCTGAAGAAAGTTAAAACTACAAAGTTGTAGAGAAGGGATTTTCCTAGTGGGCAACATGAACAGTTTTTAAAAATAAGGCTCCAATGGCCTTGGTTTTTACAGAAATCCGGACCTGACCGTGCCCAGACTTCATGCACGGCCAGGCAGGTTCAACAAGGAAAACAAGTAGGTTAAAGGCCAAAATGGGTCTTGAGTGAAACATAAAAATTGTAGGGCTTTTCAAGGTCTAAAACTTTCATGAAGACAACTTTTCCAGATTCAACCCAGATTTTTAAATAAAATTAGATTTTAAACACTGCACATGAAACAGGAATCCTGCACAGGATTTTCTAAAACAGTGCAGGAAAAGGACATTCCTACACATACACTAATAAATTAACTATGGAAACTGATTCCAAGAGCAGTTTTCAACACTTAGTAATTTTTACAAATCCCACTCAAAAGTTATGATTTTTACAAGTTGAACCAAGGATTTTTGGTACAAAAATAACACATAAAATGATAAGCTTTTCCAAACAAAGGGAAACAAGCTTTTAGACACAAGTTGTCTTAAAACTTAGTAATAATATGATGACCAACGGTAACCGGGAAGGATACCCGAGTTACTGGATTAGGCCCAAGCCCAATGTTGCCCATAGTAAACCAATAGGAAGTTGACTTAAGGGACCCAAGTTAGTTTACACCAAGGGTTACCTAATGTAACCCAACAGGATACTAAGTTTGTATTGGGCCTAGAATCTAGGGTTACTCCTTGTAACCCAATGGATTAAATATGATTGGGCTTAGTAACCAAGGTTACCTTAAGTAACCTAATAAGTTATGATCCACGTATGATAAGCCATGAACCCTAAGGTTACTTATTGCAACCAAGTGAGTTAGCATGTATATGTATGGGGGACATATAACTAAGGTTATGTATGGATGTTGGTTAGGTTACCAACACTTTATGATTATGATAGGATTCTTATCCTATGTTGTTGTTTTTAAATAAGCAGGAAGTAACCTGCTGTTGCAATATGTTTTGAAGCAACAAAATCTAAGACAGAGCATACCAGGTAAGTACAAACCTCACCTACAGTATGAAAATAGTAAATACTATTTTCAAGTATGCTATGTTATGCTATGCTACGTATGTCATGTTTTCAAGTATGCCATGTTTACAAATATGTCATGTTTTTAAGTATGCCATGTTATGGTTAAAATGTTAAGTTATGATATGATATAGTGACATCATGAGGCATGTTCACTAATGTTAAACCATATAGTAAGAACATACAAGTAAGGTGTCGTACCAACCTCCTGTCAGGTGGAGGATTATTCATGTTCATGTTCAAGTTCAAGTTTATGATTCCCAGAATTGTTATGGACCTTGCAAACCCTAACTTTTTCTGGAGAGCGTCCATTCGGTACATACACATAAGGGGCCCACATGTAATCAAGATAATAAGTTCAAGTACATAAAAGATTCATAATTGGATATAATTGGTTCATGCATAAGTTGAATGATATTTCTTGTGTTTTTGTGAGATTATGTTTGTACTTGTTGGGCGGAAGCTCATCAGTATATTTTATACTGTAGGTAAAAGTAAAAAGCCAGCAGTTTTACTTGGTGGGCCATGGAGACGATGCAGCAAGTGAAGGGCGGTGTGGGATACCACTATGCAGATTTTCCGCAAATTGTTTAAATTATAAAGTTGTACATGTATAATTAAGAAACATGTTACGTCTCATGTATGTAATGTTTTCAAGTTACGATTTTAAAATGAAGTTTCAAAAGAAGAAAAAAAATTTTATTCTGAAATTTCCCGATTAGTCTAAGTATTAGATTTAGAAACTAAGTTAAGTACGTTAAGTAACGGCCCACATTTACGTAGTCAATTCTACGTGGATGGTCGGGACGTTTAAGTTAAGAAAGCATGGTAACGGCCCTACGTATGTAGAGCAGAATTTGGGGCGTTACACCAAGCCTCACCGTCTTGTATGAAGGATTACCGATAGGTTGCTTACCTACAGCATAGACATAAGTCATGAATTTTCGCTCAGCAAGTACAACTATTAAACCGCAAAACTTTTGATAAATCATAATGCATGAACCATTTATGCTTTCATTATGCTCTCTTATCTTAACATAATTTTCTTTTTTTTTAGGCCCTTACATAACATAAGTGTACGTACCGTGGCGAGCAGCCATGGAGTGGTTGGGATGGCCAGCCTTGTCTAACTCAAACCATGGACCAAACCGGACCTAGTGCAGGTCGGTATGACATGAGAAAACTTGCTTCATATCATACTTGAAAATGTTTTCTTTCTTGAAAATAGTTTCTTGAAAAGAACAGTTTCTTATTTGAAACACAATCTGATTCTCACCATATGAGTTATTCTTAGTGAGCATGCTTCATGATGCTGCAATGATAAAACATACGTCATATGCAACATATACATAAATGAGTGAGCTTTGAAACATGCAAAGCAGTGAAAATATTTTGCCTATGCTGTAGGCGAAGTTGTACTTACCACTTATGCTAAATCCTTAATCCTGGGTTCCGCCAAAACACGATAACAGGTTACATTGCTATTTCCAGAAGAATCGTAAGGTAAGAATCATTATATCCTTTTATGATTGAAACTTGCATTTAACTAACTTAATCCGATAAACTTGGTTGTTAGTGTGCGAGTAGGAATTGCCTATTTTGAAAATCCTGTATGGAATTTGACCGTACCCTGCACAGTTTTGGAAATCTAGTGTTTTCTTCAAAATCTGTTTTGAATTTCACAAAATTTCCTTCATGAAAGTTGTAGACAACATCAAAATCTAAAACTTTTGTTTTTGGTCAAAACCTTGAATCTGTCTCTAACTTGCTTGTTTCTTCCTTTGAAAATTTTTGACCATATTCACTAACCCTAAGGATTGGTCTCGGCTTTTGCTAAAAACGGAGGTCTTAGGAGCCTTATTTTTAAAAATGGTCCATGTTTCCCCCTAGAATTTTCCATCCTCTACAACTTTACAGTTTTGACTTTTTCCAAATTCGGCCTCCAAGGGCCTCAAAATCTTGTTTCCAGAAAACTGTCCATTTAAATCCGAAAGTGGCAGATTTCGATCAAACGAGTTCTTATGTAAAATTACGTGCGTTCTAACTCGAACGGTTAAAATCGTGAGCCTATAACAAGCATACAGGGTGTTTCATAATATTCTTTTGATCATACTTTCATTTTTCATCCATATCATCTTTCTGCAATCCCAAATGGTGATCCATACCAGTTTAGGGTTTTTAGGGTTTTCTCAAACCCTAATTGCAACATAACACATCCTTTTTCTTATTCAATTTTGAGATATCATTTTTGAGCATAAACAGACATATAGTAAACAGGTAATAGGCATTCTCATAGCCAAAACCTCTAACTTAAAATTCATAAACTTGCATCAAATCATTACTAGAGACCACCAACTCCTAATTAGGCAAAATCAAGCACTTACCAAAAACCCTAGTGCATGAATTTAAAGAGTGAGCTTATGCTCTTACAATTTCAACATATAAATACACTTAAATCTTAAACCCAAAACTTGATTGAAGAACTAGAGGGTAAAAGGCTTACCTCAAACTTCAAGAAGGTGGATCTAGGCTATGGTTGAAAAGTGTTTCCTTACACACTCTTAGGACCAAAACCGGCCTCTTCACTCTTACTCCCTATTCTTCTCTTTTTCTTTTCTTTCTATGGTTCAACTCTTAGGGGGAAAAGGTTATGGAGATGAGCTGCACAACTTTGAGTTTCACTAAAAGTTCTTGAAGTGATTTTACTTTTACCTATTTATAGGTGAAATCACTTATTTCTTGAATTGCTTAATAATCCTTAAAAGTAAAATTTTTGCTCAAGAATCCTTATGTGATGGCCGGCCAAGCTTGCTTAAACTAGCCAAGTAAGCAAGGCTAGGGGGCTTGCTCATCAAGGCTAGAAGCATGAGGTGTCCTCTCCTTGTGGTGGCCGGCCATGTTGTGCATGCCATAGCTAGCCAAGTGAGCAAGGCTAGGAGCTTGCTCATCAAAGCTAGTAGCATGAGGTGTCCTCTCCTTGTGGTGGCTGGCCATGTTGTGCTTGTCATAGCTAGCCAAGTGAGCAAGGCTAGGAGCTTGCTCATCAAAGCTAGTAGCATGAGGTGTCCTCTCTTTGTGGTGACCGGCCATGTTGTGCTAAGTAAAGGGACATTGAAACACAACACATAACCAAATAAGCAAGGCTACAATGCTTACTTAGCAAGGCCAAAAATGTGAGGTGTCAAATTCTAATGAACTTCAAATTTTCATAATTTGTATATGATCCTTAAAAATGAAATATTTATTCATAGAACCATGAGGTGGCCGGTTCTAGTAAGTCCATGTGGAAGAACATGGTTAGGTAATTATGATTCACCAAACCCTAACTCTTTTCTTTGGTTTCTAACCAAGTTAACCAAGCTTGCAATTAGTCATTGGCTTAGTTGGATTTGAAACTCTAGTTAGAAAAATCTATAACTCCAAAAATTTCCATATTTATCTATAATCACATAATTTTCTCAAAATTGCACATTGGCCCCTAAAGGTAAGGATATTTGCACTTTAGTCCATAAAGACAAAATATTTTGCATATAAGTCATTGTGAGGTGGCCGGTTCTAAAAGAGGCATTTGTCTTCTAAATTCTTACTTAATCATCCTCTCAATGCTTTCTTAATTTTCTAAAAAACCCATACTTACTCAATTATCTTAAAATCGCATACTGGCCCCTAAAAAAAACATATTTGCATTTTGGTCCCTATGAGGTGGCCATTCATAAGGAATGCTTAGTGGCCCAAAAATTTCTCCAATGATCATCCATTTATATTCATAAACAAGGTGTCCTCCCATTAGGCACTGTTTGGCAATTTTCTTAAAATTTAAAACTGCTTCGTTCTTATTGGTCTACATATGTGCTTGATTTTCCTATTGTGGTCTCATACCCTATTCTTAATTATTCATACATGATGACGGTTTTTTCACAGTATAATTTCCATACTGCTAATTATACTGTAGCACCGTCTTAACCTTACCTTAGGTTATTTCAGTCAAACGTTGACCGACATAGGATCATAAACCCGAATTGCACCTTTTTCCACAAAAGGCTTCGTACTTGCATGGATAATTTATCATTGAGTCTTAAAACATTACCAGGACTCAATAATGCTATGATAATTCAAATAGCATCAAATATCATATTTTTACGGATCATAAAAGTCTTAGGTACATCTTTACCCAAAAGGAACTCAACATGAGATAAAGAAGATAGTTGGAATTGGTTAAGGATTATGATTGTGAGATTCTTTATCATCCCAGAAAGGCCAACAAAGTTGCTGATGCATTGAGTTGGAAATTGTATGCCACCCTCATGTCAATTCAAGTACTACCACAACCACCTTAGGAAGATATTTTCAAGCATGGAATTGAGCTTATTATGGGAAAACTTTCCTCATTGACTCTCAAGCCTACAATTCTTGGTGAATCCAAGGAAGCTCATGGGCTCAATCCTAGTTTGGTTAGGACAAGAAAAGAAGTCATGGAAGGGAAATAAACTAATTTTGCTGTGTCAAATTGTAACGACTACGTAGGCCGTTACCATACCGTGCTTACATACCAAACCTAGTGACGATCCACCTTATATGGCCGCTACTTCATACTTAACATACTTAAACAAACTCTCGTATTTCATAAAAATACGAAATATATTTTTTTGCTTTTTAATCTCAATTTAAAACTCAAAACTCAAAACTTAATTTATACTCATACTTATTTATGTGTATTCACTCGAGTACCGAGCTTTAAAATCATATTTTAACAAATCATACTCGTTATCATATACTAATACCATCAACTTATCATAACATAATACAAACACATTTTACAAAACATATTTCCAAAACCCGTGGTGGTGTCCAATCCAAATTTCACAGTCTGTAATGCCATCTCTCCATAGTCTTGCATCAATCATCTCTGATAGGTTACTTACCTACAGCATGAATGTAAGTTATGAGCTTATGCTCAGTAAGTACAACTTTCTATTGCGCAAAACATTTTAGTAAAAGAATGTATGAACCGATTATGCTTTCTTATGTTAACTTGGTTCTGGGCCCGTTACATATCATGTGTGCACATACCATGACACATAGCTATGGAGTGGTTAGGGCGACCAGTCCAATCCAACTCAAATCATGAACCAAACTGTTTAACATTAAGTCGTTGGGGCAGCCAATCGAATCAAACTCAAACCATGGACCAAACCATTTAAACCCACCCTTGTGGAAAGTCGGTATGAGACAAGAAAATTTGCTTATCTTATCTTATTACAGGAAAACTTGTTCTTGGTTGATCATACTTGAAAACTTAAATCTTAATTGTTTTTTACTTGAAAACTTAATCTTGTTCTTATCATATGATTTATTATTTGTAAACATGTTTTCATGATATCACAATAATAAAACATAAAACATATGTTTATCTTGTAAATCAATGCATGAATTTTTAAAAAACATGCAACATAATAAAAACATTTTGCCTATACTATAGGCGGAGTTGTACTTACAAATTGTCCTACACTCTTGGTTTATTGTTCCAACAAAGCACGACAACAGGTTTAATATTCATATGTTCAAATAACACATAAGATAAGAATCGTCTATCTTACCACAAACCATAACATATTAGATCAGTATCCAATCCGATTGCCATTGGTAATCATAGATGTCAACCCTAACATAGTAAATCGGTATCCCATTCAATTACCATTGGTAATCATAGATACAGACCCTAACATAATAAATTGGTCTCCTATCTCGTTACCATCAGTCATACACTTGTTACCATATTCTTATGTTTTGAAAATATCATAACTTAATAAATCAAGTATTTCTTATCATAATACTTGAAATTACCTTTCATAAAACATAGTACATTTTTAAAAATCACTTGGGAAATTCTATTAGATTTAAACGTTTTAAAACTATTTTTGTAAGGCAGCAATTCCTTTTTAAAAGAGATCGTAAAATCTTAAAAACTGCTTTTAAAACAGCCTTTTAATTTACTAGAATACATGTGTGCAGGAAATTTTCTGTACCATGCACAGTTTTGAAAATCCCATTTTATCTTTAACTTAGTTTAAAATTTGGGAAAATTTTCTTCACGGAAGTTGTAGATCTCGTCGAAACCTACAACTTTGTTTGTTCAAAACTTAATTCTACCTTTAACTTGCCTGCTTTTCTCTTTGAAAAATTCTGGCCATGTACAGTAATTAGACTAGCTAGTTTTGAAAACAGATTAAAACAAAAGCCTTTGGAGCCTATTTTTAGAAACTGTCTATTCTACACCTTAGGATTTTCGGTGTTCTAAAACTTTGCAATTTTAACATTTTCCAAATTCGGCCTCTAAGGGACTCAAAATCCAGTTTCCAAAAAACTGTCCAGATTATTTTTCAAAAACCGGCAGTTTGCATTTTGTTGGTTTCTTAGCTTAAAAATTCACACCCACTACCTCAAACGGTCGAAACATGAGCCTACATCAACATACAGCGTGTAGGATTCGTTCTTAACATTGAACTAGTCACTTATCTCATGTTCTTGATAAGCACAATATTGATTACTTACTTATTTACCAAATTGTGTCTTTAGGTTAATTTCTGAACCAATATACAATTAGCATTTACATCGTCATCATTATTCATAAAATCCCCCTACTTAAACATGTGAAGGCATTTCACAAACACATGGTGAGTAATGAGCACACATAACCTTAAACTCAACATAGAGTATAAAAATCAAACACATGCTTAGAGTTAGCAACCAAGTTAACCTAAGCATAGATCTAGCATAAACAATCATCAAAAACCATAATATAAGAAGCATGAGCTTATGCTCTTACAATCCATAGCTTGAAATACACATAAATCTCATAAACGAAAACTTAATGAAATTCTTAGTTGGAGGGTTGAGATTATGCCTCTAAAAGTTTGAAAAAGTGGTTTTAGACCTTGCATGCGCAAAAATTTTGGCTCTACTCTCCACCATAGCAACCGGCCACCCCCCCCCCCCTCTTTTTTTCTAAGGTTAGAGAGGAATAGTTGAGAAGGAACTAGAGGGTGAGAAGCTAACTAAAGTCTTCCAATTCTCACAAATCACCTCTATTTATAGGTGGAAATTTCCAAATTTTTCACATTTATTTTTATTTCTAAAATTCTCCTTGAATTTACATATTTGGCCTTAAAAACAAAATTTTGCCTTCCATGTCCCTCCAAGTGGCTGGCCATGCAATGTGTTTGAGCCAAAAATATCTCTTCAAACTTATCTCTAATTTTTTTTTCCTTGTCCCACAAGGCCACCCAATATAACCGGCCATGCGGAGGCTCTAGTTAAAAAAATCCATAAATTCCATAAATCAAAAATTACATATTTATCTACCCTTACTTGGCCTCCAAGTAGGGTCATGTTTGGCACTCCCCCTAATATGCAATCTAATTTCTTAATAATCCAGGTAGTGCAAATACTATTATAATTATCAACAGTTCAGGATACTGAATTGCAGTCTAGTATTTATTTGTACTTAACTGGAATGCGCATAGGATTTTCTTAGGACTTGAAGCGACTTAGTTCTTATTGCTCCAAATATTATTCATGATTTTCTGGAGTTATCCCATTCCTTATTCTTACTTCTTCATCCGTAATGATGGTTGGCCATAGCATAATTTCAATACTGCTTATAATATGGCAGTACCGTCTTAATCATGTCGTAAATTATCCTAGTTAGTCATTGGCTAGAACAAAACCATAAATCATGATTATGCCTTTATCACCATAAGGCCTCATCCTTGACTTAATAGATCATCATTGAGTCTTATAACACTATAAGAACTTGAACATACTCTGATAATCAAATCAGATCATGAGCTTCATGTTAACATACATGATTCAGACTTAGATTTTCCTTTATATCTAAGGAAATCACAAGTTCATCAAAATTTTTGGTGGTTACACAAATGAGGGTATCCTTCATTTTAAGGATAGGTTATGTGTACCTAGCAACGAAGAACTCCGAAAGCAAATTCTATCTGAGGCCTACACACTCCATACTCCACCCATCTCGGAGTGACTAAGATGTATAAGGACTTGAAGGAGCATTTTTGGTGGACCAAGATGAAGAATGGCGTGGCTGAATTGATGAGTAAATGCCTAACATGTCATAAAGTTAAGGCAGAACATCATCGACCAGTTAAGAAATTGCAATCTATTGAAGTTCTAGAGGGAAGTGAGAACAAATCACTATGGATTTTGTGGTTGGATTGCCAAAAACCAGTGAAGGTTATAACGCCATCTGGGTAATTGTAGACCATTTGACAAAATCAGCATGTTTTAAAAAAATTAAAGTAACGTATTCTCTGGAAAAGTTGGCAGAATTATATGTGTCCCATTTCGTTAAGCTACATGGCATTCTTTTATCAATCATTTCAGACTGCGATAGCCATTTCGCCTCCACTTTTTGGAAAAGTGTTCAGCGAGTGATGGGAACTGAGCTTAAGTTTAGCACTACTTTTCACCCTCAGATGGATGGTCAATCCGAGTGAACCATTCAAAACTTAGAGGATATGTTTCGTGCTTGTATTATAGACTTCATAGGTGCATGGAATAAGAAGTTACCATTGATTAAATTCTATTACAACAACAGTTATCAAGTGACTATTGGGATGGCACCCTATGGAGCACTCTATGGTAGGAAGTGCTGATCATTGATACACTGGCATGAAACAGGGGATAAGCAATTGGAAACCATAGATTTCATTATTTAGACTACTGAAGCAGTCAAGAAAATATGACAACTAATGGAAGCAGCTCAGTGTTGACAGAAGAGTTATGCTGACAAGTGAAGGAGGCCTTTTGAATTTCAAGAAGGAGACTTCGTTTTCTTGAAGGTAGCACCGATGAAGGGTGTGATGCAATTTGGAAATGAGGGCAAGTTAAGCCCGAGGTACATAGGACCTTTCAAGATCATAGAACATGTTGGTAAGGTAGCTTATCGATTAGCATTACCGTCATAGTTGTCAACAGTGCATAATGTCTTTCATGTCTCAATGCTGAATAGCTAAGTCTCAGATCCGTCTCATGTAATTGAGCATGAACCAATTCAAGTTCATAAGGACCTCATTTATGAAGAAAAGCTTGTGTGAATTTTGGCCCGTGAAGAGAAAACTCTCAGAAACAAGACCATACCCCTTGTCAAGGTGTTATGGTGAAATCACAAAATTGAGGAAGCCACTGTAATAACCAAAAATTTCTACGGACTCATGATTTCCTTATACATGAGGAATTTAAGTCCGTACTATGTGTTTATGTAATGTTTCATGAAAGTTATGAATATCAATGTGAAATTCATAATTTTATCAGAAAATGTTTAAGTTCTCATTTAATTAGCTATGAGACTCAATAAGTAAGTTGCTTAGTCATGCATGAGGCTTTTTGATAAAAAAAAAAGGGTAAAATAGGAATTTATGATTTTATGATGGTCAAAGTTTGACCAGAAAAGTCAAAGGGTTGACTATGACGATACTGTATGGCAAGCAGTATGGAAAATATACTGCGAAAAACCGTCATTACGAATAAATAAGCAAGAATAAGATTCAAGACCGCCCTAGAAAAATCAAGCACATTATTTAGGACAATAAGGGCCTAGTAGTTTTAAGTCCTAAGAAAATCCCATACGCAGTCTAATTTTTACTCAAATGAATTATGGACCGTAGTCCAGTATTACGATACTGTTTTGATAAAAAAAAACAGTACTGATATTATCTAAGTTAGCAAGGAAATGGACTGCATTAAGAGATTTTTGGAATCATGTGAATGATTATGCATGAATTGGAAGCCATGTGGCTCTACTCAAAGCCGGCCACCTACAGGGACTAAATTACAAATATTTCGTCCTTAGGGGCTAAAATGTAATTTTTAGAAAAGTAAGCTAGATGATGATGTCATGATGATGTAAGCATGATGATGTCATGATGATGGCATGATGAGGTCATGATGATGTGGCATGATGATGTAAGTAAAAACAAAAAAAAAATCAACTTAGGCTCCAAGACAAGCAATGGCCGGCCACCACATGTAGGGGTATATGGGCAAATATTTTTCTCTCAAGGGCTCATAAATAATTTTTGGATTAAAAATAAATCTAAAAATTAAATAATTTTCACCTATAAATAGGTGATGGGAGGTGGTTCATTTGCCTCACAAAATGAGAAATTGTCCTAAAACTATGGTCAAATTTCTCCTCACCCTTTCTTCCCCTTAGAAGCCGAACACTAGTAGAGAGAAAAAAAAAATGAAGAAGGAATTGATCTAGGAGAGTGGTCGGATTTTTGGTGGAACACCAACTAGGGTGGTCGAAAATTTTGAAACCCACAAAGCCAAGGAAGGCCGGTTGTGGTAGAGAGAAAAAGAGGAGAAAAAGTTTGGATCAAAACCTAACCCAACCTTGTGTTGATTAAGGTAAATTTCCTATAGAACCCTAAGCTTTTCAATTTAAGCTTTAATTGGAGATTTAAGTGTATTTTCAAGTTGGATTGTAAAAGCATAAGCTCATTCCATTTCCATAGCCCTAGTTTAGAAATTTTTAGATTTGTACTTGATTAGGTGATTAGGTGGTTTTGATTCACAAGTTATGCATACTAATGTGATTAGGGTTGCATGATTTTAGGGTTTGCTTGTATGTTTTATGATAAGGTTGTATGTCCCCAATATGTTTGAGAATGTATGGATGCATGATGGAAGTTTACATTAGAAACGCTGCATGTCTGTTTTAGACTCCCGGTGTGACCGATTGAGTTAGTATGCGCATAATAGGACGTAAAATGGACTTAAGCAAGAAAACTGCTAGTTCGGGTAAAACTGGCCAGTTTTCTTGAAAGCTGCATTTGAGGCCCTTAAAGGCCGAATTAAAACATAAAAGTTGTATAGAAGGTTTTTCCTAGTGGGCAGCATGGACCGTTTTTGAAAATAAGGCTCCAATGGCCTTAGTTTTTACAGAAATCCGAACCTGGTCATGCCCAGGCTTCATGCACGACCAGGCAGGTTCAACAGGGGAAATAAGTAGGTTAGAGTCTGAACTGGCTCGAGTAAAACATAAAAGTTGTAGGGTTTTTCAAGGTCTAAAACTTTTGTGAAGAAAACTTTTTCAAATTCGACCCAGATTTTTAAATAAAAATTAGATTCCAAAGCTGTGCAGGAAACAGGAAATTCCTACACAGGATTTTCTATAACAGTGCTGGAAAATGACATTCCTGCACATACACTGATAATTGGCAGTAGGAAACTGTTCCCAAGGTAGTTTCCAACACTTAGCAATATTTACAAACCCACCTCAAAGAGTTATAATTTTTGAATAAGTTGAACAAGGATTTTTGTATATAAAGAAAAGGACATAGAATACAAAGTTTTTCCAAAACAAAGAAAAACAAATTTTGGACCCCAAGTTGTTTTAAAACTTGGTAATAAGATGATGACCAATGGTAACCGGGAAGGATACCCGAGTTACTGAATTGGGCCCAGAGCCCAAGGTTACCAATAGTAACCCAACAGGATATAACTTAGGAAATTGGGCCTTAGTAACACAAAAAGATTAACCCAAGTTTGACTTAGGCTCACACCAAAGGTTACCCAATGTAACCTAATAAGATACTGAGTATGTCAGTTGGGCCTAAAACCCTAGGGTTACATTTAGTAACCCAGTAAGTTGTCATAGACATGTATGGGGGACATATAACTAAGTTTTCTCAGGGAAATTGGTTAGGTTACCAACATTTTATGATTATGATTTATAGGATCCTTATCCTATGTTCTTTTAAATAGCAGGAAGTAACCTACTGTTGCGACCTGATTTGGAGTAACGAAACCTGAGACATAGCATATCAGGTAAGTACAAACCTCATCTACAGTATAGAAAATAGTAAGCTATTTTTCAAGTATATGACATGTTTTCATGTATGCCATGTTATGCTATATTAAATCATGTTATGCTATGTCAAGTCATGTTATGTTATGTTAAGCCATGTTAAGTCATGATAAGCCATGTTAAGTCATGTTAAGACATGATATGTCAAGTTATGCCATGATTTATGGTTATGCCATGTTGTAAGAAATAAACATGCCACAAGTTATTTTATGCTTTTCTTCTTTAAGTCATGCCATGTCTATGTAGTACATGCATCTTGACTAATGAGATCACATGTAAAGAATCTTAGTCTTAGTAAAGTAACAAGATTAAGACTAAACTAAGACAAGTAAAGTGTCGTACCAACCTCCTGCCAGATCGTGGAGGATTACAAGTTTCAAGTTACCAAGACCTTCTGCTAGATCGTGAAGGTATACATGATTCCCAGAATTATTAAGGACCTTACAAACTCTAACTTTCTGTGGATTGCACACTTTTGGTACGTACACAAGGGGCTCACATGTTAAAGCAAGATAATAAGTTTAAGTCAATAATTGATCATAAAATATTCATAATTGTACATAATTGGTTCATGCATAAGTTGCACGACATTTGTTACGTTCTGTGATATTATGTTTGTACTTGCTGGGCGAAAGCTCATCATATATTTCATACTATAGGTAAAAAGCCTGCAGCTTAATTGGTGGGCCATGTGGACGATGCAGCGAGTGAAAGGCGGTGTGGGATACCACTACGCAAGTTTTCCGCAAGCTCTTTTAAGTTGATATGTATATATATATCTCAAAAATAAATTGTGTTATACATTATATATGGAGTTGAAGACTTGAGAATGTCTTTTCATTTTAGTATATATACATGACAAGTTTGCTATATGAGCTAATCTATTTATATATGTTTTAAAAAAAAATTTACTCTCGAATTTCCAAGTAAGTTTAAGTTATTAAAACCAAGATGTAGTACAAGTATGTATGGTAATGGCCCTACGTAGGTCAGGCCGTTACAGCCACTTGGGAATGTGAAGGAGAAATGAGAAAAAATTATCCATTTCTGTTCTAATTTATGAGGACACAAATTTTGTAAGGAGGGTAGATTATGACGCCCCATAAATTCATAAACTTGATTCATGAATTATTATCATGGATTTCCTTCATTAATATACTTCTAATGAATTATTTTGATGAATATTAAATTTTTAGGTCATGAATTATTGTATATGTATCATTAGTATGATGATATCGATGATCTAACAATGTTGAGTTTCTTTATTTAAATAGAAATTATAGATATATAGAAGATGAGTTGAACGACGTATAAATTAATACAAAATATTTATTATGTTGTATTAGAGGGATAAATGTTACTTTTGGAAAAAAAAAAAAAAAAAAAGCCCATTTTTGTTAGTAGGTCAATTTAATGACTTTAGTATTTATTTTGATCATATCAATATTTAATTTTTTGAGAGTATGATTGGGAAAATTAATATGTCAAATAGATAGAAGATGAATAATTAGGATTAATAATTGGGAAAATTAATGTGTCAAATAGATATAAGATGAATAATTACGATTTATGCTTAGAAAATCCAAAGGTGGAAGAGTGATCAAGAATTGTTCTTAGATTTGAAATCACTGGTGTAGAGTTTATGTTAAATGATCCTAGGATGGCCATGCTTTGGATGGTAAGTGACTAATAAGAGCTTAAGATAAGGATTGGCATGATAAAAGATCCAATGGATAAGAATAAGGATGACAACTTTTGATCAATAGTGGAAAAATTAGAAGAAAGAAAAACAAAATAAAAATGAGAAAAACCAAACGGAGATCTGGATTTTGTGGTCAAAAGCAAAAAAATTTTTGAATAAGTGACAAAAAAAAAAAAAAAAAAAAAGAAAGTGGTGCATGCATGCAACATCATGTAAGAGATGGCATGGCTTGTTTTGTCAATATGACACAAAGAAGAGACAAGTGAAAGTGACCCCTTGTCTCAACTTTGTTGAACAAAATTTTCAACCCAACTCCCCTCCTTAAGTGGCGGCAATACAAGGAGAGAATCAACCAAAAATTTTTCATTTTTACCCCTCAAAATACAGCCTCTTTAAAGCAAATGTTGACTAAAAACAAGCCCTCAATATCTCATTTTATTCTCACACAAGTTAAGCTCAAAAACCCTAGCTTCTCTAGCCACCACCAGCACTATTCTCCATCTCCCAACACCCCTCTAGCATCCTCCTCCCTCTATTTTCAAGCTCCAAGCAACCTCGTTATTAAGTTCGAAGAAGTGTGATGTGGAGTTAGAGGACATGTTACTAGGGGTAACCTAGTGGTACTCTTTGTATTTTAGTCATTTTTGGATAACTAAAGCATGATGTTTAGTTAGAATCTTAATGTTAGACTTCTACTTACCTACGAAAAGGTTTTGAGAAGAATTGGAGATCCGAGATCTTAAAAGATCTACAAACTTTGTTAGAGTTTGTAGATGTTGTGGTTATATGGCATGCATTAGAAACTTTGAAATGAAAAATAAATTATATGATAAGATTCTACAGAGGACAAGCTTCATTTTAGGCTTTGTAATCACTTAGTTTGCTTTTGGATGTCTAAAGTTATATGTATTTGAAGTTATGATACAAAACTAGAGAGAAAATGAACCATTGAGGTACGGTCTAGCCATATGTTTTATGTACTCCAAACCCTTTAGTCTCAAAATTTTGGATTATAAGTTATAGATTTAAAAACTAGATTCTTTGATTTTTCCAACAAGGTATCATGCGTCTCAAACGGATAAATCTACAGTTTTTTGTAAATTTTACAAGTTTGGACTACGAACTGAGAGTTTTACTGAAACCCTGTATCAGCCACGGATTTTGTACATTTTGGGTTAGTAAACCATAATTTTTTACAAATATGTTCTTATTGTATAAATTAAACACCATAAGCTTTTCAATGACATATATTTTGCCTTATTTTGACTTGTAAATGAATTGTTATGATTTTTCTATATTTACCTATAAATCTGGACATATGTACATATGGGGGACCAACAGTAACAAAACCTAAGTTTATGGTGGAAACACTCAAACACTAAAGGAAATAGCTTTATGCTATAAAGAAGACATTTCAAGCTTCGAAATGAGTTATAATACGTTTAAAATGGATATGTACATAAATTTTAATAAATCACAATATATTGTATTGTAATCTGGTAAACTAGGATTTCACCATAAGACACTTAGGAAAACATCCACATTAATGTTTGAAGTGCTTGAAATCTTGGAAAACAAATTATAAAAGCAGAAAATCGATACTTCAAGCTTTCCAACGAGTTATCAAGTGTCTAAAACGGGATTATACTTCAATTTAAATAAATCTTACAATTTAAAATCCTACACCGATAAAACGATTAAACATTAAAATGTGACATAAGGGTAAATCATAACATATGGACATATTTAATTATGAAATGAGTTGGTATTAAATGTATGATCAAATAATGTGAAAGACCCTAATTTTATAATGTTGAATCACAAGTTTTTAAATGGACTAACACAAAGTACACTAGAGGATTACTGGGCATATACCAAAATACTTTCTTATCTCAACTAAATGATCATAACTAAAGGGATTGGGCCTTACAAGCCCAATATTAGATGGAAGGTATACACTTAGGTGACTCCTTGTCACCTTGATTGATCACTAATTAAGAAAGAAATAAATAAAGAAACTAATAAATACATAGCAAAATGTAATTATTCTAAAAAAGTTAATAGTAATTAATTAAGCAATTAGTTAATAGAAATTAATTAATTACAAGAGTTAGTAAGTGATAATTAATAACAATTAATTAATAATCAATTAAGTAAACAATTAATTGATTAATTGATAATTAATTAATTAATTATAAGAGTTAGTAAGTGATAATTAGCTGTGTAAGTACATTGTTATGTTGAGTAACAACATAATTATAATACATGATTAATTAGAGATTAATTGATTATTAATCATTGATATAATCGTTAATATAACTATGGATGATTAATTAGAAATTAATCAAACATTAATTATTAGAATAATCTAATTAATAATTATTAATATGAGAATTCATAATTGATAATTATTTTATGAGAAAGAATATTTAAGTAACATAATTAAATTATTAACGATACAATTATTAATTATTCAATTAAAATTATGTAATTTAATTATAATTACTCAACTAAATAAAGTAATAATTAACTACTATCTAATTAATTAATTAATAATTAGTACAAATTTGTTTAACACTTAATAATTAATTTACATTAATTATTAAGGTTAATTATGATGTAAGTAAGTTAAGTTCACTTTAATTTACAAAAAAAAAAATAAGTAAATGAATAAAGTAATATAACTATAATTCTATCTAATAATGTGATATTGTTAAATTAGGATAATTTCTCATATCTGCGTAGTAGGATGTATAACTCCAGAAGTTTAGGCATATAAAACAAGTAAGTACAAATCTCAGCTAAGCATGGAACATAATATTTTTCTTTGTTGATGCTCTACATTTGCTATGATTTTCCTTGATGATGTGATGGGTATATGAGTTATATGTATTACTTTGATTAAGTATTTGACGTACATAATTTTTCTTGCACTAATATGATCGACATGACTCATAGATATTTATGCCATAATGATAAATGCATAATGATATGTAAATCTTCACACTATAACAATTAATGAGAATGAGGTTAACAAAAGATAGGAATAAGCGTCCTACCAACCTCTAATTAGTTAGAGGATATGATAAGAACGAAAGTTATAAGTTATGACTTTGGAAGTGGTTGGAAGGTTGCTCCCCCAACTCCCCATTGGTTGCATGCATATGAATACGACATAGTGACCCTTAAGTAAACAAGACATGTATGTAATGAAGCATAATTGAACATACATCACGTGTATTTTTGAACATTCACGTTATTACGTGTGATAAAATAATTTTATGAAATTGTTTTGTGAGGTATTATTTGTACTTGCTGAGCAAAAGCTCATATATGTGTGTTTGTATTATAGGTAATGCAGGTAGACAGCCCGTCACTTAAATATTTTCTGGATCGACGAAGCTGTATGGAGGCGATGAAGGAAGGGAGTGAGATACCACCAAGAACTTAATTTCTGCATTTTGAGTTCTTAAATTATTTTGTATCGCCTATATTTATAACTATGTGTTTAAATATTTTGGTATTACTAAACTAGTATGAGTACTTTACGAGAAAAAGACTTTAAAGTTGTCTTTTTAACTCACATGACGTTATAACTTTTTAAATATTATCTAAGTACGAATTTGAATATGATATTTATTATTTAGAAGTTTCAATTTCCTTAGTTAAAATTTTAGTTTATTAAATTCTTCAAGTACAAGTATAATCTATATGTAAAAAAAAAAACATATGTATTTTTGAAACCTAACATAAATAAGTTTTAAGATTAAATGAATTAATAATAAGGAAGTTAATTAACGGTCCAAAAAATAGGGTCGTTACAATGAGATTTGGGTGAAAATGAGACTTTTGGTATGGAGATTTTCGATTTGGAGAAGAGAGAGAATCAGATTTGGGGCAAAAACTTACAGGTTATAACGTGCCCTATGAACACGCATTGCTGCAGAACTTTTTCACACCTCAACATGTGTTCCCCCTTTTTTTTTTTTTTTTTTACTGCTCGCTACTGCGGGCTATTTGGCACTGCAGCCTGCAAAAACCAACCTCTCAAGTATGGTGGCATGTGCTGCAGTGCCTAATAGACCCACTGTAGCGTGCCTTTTTTTTTTTTCTCGCTGCAGTGGGCTTGAATTGTGCTGCAGCCTACAAAATATGGCCTCTCGGGTCTGCTTGACACCCAGTGCTGCACTGTAGCGCCAATTTGGTGTGCTACAACGCACCTTCTCCCAACTTGAATACCAAGATGAATAACAAAATTTCCTACAAACTTCTCCAATTACTCCCAAACTTCTCTAAACACTTGTAAATACTTTTCATGAGTCCAATTTATTTTTATTTTTATTTTTTTTATTATTTTTTTGGCCTTTGCCACCGGTTGATACCTTGGAGAGAGAAGTCAACTGAAGAAGATACGAGGCCAAAGGGCCACTGTGTTGACGGTGAAAAAGAACAAAAGACAAGACATATTGAAGACTCCTAGAGAACGTAAAGACCGGGAAATGGTGCACCAATTGAACTACCTCTAGGTGTTTCCCAAACGTGAGCAACAAGCTAGACTTTCATGAATTTCACTATTTAATATATTTAACCTATTTTATTTTTTTTTTAGTACTATTTTCTGAAAAATTACAAATTTTAAGAGCTCAGCCCTCACACTTGGAATATTTTGGATATTTCGTTTCCTAAATAAAAAGAGACAAATAAAAAACAAAAATAAAAGAGAAACACATACTACCAATCATTTAAATATTATCCAATAACTTCTCAAAATATTTAAAACATTATTTAATTGATTGAAACAAAAATAAATATTATGTTTTGATTCATGAGATTCACGAATTGTATCGGCAATTGAATAAGGTGTCATTTAACTAATCATTGAACAGAGAACGGAACCTATTTTAAATTTTTTTTAGCACTATTTTCTAAAATATCGGGTTGTTACAGTGAGATTCGGGTGAAAATGAGATTTTTGGAATGAAGATTTTCAGTTTGGAGAAGGGAGAGAATGAGATTTGGGGCAAAACCTTATAAGTTATAATGTGCTCTACGAACATGCATTGCAGCAAAACTTTTTTGCTTTGCAGCGCGTGTTCCCCTTTTTTCTTTTTTCTTTTTTTATTAAATGCCCTCTGCAGTGGGCTATTTGGCATTGGAGCCAGCTGAAACCAACCTCTCGGGTCTGATGACATGTGCTACAATGTCTAATAGGCCCACTGTAGTGCGCCTTTTTTTTTCCTCGCTGCACGGGCTAGAATTGCACTGCAGCCTGCGAAATACAGCCTCTCGGGTCTGCTTGACGCCTAGTAGCATGCTATAGCGCAAATTTACCGTGCTACAACACGCTTTCTCCCTGCTTGAACACCAAGATGAACACCAAAATTTCCTCCAAACTTCTCCAATTGCTCCCAAACTTCTCCAAACACTTCTAAATACTTTCCATGAGTCCAATTTTTTTTTTTATTTTTTTGTTATTTTTTTCTTTTAAGTCTTCGCCACCGGTTGATACCTTGGAGAAGTCGACCGAAGATACAAGGACAAAGGGCCACTGTGTTGATGTTGAAAAAGAAGAAAAGACAAGACATATTGAAGACTCCTAGAGAACGTAAAGACCGGGAAATGGTGCACCAATTGAACTGCCTCTAGGTGGTTTCCAAACGTGAGCAACAAGCTAGAATTTCATGAATTTCACTATTTTATATATTTAACCTATTTTATTATTTTTTTAGTACTATTTTCTGAAAAATTACAAATTTTAAGAACTCAGCTCTCACACTTGGAATATTTTGGATATTTCGTTCCCTTAATAAAAAGAAACAAATAAAAAACAAAAATAAAAAGAGAAACACATACTACCAATCATTTAAATATTATCCAATAACGACTCAAAATATTTAAAACATTATTTAATTGATTGAAACAAAAATAAATATTATAATTTGATTCATGAGATTCACGAATTGTATCGACAATTGAATAAAGTGTCATTCAACTAATCATTAAACAGATAACGGAACCTATTTTAATTTTTTTAGCACTATTTTCTGAAATATCGGGTTGTTACCGTGAGATTTGGGTCAAAATGAGATTTTGGAATGGAGATTTTCGGTTTGGAGAAGAGAGAGAATGAGATTTGGGGCAAGAACTTATAAGTTATAATGTGCTCTGCGAACACGCATTGCAGCAAAACCTTTTTGCGTTGCAGCGCGTGTTCCCCTTTTTTATTTTTTTTATTAAATGCCCTCTGCAGCGGGCTATTTGGCACTGGAGTCAGCAGAAACCGACCTCTCGGGTCTGATGGCATGTGCTACAATGTGTAATAGGCCCACTGTAGCGCGCCTTTTTTTTCCCACACTGCGTGGGCTAGAATTGCACTGCAGCCTGCAAAATATGGCCTCTCGGGTTTGCTTGACGCCCAGTGGCATGCTATAGCACAAATTTACCGTGCTACAGCACGCCTTATCCCTGCTTGAATACCAAGATGAACACCAAAATTTCCTCCAAACTTCTCCAATTGCTCCCAGACTTCTCTAAACACTTCTAATTACTTTCCATGAGTCCAAATTTTTTTTTTTTTTGTTATTTTTTTCTTTTAAGTTTTCGCCACCGGTTGATACCTTCGAGAAGTCGACCGAAGATGCAAGGACAAAGAGCCACTGTGTTGATGTTGAAAAAGAAGAAAAGACAAGACATATTGAAGACTCCTAGACAGCGTAAAGACCGGGAAATGGTGCACCAATTGAACTATCTCTAGGTGTTTTCCAAACGTGAGCAACGAGCTTGACTTTCATGAATTTCACTATTTAATATATTTAACCTATTTTATTATTTTTTTATTACTATTTTCTGAAAAATTACAAATTTTAAGAACTCAGCCCTCACACTTGGAATATTTTGGATATTTCGTTTCCTAAATAAAAAGAGACAAATAAAAAAACAAAAATAAAAAGAGAAACACATACTACCAATCATTTAAATATTGTCCAATAACTTCTCAAAATATTTAAAACATTATTTAATTGATTGAAACAAAAATAAATATAATGTTTTGATTCATGAGATTCACGAATTGTATCGGCAATTGAATAAAGTGTCATTCAACTAATCATTAAACAGAGAACGGAACCTATTTTAATTTTTTCTAGCACTATTTTCTGAAATATTGGGTTGTTACAGTGAGATTCGGGTGAAAATGAGATTTTTGGAATGGAGATTTTCGGTTTGGGGAAGAGAGAGAATGAGATTTGGGGCAAAAACTTATAAGTTATAATCTGCTCTACAAACACGCATTATAGCAAAACTTTTTTGCGTTGCAACGCGTGTTCCCCTTTTTTCTTTTTTCTTTTTTTATTAAATGCCCTCTGCAGTGGGCTATTTGGCACTGGAGCCAGCAGAAACCGACCTCTCGGGTCTGATGGCATGTGCTACAATGTCTAATAGGCCCACTGTAGCACGCCTTTTTTTTTCCTCTCTGCACGGGTTGGAATTGCATTGTAGCCTGCAAAATATGGCCTCTCGGATCTGCTTGACGCCCAGTGGCATGCTATAGCGCAAATTTACCGTGCTACAGCACGCCTTCTCCCAGCTGAAACACCAAGATGAACACCAAAATTTTTTCCAAACTTCTCCAATTGCTCCCAAACTTCTCCAAACACTTCTAAATACTTTCCATGAGTCCAATTTTTTTTTTCTTTTTGTTATTTTTTTCTTTTAAGTTTTCGCCACCGGTTGATACCTTGGAGAAGTCGACCGAAGATACAAGGACAAAGGGCCACTGTGTTGATGTTGAAAAAGAAGAAAAGACAAGACATATTGAAGACTCCTAGAGAATGTAAAGACCGGGAAATGGTGCACCAATTGAACTATCTCTAGGTGTTTTCCAAACGTGAGCAACGAGCTTGACTTTCATGAATTTCACTATTTAATATATTTAACCTATTTTATTATTTTTTTAGTACTATTTTCTGAAAAATTACAAATTGTAAGAACTCAGCACACTTGGAATATTTTGGATATTTCGTTTCCTTAATAAAAAGAAACACTACAAGAAAAACAATTTTCAGTTACCAAAAATTCGGTAGCTGAAAGTCATATTTTTGGTAACAATAAGTTTTTGTTACCAAATATATTTGGTAGCGGAAAGTCAGTCGCAAAAAGTATTTGTTGCCAAATTTTTGGTAGCAAAAACTTTTTGTTATCAAAATTGATTTCGGTAACAAAATGTATTTGGTAGCGAAAAATGTGATATTCAGTTACCAAAAAATTTCGGTAACAAAAGATATTTGGTAACAAAAAGTCTATAATTTCAGGTACCAAAATTTTGGTAACAAAATGTATTTTGGTAGCCAAAAGTAGGAGATTCAGTTACCTAATTTTTGATAACAAAAGGTATTTGGTAGCAAAAAATATGTGATTTAGTTATCAAATTTTCTGATAGCAAAATTTATTTGGTAGCGAATTGTACAAGATTCTGTTACCAAATATTTGGTAACAAAATGCATGAGATTTAGTTATCGAATATTTTGGTAGCAAAATGAATTTGGTAGTCAAAAACCTGTGATTCAGAAACCAAAATTTTGGTAACATAATGTATTTTTGGTTGCAAAATATACAAGATTTAGGTACCAAAATTTGGGTACCAAAAGGTATTTGGTAGCAAATTCTTATGTTTTAGCGTCCAACTATTTGGTAGCAAAAAGGGCAAAAAAATTTCTAAATTTTTGGTGCCGAATTTTGTGGCCACCAAAATATAAACAAATTTATGTACCTGTAATTTTCCCCAAAATATATGTATGAAATTCAAATTTAATAGACAAAATATCAAATATTAATTAAAACAAAATACCAAATCTCTCTAAATATCTTGATACATATTAGAATCCAAACAAAATACTAAAATAGTAATACGGGAAACCTAGCACCTTCAACATCTCTTATTGCTTCCACTACATCCTTTGCGTCTGCTAGCTGAAAAATATAGAGATAAACAAGATAACAGAAACTTGGAAGTCCAAGCAGCACTGTTAATGGAATCGTTCAGAAACTTCAATTATAGCAAAGAAATCTATGATAGATAAGATATTGTAAGAATATGAAATATAAGAAATACAATCACAATGACGGGGAAATATATAGAAAGAGTCGGGATTTCTCAAAAGAAGAAAGAAAAAATCAATCTTATATCTCAAAGACCTGAATGGAGATATGCATCGTTCTTATCAAGGTGCAGGGGAAACAAGGATCCCTTTGAAGGTGTTCGCACAAAAGATTCTTCGAATATAAAAATACATAAATAACCAAGTTGTTTACCTGTGGAACCCATTTTGGTGGGACAAAACTAGTAGCCTCTACAACAGGCAATCTTGAAGAAACTAGCTTTTTAATCAATTCAAGCTTTATAGCTGTAGGGATTATATGTTTCTCATTTTGCAATCCATCCTGTGGACCAACTTCAACTATCTTTACGTATTCTGGTATACTTCCCAAAACCTGAAGTGCCAAATCCTGAAAAAGAGACAGAGATAGAGACAGAGACAGAGACAGAGACAGAGAGGAAGAAAGGGAAAGGTTTGTGTCAAGGCAAGGAATTTTTTTGTTTGGGTGACATTTTTTATTTTTTTATTTTTTACTTCATGGGGTTAGGAGTTTTTTGTTTTCTTTATAGCTAGGTAGAGTGATTCTGTTCTTTTTTTTTTTTTTCCTCGATGAGAGAGAGAGAAAGAGAGAGAGAGGGAGAGAGTACGTAGCAGGGTTCGAACACATGGAGGGAACCACCTTTGCTTTATCGCTTTGAGTTTTGTGTATTTTCATGCACCTAAATACCAAACCAAAAGACCATCCCTTACGTATATCAGAATGAAAGACAAAAGAATGATTGGATTGCACATAGTTTCACAAAATCTCCCTCATATTATATCACTATATATATATATATATATATTTATATATAATATAAAAGAGCAAAGTAAAAAAAGGGGCAATATCTACATGTAACCAAGGATTGATTCCTCAAGTATAAGAGTGGAAATAGGGTTAAGTATCTTTGTACCTAGTAGATTTAAAAGAATGTTTGTCTCTCAAGAAAATAATTAGAAACATACGTACAAGTACACCAGATGGCTGAAGATTGGAGCCGAAATAATGCCACTCTCCTGGACGCTACTAGTACTACTAGATTGGAGCAATAATGGCCGTTTGCAGTTCACACTAGGAAACCCAAGTTCCAATGAGGTGAAAAGATGGGCATGAGAGCCTACTTTTTGCAAAGTAGCACATTAAAGTAAGAAGAGAGAAAACTAGTGATGAAAAAAAGAAGAATCAGAGAGCACTAGAGCAAGATGATCTCAAGCCAAAACTACATATAGATATACATATAGATATACATAAACATATATCATATGTTTCCGGAGGCGTTCAGGAAAGACAGAAGCTCACCGTGCCGGTCCCGATTCCGGAGGCGTTCGATTGCAAGAGATGCTTGGTTTCCGCAAAAAGCTTCAGAGCTTCCGCGCGGGTATTCGCATCCAACGCTACTTCATTCTGCGAGATTCACAGAATTTCTTTGCTCTCCCATTCAATCACAACCAAAAAGAATCCATGGAAAGAGAAGGAAAAAAAAAAAAAAAAAAACAGTCGAAGCTGAGATTTTGAGGGGGAAAAAAAACCTTGCAGAAATCGGAGAAGCGAGCTTCGGAATCTGCCATTGTCTTCTTCGTCTAATAGTTGATGTGGAGAGAAAATTGAATGTAGGGAAACCTAAAACCCTAAAAGAGAAGTTTTTGCTTCTATAGGATTCTGAAGGTCATGAAGAACACAACAACAAGATAACGTAAGGAAACAGCCTTTAGATGAATATAAGTAGCAACAAAACCAAACTGTTTAATTGAGTGGTGCTAAAAAAAATTAAAAATTTAATTTAATTTAATTTAGATAGAGAGAAAGCTTAATTACATCTGAAAGAAAAGTGAAATTTAGGGGGAAAATTGAAACAAACCTGGAACTGGGCTGCGAGCGAGTAGAAACGGAAGGCGGAGCCGGATTTAGGGGCGGCGGTGATTGGAGGAAGTCTGCATAATGCCTCAAAAAGGAAGAATTAAATTTAGAGAGAGAGAGAGAGCTTAATTACATCTGAAAGAAAAGTGAAATTTAGGGGGAAAATTGAAACAAACCTGGAACTGGGCTGTGAGCGAGTAGAAACGGAAGGCGGAGCCGGAGCTGGGGCCGGAGCCGGATTTAGGGGCGGCGGTGATTGGAGGAAGTCTGGGGGAATTCGGAGTCTCTGGGGGAATAATAGATGCGACAGAGAAGAAGAGAAGCGGTGAGAGAGAGAGAGAGAATGACAGTGGATGTCTGGGGGATTCCGGGAACGAGGAAGAAGAAGCGGAGGAACGAAGGGAAGAGGGTGAAGTTCGGAGGAAAAAAAGGAGGGTCTCGGGAAGGAAGACTCAAAAAGGGAAGTTAAGTTATTTTATTTTGGTTTCTTGTTATTTTAAATACACAATTAATATTTTTTGAATTAAAAAAATAAAAAATAAAAGGGAAAGTCATTTCCCTAATTTAACTTTGTTGTTATGTCATTTTGACAAATTGAGCCAGTTTTAATGGTAGCACATGAGTTGAGCGGGAATATTTTTCGTTTCCCGCCAATATTTTTGCAACCAAAATAAGGTTTTGGATTTGAAATAACATATTTTGCTACTAAAATTTGATAGCAGAAACTTATATTCTGTTACCAAATTTTGATAGCAAAATACAATATTTTGTTACCAAAAAATTTTTGGTAACAGATGATATTAGGGGGAAGTTTTTGCTACCAAAATGTGTTTGGTAGCAAAATGTACGATTGCGCTACCAAAATTTTGGTAGCGGAAATATATAATTTGCTACCAAAATTTCATTTGGTAGCAAATAACACTACTTGGGAAAATTTTGGCCTACCGCCAATTTTTTTTGCTACCAAATAATTTTGGTAGCAAAATATTACAATTTGATACCAAATTTTGGTAGCAAATGTTAGCATTTTGTTACCAAATAGTGTTTTGGTAGCAAAATGTTATCGGCGGGAACTAAAATTCGATTCCCGCCCTGCCATCTGTTACCAAAGATATTTGGTAGCGAATTATGTCGTTTTTGCTACCAAAATTGGTAACAGAATGTCTACACCTTTCAGCTACCAAAATTTGGTAACAGAAACTCTATTTTCTGCTACCAAATTTTTTTTGGTAACAAAAACTTTGGTCTCTTAAAATCACATTTCTTGTAGTGAAACAAATAAAAAACAAAAATAAAAAGAGAAACACATACCACCAATCATTTAAATATTATCCAATAACTTCTCAAAATATTTAAAACATTATTTAATTGATTGAAATAAAAATAAATATTATATTTTGATTCATGAGCTTCACGGATTGTATCAGCAATTGAATAAAGTGTCATTTAACTAATCATTAAACAGGGAATGGAACATATAGGAATCTAGGTTAAAGCGCCAAATATTATTCGATGTCAAGTTTTCTATTTTTTTTAATGAAAATCCAAGATATAAAATAAAAACAAAAGATGAAAATTTCTTACATGTTCCATAAGACGTCAAGTAGTTGACACTGAATCATCATCAATGAGCAGAAAACAACTTTTTAGGGTCTGTATTATAATTTATTTGATTAATTTTGTCCCTTTCTTATTGGAACAATTGCATCAAGTTTATTTCATTTTATATGCAGATTTGAACTATACAAGAAACACCGAGCCACAACAAAAAAAAATACTCTTGAAAACATTTACTAATGTCAGTGAACACCACCACTTGCAACCGCCTCTTCCACACGTACCGCCATTGCCAACCATCAAGACCACATAGATTAGATAAAATTGGATCGGATCGGATCGGATTGGTCATGAACATAAATGGAAAACTCAATCAAATCGTATCAAAATTCAAGCAATAATCGAAAAAAATCTATCAATTAGATGAAATAAAATCAAAACTGAAAATTCCAATAGATTAATATACACTTATTCTAGAATTTAACTTTTATTTAGAACTTATCTTTTATTCATTAAATTTCTTATTCGTAAACACTTTCTGATTCAAAAAAAAAGATGTAAAGGGGGAAAAAAAGAGCTAAAGAAAAATTTGGTTTTTATCCTTATCTAAATTAAAACTTTAGAAAAACTAATTAATGAAAATTTAATGATGTGTCAAAATTTAAAAGAAGGACAATAAATGAGGCAATAAAATGGGACAACAGATTAATTAGAATTCAAGTAGATAATGACCAAATATTATCAAGTGTCAAATTTTGTACTTGTTTTTAAAAGAAACTTGTACACCAGATTTACACTTTCTTTCATAAAAGTCGAAAATAAAATACAAAAAAAATTTTTTTTTTGAACTTTTCTTTCGTGTTTCCTACGACATCAAGTTTCTGAGTCATCATCAATGAAGACCGATGAGAAAATGACTTTGGTGAAGATAAACAAGGGAGAAGTAATAAAGAACGATCGAGAAAAGAAGAAAAGTTAGTAAACAAACAGGAAAAGAAAAAATAAAAAATAAAAAAAGAAAAAGAAAAGAAAACGAAAATGAGAGAGAGGTGTTGTCCTAGTTTTAAGGGTTTGCCCCTTGATATGAATACCTCTGAACTTTTATTGAATGGTTTTGTGACAAGTGGCTGATATCAGCATCTAGGGGACCTGCCCCCAAATTCAGACAGGGGGGACAAGAGTTAAGAAAAATATACTTTATGCATGTGCAATGGCTCCACTGCTATATATATAGCGCATATGTGTATATATACACACTAGTTTTTGAGGACGTGCCATGCACGTCCAGGTTAGATTTGTTAAATTTTTAGACATTAATGAAAAAAAAAATATTTATCTAAGAATGTATTTGCGGAAAAAAAAATAATATTTTAACCGATATAAATCATAAAGAAAAAGGATTTTCATAAGATATAATTAAAAAGATAAGATTTAAAGCAAATAAGGAAAAATAAAAAGGAAAAATAGAAGGAAAAAAGTGAGCTTATAAATGAAAAAAATTATTTTAATAAGGACAAGTCGAAAGAAAAAATGATAAAATTTTAGGAAAATAGACCCCAAAAAAAAAAAAAAAAACTACAAAATGATCAAAATGATTAGTAAACACTTTCTACATTCAAAAAAAAGTTGTAAAGGGGGGGAAAAAAAAGAGCCCAAGAAAAAATTGGTTTTTATCCTTATCTAAATTCAAACTTTAGAAAAACTAATTTATGAAAATTTAATAATGTATCAAAATATAATAGGAGGACAACAAATGAGATAATAATATGGAATAACAGATTAATTAGAATTCAAGTAGTGGATGACCAAATATTACCGAGTGTCAAATTTTGTACTTGTTTTAAGGGAAACTTGTACACTAGATTTACACTTTCTTTCATAAAAGTCGAAAATAAAATACTAAAAAAAAATTTGAACTTTTCTTTTGTGTTCCCTACGACATCACGTTGCTAAGTCATCGTCAATGAAGACGGAAGAGAAAATGACTTTTCAGGTCTTTCTATGATTAACTTTGTCTCTTTTAATTGGAACCATTGTATCACAATTTATTTCATTTTAATTTATATTTGTTAGGTGGAAAAGCTAGACCAAAGCATATGATTGAGTGCGACGTGCTTCAGTAGCACGTTTGTATGACAAACTGAACGTGGTTTTTCTCAAAAATTGTTTCACACTTGCTGTTAAAGAACCGAAATAAGTACAATATAAGGCCCTTTTAACCTGTATTTTGATAATCCTTCATTCGAAATTTATGCCATACGAAGTTATAAATTTAAATATTGTGCAAAAGCATATTCTCCTACACGTAACAAAATGTCTACAAATATTGAAGTTCAAGAATCAAATAGATCAAGATATGGAACGTGAAAAGTGATGCTTAACCTCATTGATGAGGATGAGAAAAGATAGCAAATTTTGAAGAATTGATTTTAAAAAAATGATATTTTTGATACTGCTAATTTTGGTGATATGAATGTGGTGTTGAACAGTAAAAGTAGTATGGATGAAACCTTGTGGATTAAGTTGATTTTGGGTCCACTGAAAGATAGATGGACTATTAGACCAATTTTCAGTGTTATAATTTCTTATAATTGAAATTGGTATGTTTTTCTTCGTTATTTATTGTTATCTACATTCTTTACAAGTCAACACTAAGTCGTTTCCTTAATAAAAAGAAACAAATAAAAAACAAAAATAAAAGAGATACTCATACTAGCAATCATTTAAATACTATCCAATAACTTCTCAAAATATTTAAAACATTACTTCATTGATTGAAACAAAATTAAATACTATATTTCAATTCATGAGATTCACGAATTGTATCAACAATTGAATAAAGCATCATTCAACTAATTATTAAACAGAGAACGGAACACATGGGTATCTAGGTTAGAGTACCAAATATTATAAGGTGTCAAGTTTTTTTTTTTGGCATGAAAATCCAAGATATAAAATAAAAACAAATAATGAAATTTTCTTACGTGTTCTAGATGACATCAAGTAGCTAGTGCTGAATCATCATCAATGAGCGTAAAATGACCTTTTAGGGTATGTATTCTAACTTATTTGATTAATTTTGTCCCTTTCTCATTGGAACAATTGCGTCAAATTTATTTCATTTTACCCTCCTTTTAATAGAGTTAAAATTTTTAAGTAGAATTGGTTGAGTTTTTAAAAATTAATTATAAATTTTATTAATTTTTCATAAAAAAAAATTAAATAAAAAATACAGTTTAATTTAATATGAACTCAAACATAAACATTAATTTCAACTAAGGTGGGAGACCTTGACCAGTTCAAAGTAGGTACATAATTTATAAGGCCTAGCACATGATCGAGATTGATGTGCTTCAGTAGTATACGAGTACAAAGTTCAGACTTGTAAAAATTTTACTCAATTTACTTGAGGAGAAATTTTCCCATTCTAAGGAGGTGTTTGGTTTTCAATTCATTTTAAACTAAATTGTACTTTTTTCATCATGATTTTTATCTTTTTCTGAAAAAGTTTTTTGTCTTTTCTGAAAAATTACTATTGAAACTTAAAAATTTTAAACTAAACTCATTCACCAAACACCCCCTAAAAAACAATTTCACGAAAGCAATTAAAGAACAAAACATAGTTTAAAATAATTCCTTTGCAACCTATATTTCGATAGTCATTTATTAGAAATTTATCCAAAATAAAGTAAGAAATTAAATTTTTTTCTTTTCTATTTTTTTTTATATATTTCAAATCCATAAAATATTATCCACGTTTTTTATATTATCTAACATGATAATCTCTTCAGTAATAAATATATTCAAATAAATCCTAGCGGCAAATAATTTAAACTTCAAACTTCTTCAAATCTACATCTTTACATGGCCAACATGCTGATGTTATAAACTGATGTTGTAACATGATCTAGAAATAAACATCAAAATGGGGCAAATCTGAATTGACCTGAACTGATGACTCGCATTTGGTTTTTCGATACAAGTTGTCATCAATGCCAACACCTAAAAACCTAATAGATATGATAAAAAAACCTTTGAAATAAATAAATTTCATACTTTTTAAATTGTAAATAAGTAAAGAAACAAAAATAGATTATTATGTTAAACAAATAGTGATAAATAAATATATATATATATCATACTTTTAATTGTTTGAATATTGAGACAAATTAAGTGTAAAATTCAAAACAATAAAAATAATAATTAAGTACTTGAAAAAATTAAATGAAAAGTGAACAAGATATCAATAATTGGTTTTAAGTTATTGAAGATAAACAGGTGAGAAATAATAAAGAATGATCGAGAAAGGAAGAAAAGTGAGTAAATAAACAGGAAAAGAAAAGAAAAGAAAAGAAAAGAAAAGAAAACGAAAGAGAGAGAGAGAGAGGTGTTGTCCTAATATCTTACAAACAAACAGAGAAAAAAAAAAAAAAAGGGGGGGGGGGGGGGGGGGGGGGTGTTGTCCTAGCTAGTCTTAAGCGTTTGCTTGCCCCTTGATTTGAAAACCACTAAACTTTTATACACCATTGAATGGTTTTGTGACAAGTGGCTGATATCAGCATGCAGGGTACCTGCCCCCAAATTCAAACAGGGGGGACAACAGTTAAGAAAAATATATACTATATGTATGTGCAATGGCTCCACTGCTATATATATATATATATGGACATATATATATACATACTAGATTTTGAGGACGTGCCATGCACGTCCAAGTTAAATTTGTTGAATTTTTAGACATTAATGAAAAATAAGATTTAACTAAGAATGTATTTGCGGCAAAAAAAATCATATTTTAACCGATATAAATCATAAAGAAAAAGGATTTTCATAAGATAAAATTAAAAACATAAGATTTAAAGCAAATAAGAAAAAATAAAAAGGCAAAATAGAAGGAAAAAAGTGATGTTATAAATGAAAAAAATTATTTTAATAAGTACAAGTCAAAAGAAAGAAAGTTAAGATTTTAGGAAAATGGACAAAAAAAGGAACCTACAAAACGATCAAAATAAATTGACAAAATTTTAAACTGAATTATTATATAGAATATTACGAAAAAAAAAAACATGTGGGAAAGAAAATATTGTTAGGACAAAGGCAAATTTATTATTAAAAAAACATAGGATTAGATTCAATTCAATAATACATTAAAAGATGAAGGAAAGTTTATATTTTTAAAAATTGTTACCCAATATAGATAAAACAAAGGAAAAAGTATTTGATGACATACATTAATAAAATTAAAGGCATAAAAGATTTGAAATTAAAAATTTAGAGAGTGTAAAAATATATCTAATCAAAATGAAAAGAAAAGAGGAAGAAGAAAAACAAAAACAAAAAAACAAATCACAAACGACAAAAGCAAGGAAAGAAAAGGAAAAAGAGAGCGAGAGAGAGAGTGAAAAAAAAAAAAAAAAAAAAAACGGTGGAACGAAAAAACTAGGAAAGAAACGGTGGGACAAAGCCGGGGGCAGGAGTCAAGCAACGGGAGAACTACGCTTTCACACTTCTATATAGTTATTAGATTATATTAGATTTACATGTCAATTTTCTGTTTCACATTCACTCACAAGTGAGAAAGTTAATTTTGAAATGGAAGAAGAAAAAGGGAAAAAATATGATGTGTTTCTCAGTTTCTGTGGTGGAGATACTTGTAGAAATTTCACGGAGAATTTATTTAAAGTTCTGAAAGAGAATGGGATAGAGACGTATTTTAAGAGAGATAAAGCGATCGCTGAGGACCTCTTCAAAGCTATCGGAGAATCAAAGTCTGCAATTGTTGTTTTCTCTGAAGAGTATGCCTTTTCTAGTTGGTGCTTGGACGAGCTCGTCAAGATTGACCAATGCAGAGAAGAAAACAGGTTATTTGTGTTCCCGGTTTTCTGTGATGTGGATCCATCCCACCTGAGAAAGCAAAACGGGAAAGTCAAAGATGCTTTTGACAAGTACGAGGAAACCTTCAAGGATGAAATGCAAATGGTGAAGAAATGGAGGGAAGCCTTAACTCGGACAACAAACATCTCCGGTTGGCATTTGAAAGATTACAGGTATGTTTAATTATGCAACTTACCCTAATTCTTATTAACTTTAAGGTTTTTTTTTTTTTTTTTTCCTCTTTAGTTTAGTTTCACATTTGATTTATTATTATTCTTATTGACTTGACGTTGTTAATTGTAGCTTATCCTCTTTCATTTCTTTTTCTTTTTTTTTGTTTTCTTTTATATTAGATATATGTGCACACACATACACACCAATAGATAGATTATAGATTATGTAGTTAAATTAATTCACTTATTTTCTAAGGGCATGTTTGTTTGGTCAAAAAGGATTAATTTTTAAGACAGTTGAATTCTTATATGCCTAATGGTCAAAAAAGATTAATGGTTTTTGATACATGAAAGATCAGCATAGCCCTTTCAAAAGAATGCCTTTTTCATGTCGCGAGCCTGCCCCTCCGCGGCGCCAACTAGTCGCGTTGAGCTCACTCCTACGTTGTGGAAACCCATTGATCCCACCCCTTCACAAGCCATCGTGCCACCGTTGAACCCACTTCCTCACCGATTTTTTTTTTTTTTTGTGTTTTTTTTTTTCACCAATTTGAACCCACTTCCTCTGTTTTTGTTTAACTTACATTTTTTTTTTTGTTATGTTTTATGTTTTAAACTTTAGTCTTTTCAAAATACAGTTATCATTTTACCAAATTGCCCCTACATATTTGAATCATGTGCGGTTCACATGTTCTTTTCCGTCTAACACTTAACAACTGTTACAAAAAAGGATCTATTTACACTATTTTCAAAAATTTAGGGATCATTAATTTGATCAAAAAAATAAATTTAACGATTAAATGATGTCTTTCTTAAAAATTTAGGAATTATTATAGCAATTTATCTATAAAAAAAAAATGTTTTGGAGGCTTTGCAAAATAAAAAAACGTAGAAGGGGTGTGGGAGAGTGGCATTGGGAAGTGGAATTCATGAGGGCTTATACTGTGAAAATTAATGGGTGGTTAGGAAAAAAAAAATTAAAAAGTAAAATCGAAAAGTTTTGAAATTTGAATTTAAAGACGCCACTTTTCACGTCCTCCGTGTTGGTAAGCAGAAGTGAAGGCTAATACGGGGAAAGTTAACGGTCAGTCAGGAAAAAATAAATAAATAGAATTAAAAAAATATCATTTCATATTAGTTATCAGACAACCAACGTTGAAAGCTGTATTATCACTTTCTACATCGGTTAACTGCCAACCGGTATGGAAAGTGGGCTTTTCACGTTGACTGACTGCCAACCGACGTTAAAAGCCCTATTTTGCTACTTCTCACATCAGTTGGTAGTCAAACGACATAGAAAACCATCCAATCACCATTAATTATTTTTCATGCCGGTGACCCATATGAAAAGAGAGACGAGAAATGTTCCTATTCTTGTAGCAAGTCATATCAAATTTAACACTTTCAAAAACTTGTGTGTCGTGGTTGGGTTTGTCATGTCTAACCCGAAATTGACGGTTTCTTTCATGTTGACTCATAATTTTTTTTTATCATTGTAATGACCCGACTACGTAGGGCTGTTATCGTGTTTACATACGATGTTTACTTAACTTAAATACTTAATTTATTTAAACATACTATTGCGTTTTGAAAAATACAGATAAGTTCTTTCTTTATTCCTTTTAAACTCAAATTTAAAACTTATCTTATTCTCATACTTATTCATATGTACTCAATCGAGTATAGAATTGTAAAACCATTTTAACACATTTGAGACCATACTAATTACAATTGTAATAACCTTTAAATACTATCTAAGTACTAAAAATTTTAAGTACCGGTACCATTATATTATCATATCATAATATCAACATATTTTACAATACACGTGGTGGTGTCTAAACCCAAATTTCATAGTCTGCAATGCCATCTCTCCACTATCTTGCATCAAGATTGTCCAGTAGGTTGCTTACTTATGGCATGAACATAAGTTATGAGCTTATACTCAGTAAGTACAACTTTTTATTCCACAAAATAATTTTAGTAAAAGAATATATGAATTGATAATACATAATTGTAAACTTAGTTTTGGACCTCTTATGTATCATGAATATGAGTATACGTGCCGTGGCGCGTAGCAATTGAGCGGTTAAGGCGACCACCCCTGTCCAACTTAAACCATAGACCAAACCAAAACCCACCCCCGTGGTAGGTCAGTACGACCCGAGAAACTTGCTTTATTATGTGAAGACCTGTTTTTGTTTCGATCATACTTGAAAACTTGAATCTTAACTATTTCTTACTTGAAAACTTGATCTTATTCTTATTGTGTGATTTATTATTAGTGAGCATGCTTGCATGATGCTACAATAATAAAACATAAATCATATGCATCACATACATTAATACATGTGTTTTGAAAAACATATAAAGCAGTAAAAACATTTAAATCAATACATGAGTTTTTGAAAAACAAGTAAAGTAGTAAAAACATTTTTGCGCATGCTGTAGGCGGAGTTGTACTTACAAATTGTCCTACGCTCTTGTTCTAGCATTCCAAAAAGGCAAGATAATGGGCTATATTCCTGTTTTCAAACATAGCATAAGATAAAAATCGTTCTATCTTACTATAAATCATAACATACTAGATCGGTATCAAATCTGATTACTATTGGTAATTATAGATACAAATCCTGACATAATAAATTGGTATCCAATTCGATTGCCATTGGTAATCATAGAATTGTTACTATATTTTCAAGTAACTTAGAGTTAGTCTATTTCTTTCATTATTCTTAAAAATATCTTGTTTATTTGAAAATATTTTAACTTTACAAATCAAGTATTTCTTAACATAAATACTTGACATTTCATGAAATTGCCTTTTATAAGACATAATATGTATTAAAATTCATTCACAATGGATTTAAACCGTTTTGAAACTATTTTCATAAAATCATAGTCTCTTTTTAAAGAGGTCATAAAACCTTAAAAATTGATTTCAAAACATCTATTGGCTTGAATGTATCTGCACAGGAAATTTCCTGTACCATGTATATATAGTTTTGAAAATTCAGTTTTATCTTTAAATTGATTTAGAATTTGGAAAATTTTTCTTCATAGAAGTTGTAGATCTCATCGAAACCTACAAGTTTTGTTTTAATCCGAAACTTAATTCTACCTTTAACTTACCATTTTTCCTTTTGAAAGTTACTGGCCATGTACAGTACCTAGACTAGCTAGATTTGAAAACTCATAAAAACAGAGACCTTTGGAGCCCTTCTTTTTTTTTTTTTTCTTTTTTCTTTTTTTTTTTTTAAAATCTGTCCCAGTTACTTTCTAGTATTTTCTGTGTTTTACAACTTTGTAGTTATAACTTTTTCCAAATTCGGTCTCTAAGGGGCTCAAAATTAGCTTTCCAAAAAACTGTCACAATTATTTTCGAAAACCGGTAGTTTGTATTTTGTGGATTATTAGCTTAAAAATTCGCACACACTACCTCAAATGGTTAAAGCCGTGAGCTTATATCAACATGCAGTGCATTGGTTTTGTTCTTAAACTTCAACCATTCACTTATCTCATGTTCTTGAAAAATACAATATTGATAACTTACTTGTTTATCAACTTGTGTTTTTAGGTTAATTTCTTAACCAACATACCCATAATATTCACATCATCATTGATAAAATCTCCATACTTAAACATGTGAGAGCATAATCACAAACACATGGTGAGCACACATAACCTTAATACTCATCTTAGAGTATAAAATCAAACTCATGCTTAGAGCTAGCAACCAAGATAACCTAAGCATAGATATATTAGAAACCAACCATAAAGGACCATCATATAGGAAAATAAGAAGCATGAGCTTATGCTCTTTCATCCCATAACTTGAAATACCCTTAAATCTCCTAAACCAAAACTTAATGATAATCTTAGTTAGAGGATCAAGATTATACCTCTAGAGCTTTGACAGAGTTGATTCTAGTGCTTGAATGACCAAAAATTCTTGCTTCACCTTCCCACCATATCAATCGGCCATCACCCCTCTCTCTCTCTTTCTCGCTTTCTCTCTCTCTCTCTTTCCTAAGGCTAGAGAGGAATAGTTGAGAAAGAACTAGAAGTTTGAGAAGCCAACTAAAGAGCGCAAGTTTCTACTACCCACCCCCTATTTATAGGTAAAAAATTCATAATTTTCCAAAATTATTTTTTTTCTCTTAAATTCTCCTTGAATTGCATATTGCTCCTTAAAGACAAAATATTTGCCTTCCAAGTCCCTAAATGGCCGGTCATGTGGAGCTTGAACCAAAAAACAAAAATCTTTTCATACTTATCTACAATTACTTGGCCTCCAAGTAGGGCCATGTTTGGCATTCCTCTTAACACGCAGTCTATTTTCTTAATAATCTAGATAGTACTAATGTTGTTTTAACTATCAACAGTATAGTATTGCTGGACTGCATTCCAGAATTTATCTGCACTTAACTGTATCGCGTATAGGTTTTTCTTAGGACTTGAAACTACTTAGTCCTCCTTACTCCAGATATTATTCCTGATTATTCTAGAGTGATTACAATCCTTATTCTCAATTCTACATCCGTAATTATGGTCGGCTGCAGTATAATTTCAATACTGCTTATAATTATGGCAGTACCGTCTTATTCATGTCATAAATTATCCTGTTCATTCATTGGCCTTAACAAAACTATAAATCATGGTTCTACTTTTTTCACCATAAGGCCTCATGCTTGACTTGATAGGTCATCATTACATCTCATAATACTTATAAGAACTCAAATATACTCTGATAATCAAATCAGATCATGTGCTTCATCTTGACATACATAGTACAAATTTAGATTTCTGTTCTTTCTAAGGAAATCGCAAGTCCATAAAAATTATTATAATCATGTCATATGATGACTCATATTGATAGCCCCAGCTACAGTTTCTCCCAATTTATGTCTATGGAAATATTATAAATAGAAAACCAATTTGGTCAAAATAAAGATAATTATATTTCATTACATGATCAACGTTCTTTTTGCCTAAATGGAGAATGTCTATATTATATATACGGAAAAAAATCTTTTGCTCCAAAGGAATTTTCTTATATACGTACACACTTGCATGAGTACCATTTTTTCTTTTCAAAATTGTAACTTTTTTGTCTTTCCACTAAAAAAATATTATCTATTACGTATTTTATTTTTATTCATAAAGTATACTTTGAAGTTTCAAATTTTATTTCTTATATCATCAAATTTTATTTCTTATATTATCATATTACATTTAAAATGTAAATCTGTACTTTTTTATTGGTTGACGATTAATTTTGGTCTTAAAATACTTAAAATATCATTAAAAATGAAAACTAAAACCTGAATTATTCGCCTTTTATACCATTTATTTTACTTATATTTAAAAAATATACCTTATATTTTAATGTCATATATTTCAATATTATTCTATTACATTTAACACATAAATCTATAAATGTTATTGGTTACCACTTCATTTTGACCTTAAAATATCCAAAATACACCTAAATTTGAGTTTCTTCAGTTTTTTTTAAATTTAAATTTTAGGGCATTTTTTATAAATTGTAAAAACAAATTTTAATCAATAATTTTGTTAAATATTTTTAGTTTACATGGTTCTAAAAATGAAAAAAAGACCCTAATTTTGCCCCAAAATCAACCCCAAATTGAAGCTATGGTTTTTCCCTAATCAACATAAGGACAAGTTTTGCTTTACCTTGTTGATCATCTCATGTTAAAGTTTTTAATTGTTGGAAATTAATATTCTATTTGATGAAGAAAGTGGGTGGAAAACTGTTTGGGTGCAATGCGAACAAAATAGAAAACAACAAAAAATATAGAGTTTGAGGCATAAGGAATTTATTGTATTTAAGGTTTTATTTGCCTCCACTATAAAGTTTGCTACATACTAGATTTCTACGGTAAATTTCTTTGAAGATACAATGAACACTCAAATTCAATAAGTAACAATCTTACTAAGTTCCATAACAAAAAGTTAAAAATTATGTCAGTCTGGAGTTTTACATATAGCAAAATCATACATATTTGTAAAAAGATTTAACTATTACAACAAAAAAAACTTTTCATCAAAAGGTGTCTTTTCCTTAAAAAGGTGTAGCAGTTACAACAAATGTATCTAATTGTCTACAGATATAACTGTTTGATAATAATCATTTAATCATGATTGTTGGATCATAGTAATTTGATCAACAGTTGATATTAAATTTGAAAACATTTAATTCTGACTATTGGACAATAACCAATCAAATCATTAGTCTAGATTACATCTAAAAAAAAAAAAAACCACAAGAAAGTAATAAAGAGAGCTCAATAGCTCTTATGGACAATGCGTACATGTAAAGTACAAAGTACGTATGAAAAGCGCCCTAGACGCCCAATTGTCCATGGCCACATGTGCGCGTAATGCATGGTAGTTGCATAGTGTCACCCACACACAAGTGATACTACATATCACTTATTTCTATGCTTGCTTGTATTTTTCCAATGTGAGACTTTCGACTTTTCAACTTTCAATTGATATTGCAATGTCTCTAACACTTTTTACAATTATTCTAAATAATTTAATATCATTCAATTAGCAAATAACTAAAGGCCTGTTTGGCAGTGCTTCCTAGAAGCTGTTTTTGGCTTCCCAGGTCCAAAAGCAGCTTCTAGAAGTGTTTGAATGATCTATTAAAAAAGCTTTTAGTCTTTTGAAGTGCTGCTTGTCAAAGCCAAAAATGGTGGCTTCTAGCAAAAGATCTTTTGAGTGAACTTTAAAACTTGTAATAAAATTTAAATTAGATATTATAACCATCATATTACTTTTTTAGCATTTATTAGAATACTTTAAAGATCATTTTAAACTCAAAAGCTATTTAGTTCAAAATACTTACGTGCAAAGTGCAAAGTGTACCTTAATCAGCGCCCAAAAGTGCTTCCCACTATACACAAGTTATTCTTACATTTCACTTGTTACTGTTTATATAACTATGCTTGCTTGTTCTTTTACAATTTAGGACTTTTTGTCTCCACTGTCCAATGGCAATGGGAGAGATATTTACAATCTCTATAAAATTTTAAGTGCTTCCCACTGCACACGAGTAATTGTTACATTTTACTTGTTACTATTTATATAACTATGTTTGCTTGTGCTTTTATGATGTAGGACTTTTTGTTTCCACTACCCAATAACAATGGGAGATTTATTACAGTCTCTCTAAAATTTTATCCGCGCATTCAATAATGGTCCAAAAACCATTATAGAATCCTTGTGCATACACGATTGAGGATTTAACATTGGTTTATTAACTATCGTGTAATAAACTTCGTGGTATCACAATGGTGAAATTGAACTTTATTAGCAGTGTACCTACCTGATGGACACTAATTACCACAAATTAAAAAGTCAAAAAAAGGGCAACAATTTCATCAACATGCACAAATCCCATTCGAACAACACAATCCAAATAAAATAAAACTCAAAACTATCCCAGTCTAAATCAAAATTCCCAAAACCCCACTCATTTCTTAATCAACCTCTTCAAATCACACCCAAAATAAATCATTAAACCCTTCAAATTGCACCGGATTTTAAACGAAGAAATGATGAAAGTTGACCATTAAAATGTCCAAAAATCAGGCGGTAATTAGAAGATTTGAATGGCTACGGTGAAACTCATGTCTTCAACCTGAAAATGGCCAAAAAGTGTTAAATGGACTTTAATTCTCTATTCCTATATTATTTAGACCATGGTATGTTTATTTGTTAAGAAGATGACAAACCAAAGAACAAGGTAATTGGTCATCAGGTTTGCTAGTTTAGGGTTTTAGGATTTTGGTTAAAGGGATTTCGTTAATTGTGTGAAAGATATGAAATGAAAAAGAGAAGAAAATTACCCAGATTTTCTTGTTATACAACTCAATAAAAAGTTGATATCTTTTGCAGGAGTACGTACCCGGATGACATTAGAAGAATATTAAAAGATGTTTTGGAACAGTTGCGCCCCAAGGAAATGGTTGGAATGGATTCTCGTATTGAAGAGTTTGAACCCCACTTGAATCTCGAATCGGAAGAAGTTCACATGGTAGGGATTTGGGGAACAGGAGGGATTGGTAAGACCACTCTTGCAGAACAAGTTTTCAAAAGGTTCCGTGATCACTTTGAAGCTCGCAGCATTGTCTACAGAGTTAGAGAAACATGTGAAAAAGGAACAGACGGTTTGAATAGCTTGAAGAAACAAATTGATGAAGACTTGTTGAGCAGGAAAGCTTCTATGAAGGTGCTTATCGTTCTAGATGATGTTGAGAATGAAAAACAAATAAAGGCTCTTGTTGGGAAGGTTGGCCCAGGAAGCAGAATCATCATTACAACGAGAGACAATGGGACCTTGGTGAGATGTGGTGTTAAAGATATATTCGAGGTTAAGAAACTGACACGCGAGGAAAGTCTTTTGTTGTTTTGTCGAAAAGCCTTCAAGAAATGCTCTCCTCGTTCTCCTTTCGAAGAGCTGTCCAATGATTTTGTTAGATATGCCGATGGCCTTCCTTTACTAGTGGAGGTTTTGGGTAATTTCTTATGTCGTCATAATACTGAAAGCGAATGGATTGGACAACTAAAACGTCTACGGGATACTCCCGACCAGGGTGCAACTAAAGTTCTTCGATTTAGCTATGATCGATTAAATGACCAACAGAAGGAAACCTTTCTGGATATCGCGTGTTTCTTCAAAGGAGAGGATGAATCTCGTGTGAAAAAGATATTCGAAAGTTGTAATTTTCATCCAGACATCAGTCTCGAAGTTCTCGTTGCTGGATCTCTAATAAGTATTACAGGAGGGAAGGTGTGGATGCATGATTTGGTTCAACAAATGGGTTGGGAAATTATTCACAAGGAGAAAGAGCTTGGGAAGCGTAGCAGATTGTGGCGCCATGAGGATGCCTTGCGTGTGCTTGAGGAAAACATGGTACGATACATTTTAGTATAAAATAGAATTTAATTTGTTCTCTCTTTAAATTTTCTTCTATTTTTTTTATTTTGACTAACTATTAATTAAAATTCCACCGAGCAAAAAAAATATATATATACATAATTCCGTACACTTTAACAGCATCAAGTAAAAATTTATAACCGCGCTTTATCTGTTAAAAATGTCCTTCTGGACAATAAAACCATTTTAGTGAAGAATTATACAGTCCTCAGATGCCTTCTATGGAAGCACAATTCGAAATTGCAATTAAATGATAAAGTATTCTGTGAAAATTACTTGGACAAATTTAGATTTGCGATGTAGACTAACTTGTCACAAGTATATAGAGATGTAGAACACCGTGTTTTTTTTTTTTTTTTCTTCACTATGTTATTTTACCCTTTTCCAATAAGAAAGTGTATACATTGATTTCTTAGGCAGAATGTCAAAATTATGCAAATGTAGTAATAATTAAGAAAATAGTTAATTAGACATGATTGTGATATCTCCGTGTTATAACCTTTATATACTTTTCTTTTGTTTTCTTTTGCTTTATTTTTCTTCAATTAAAAGAATATTATTTTTTCCCAAGTGGAAATTAGTTGAACATCGGATAGAGATTCAAAAAGGGAAGAAACTCATCTCTTTTTACGTATAAAACAAAATACAATAATAAACATTGGATAACATAGTAGCTAAATAATTAAAGGTAGTTCTATTGACACACCTTTCATTAATTAAGATAGAAACTCATCTATTATTTTGACATTTTATAAAATTTCAGTAAAAATTATAAATTTTTCTTTGGGTATCAATTTTTCCCCGAGATATCCATTAACACTATCTTTAAATCAAAATCTCGACAACTTTATCGACATCGACATTTTCATCCTTGACCGCACTTGATTCAGTATTCTATCTGTTTTGATTATCAAGGCAATCATAGTACTTACTAACAAAATTTTAGTTATAATTAGCCCCGCACAATAATTCATGATTTTGTTGTTGAAAAGTAATTTATGATGGAAGTATTTTTATGCAGTCAGATGCAAGAATCACAGTACTAAATAATTTTATTCCCACAACGTTACCAATCAAGAAGAAGTCTTTCTTCATTTTCTTCTTGTGAAAATTTGGTTTGTTATTCTTATATATTATGGTAGTTTCTTCAAAGCAGATACTATATGTACATTTTGAAAGTACTGTCGTGCAGGGAACAGGAGTTGTTGAAGGGATATTCCTAACTTCGCCAGGAGATGAAGAAATAGAGATTGACGAAATAGAGATTGACCCATTCGTGAACATGCAGAATCTGAGATTATTGAAGATTCGTAACGTGAAATTTCCAGAAAGCCATGATTACTATTTTTCCAGAGATCTAAGCCTATTGGAATGGCATGGATATCCTTGCAAATCAATGATGTCGAGTTTTCAGTTGGAAAGGCTTGTTGAACTCATCATGCCTAATAGTCGCCTTGAACAACTATGGCCGAAAACTACGGTAATAATCTTTTAATTAATTATCATGTTGCTCAAGTACTATGTCATATATATATATATATATATTAACCATACATTACCTATCTACACACACACACATGCATAAAACGTAAACTGCACAAATGCACCCGATTTAATTATTTATTTATTCATTATTATTATTATTATTATTATTATTCTTATTATTATTTTTGACATGCATAAACAGAGCCTCCCAAAACTTATAACTTTGACATTTAGGATTCTAAATCTAATGATCCTTCGCATATCATTCTAGCTAATCGATAGTACATGTCAATTAATGGATGACAATTAGGGTCCCAAATGCAAAAATTAAATATTAGGGTAGCTTGTCAACCAACCGGAAGTTTCGTGTGCATATGTGCAAAAATTGTGGGGTATTTCGGTCCATTAGCTATTTAACCATAATTGCAAGAAACTTTCAAATTTACTCTCTGTTCACTGAAAGCTAAAAGTTTGGAGTTCAAATTGCTGAACACCATCAAATTTAGAGTGAACCAATGAAAAAAAAAAACCCAAAAATAATTTACACATTCATAATCAAGTTGAAAGAACGCTTATCAATATTTACCATGATAATTATTTATCAATTTAAGTCATTTTTATTAATTTCTTCTTTTCCTAATTTTTTCTATTTCGTATGCATGGCAGCGCTTGGAAAATTTAGTACTAATCAATCTCAGCTATTGCAAAGAGTTGACTGAGACGCCAGACTTCAACTTTGTCCCAAATCTTGAGACGTTGATCCTCGAAGGTTGCGAAAGCTTAGCAGAGCTTCACCCATCTATTGGAAGACTTGAACATCTTGCCTTACTGAACTTGAAAGGTTGTCGACAGCTTACAAGTCTACCTAAAAGCATAAGCTTGGAATCCCTTGCAACTCTTATTCTCTCTGGCTGTTCAAATCTCACGGAGTTCCCCGAGATTGAAGGAGACATGACGAAGTTGTCTGAACTCCATTTAGATGGTACAGCCATAAAGGAGTTACCAACTTCAATCAAGCTCTTGACTGGCCTCATTTTGTTGAACTTACAAAACTGCAAGAAACTTTTGGGTCTTCGGAGTGGAATCCTTCCTAGTATGAAATCTCTGAAAACTTTCTGCTTGTTGGGCTGTGAGTCAATGGACCAATTGCCGGAAGACCTGGGAAGATTAGAAAATCTAGAATGGTTTGTCGTGCAGGGTACTCCGATAAGAACGTTGCTTTCTTCAATCGTGCATCTAAAGCACCTCAAAGCATTTTCTATTCGTGGATGTGGAGTTGTGCAGTTGCCGGATGAAATTGGTCTCTTATCATCCTTGCAGGAGCTAGATCTGGGTGAAAACAGTTTTAGCAGCATTCCTACAAGTATCTCTAAACTTTCTGAGCTAAAAAGTCTTTCAGTGTCAAAATGTAGCAAGCTTCAGTCATTACCAAAAAACCATTTACCCATCAATCTACAATATGTAAATGCACGTGACTGCCCGATGCTAACTGATTACTCAGATACTGAGATGACAGTATGGACTTCGAATAAGGGATTCCATTTCATAGATTGTCGTAATTCGTCAAATGTTGATGAAGACTGTACACATGATACATCACTTCCAATGCCCGATGACCATATCGATTTACTCCTCCCTGAACTCATCAAGGTCTGCTCTCTCTCTCTCTCTCTCTCTCTCTATATATATATATATATATATCTCTTCAATACGTTATACATACATATCGAACATCTTACATAATCTGTTTTCCCTTTATGTTTGTATTTACAGGCAAGAGTAAGTAATGGCAAAACGTTTGAATCTCGTTTTCCTTGTGCTACAATTCCTCTTTGGTGTCAAAACTGGGATACAATGTCTCCAATAAAAATTGAACTATCTGGAAAAGATCATGAGGATTCAGGTCATAAAACGAAAGGATTTGCCCTTTTTATCGTCTTTGAAATCAAGAAGCATGAAAACTTTGATGAAGCATGGCAATTAAAAAGTATAATTTGTCATATTGCCATAAATAGGAATCCAGTTAAGAAAACCATATGCCTGGCAAACTTTAAGGACTTCAGAGTTGGTACTTTCGGGGTATGTTGCTATGTGCCGCACGAAACGTTTCCATGGCAGTTAGACACATTGATTCACAATATTGAAGTTTCTTTTTCAACGGAGAGATTGGATATGGAGTTGCAAAAGTTCGGAGTGCATCTAGTATTTGAGCACAACGTAGAAGAGTTTGCTGAGAACTTAGCTCGTAGTACAAATGACCACTTGGATCTAGAACTGAATTCCAGCCGACATTGCAAGGTAATATTTGACGTGGTAAATCAATTGGTAGAATCTGGCAACATCATAAGCGTCGAGCATAAAAAAAGGCAGGGAGAAAGTAGCCGTGGAGTACCTCAAAATGAAGTACAAAGCAATCGTACTACGGCCTGGGACAACATACCTACGATTGAGCATAAATGTTACATAAATGGAACATACAAATTGCTTTCAGAACTCTTTCAGGTCAGTTCTGTACCTTTGTCCCTCTCTATTTGCTTTTATCTCTCCCTAATCTCCTTCCGACACTAACTCTCTAATTTGCACATTTGATAGGGATGCGTCGCACGCCACATTCCTTTTCAGTTTGAATTCCCTTTTCCAATACTTTCACCATGGTTTTTCCACCATAGCGTTGGGAATACAGCAGTGTGCTATCTTCCTCCCAATATATGCACTGATGAGAGATGGCTGGGGCTTGAACTCTATGTTCATTGTGGACGACTTGGATTTTACCCAGGGGAAATTGTTTTTGATGTTGATCTGTATGCCCACGGGAAACATCCGTTGCTTATATACACTCATCAACACGAAACCTGCAATGGTAATTTTATTGCAATTCATGTACCACGCAAGTATTTCTCGAAAGAGCTGAATGATTGTCAAGGTATAAGTGCTATCTTTGAGCCCACCACCCCAAATGTGGAAGTCAAAATGTGTGGAGCCAGATTGCTGTACGTGCAAGATACGAAGTTAATTAGCGAAGGAATAATACAGCACATATTTTTGAGACCTGATCTCCTCCTTTATCTTAACAAAAATGTGAAAGGGTTCCTTGAGAAAGATAGAAGCGACGGTGATTGGTGTAGTCGCATGACCACTCGTGAACCAAGGTTTGATTTTCTTACACACATAATTTGTTCTATGTCAAATATCGATTATTCTCCCAGCCTCACTTTTGATCTTAAATTTTGTAAATATTACAGGGAAAGGGATGTTTTAAAGTCCTCGCAAAAGCTTCTGACAAGTACTGAACAAGTAGCAAAAGAAGTTTCAACATTGTTGAATAAGCACAGAAAGGAATATCATGTGGAGAGTGGAGCTGTTGATGAAGCTGACGAGAGTGGAACTGTTGATGAAGCTGACTCGTTTGTACTTCACTCCAAACGGTCTTTTTTTAGAAATTGGGACCTCATCCAACAAGACACTAGCAGAAATTCGTCATTTATATTCAACCATTTGCATATAATTGCTGAGACTCTGCTCCACAGACGCGATTCAAAAGAACTGATTAAAACTCTCGAAGTTCTTCTTAGAGAATTCTTCAAACATCGCGTCCTGGTCACACTCAGCCTAAAAGGGCATATTGCCTTCGGTTTAGGGCATTTTGATCCTTTCTCGCCGTACAACTTATGTTTCCCTCAGAAGGGAATCCCAGAGTGGTTTGATCATCAATGGAGTGCCTCTATGGTGGGAATTGACCTTCCTCCGAATCTATGTGATGATAAGAGCTGGAGAGGGCTTCTTATATGTGCTGCCTTTTCCATCAAAGAGCATCCTGGTGCTTTTTCGAAAGCATCTTTCAGGCTTCTTTGTCACTTAGAAAGCGAAGAAGGTTGCTTAAATCCCATCGCGCATTGTTCGATCAGTAAAGATAAAATTAAGTGGGTGCATCTGAGGGGCTTCATTTGGCTGACCTATATCCCTCGTCTTCTGCTTACAGAGCTGGATGGAAAGCGTTTTGTAGGGGCTAAGGTCCATAATTACTGCCGAGGGTTGATTCTGGACACGTGCGGTATCTATCTATTTTTTCAAGAAGATGTGGAAAGATTCAAGGAAACCATAACTGAGTGTTGCACTTCATTTGTTAAAGACTTGGAGTCGATTGATCAATTCCTAGAAAGTGAAGATTACGAAGATCTACCGTCTGATGACCAAACACTTTAAGTTGCCAGACAAGGTCTATCCCTCTCTTTAATTTGTTAATCTCTATATTTTCATGTTGCAGGATTTTGATCACTAAATCGTATGTACTTTTACTTTATACAAGCCTATTGTAGAAATGAAGTATCCATCACATATAGGCTTTAGAGAATCGTGACATAACCGTCGAGGAAAAGTATGGACGTAGAAGATTGAATGGAACAATACATAGA
>CM046376.1:28953507-29017780 GCA_025413485.1 Ficus microcarpa
AAGAGAATTTCCCTTAATATAAATTGCTTTGGTTGGCTCTGATCTGTGGTCTGCTATTTATTTATTTATTTATTTATTTTTGCTTTGCTCCCTCGATTAGGTGCATATTATTTAAGTATTTTCTAGTATATTAATTTTTTAATTTTTTTAATTTTTTCGTCTCTTCTACAGAGCAAAAAAATTTCTTAATCTAAATAATTAAAGTACGTTATTGATGACATATGTTTGAATAATTGATCATCACACTCCTTTCTTGTTTACGTCTCAGACTCTGAAGATCACGCCTTAAAGGAGAAATGCAGAATTTACCGGTGAATGGAAGATCCAAAATAGATTGTCATGTTTTAACACTCTGATTTTTCTTTTCTATCACTTTTCCCAAAAAAAAAAAAAAAAAAAAAGACTATTTGAAGGATTTTGAGTATGTTTGGAAGATTTCTTCAGCTTGCAAAAAAAAAAAAAAAAAACCAAAAACAAAAAACAAAAAAAAAAACAAAAAAAAAAAAAAAAAAAAAAAAACAAAAACAAAAAACAAAAAAACCAAAAACAAAAACAAAAAGTTTGTACCATTTGACGGATATTTAGTTTGTTTGGAAGAATTCTTCAGCTTTTATGTAACAGACCATAAATGTTAGGATTTTCATTTCATAAGTAATTTTATCTTTATTACTACTTGATATTATTGCAATGATCTTATTGTTATGGATTAGTCTATGGAATGGGTATATATGCTTATTGAGATGGTTTATAATGTCTTTGAATTGAATTCAGCAATTGATTCATAAAAATTCGACGTAGGGCGGGACGACATATAATTACCACATGTGTTTCTTCTTAATCAATTATATATATTTGATTTATGGCTTTTTTTTTTTTTTTAAATAATCTTTACCAATGCAATACTTTCTTAAACTTCATAAACATTGCCCTCACTTCGTTTCTTTCTACATGTTCCCCTTCAACAACCTTGAATTTGTAACGCCCCCAATTCCACGTAGGGCCGACTATGTAAACATGGGTCGTTACCTTACTTGCTTAACATAAATCTTAGTCTTAAATACTTAAACTTGAAGAAAATTTTAGAATAAATTTTTTTTTCTTTCTTCAAGAAAACTTTAAAACTTGAACTTCATTTTAAAATCGTGACTTGAAAACAGTACATACATAACCCATAACATGTTTTTTAATTATACATGTAAAACCTCATAACTTAAACAAGTTGCGGAAAATTTTGCGTAGTGGTATCCCACACCGCCCTTCACTTACTAGATCGTCTCCATAGCCCACTAAGTAAAGCTGCAGGCCTTTTATCTTTACCTGTAGTATGGAATATATCTGATGAGCTTTCTCCCAGCAAGTACAAATATTATCTCACAAAAATATGTTAACATCACAACCATTATATACATATGCATGAACCATTTATGTTCAATTAGATGTCTTTTATGACCAATTATTAACTTGAACTTATTACCTTCTTTTAACATGTGGGCCCCTTTGTGTACGTATCAGATGCGCACTCTTCAGATAAAGTTAGGGTTTGCAAGGTCCCTAACCATTCTAGGAAACATTGAACTTGAACATGAATAACCCTCCACCTGATGGGAGGTTGGTACGACACCTTACTTGTGTGTTTTTACCATGTGATTTAACATTAGTGAACATACCTCATGATGTCATAATATCATATCCTAACATACACATGGCATACTTTAACATAAAATAAATCATGGCAACTTTGTAAACATGGTATACTTGAAAACGTGGCATTTCTGAAAACATGGCATTTGTGTAAACATGGTATTCCTTGAAAACGTGGCATTTTTATAAACATGGCACTTTTTGAAAACGTGGCATTTTTTGAAAACATGGCACCTTTAAAAACATGACACTTTTGAAGACATGACATTTTTGAAAATGTGGCATTTTTTGTAAATATGGCACTTTTGAAAACAAAGTACCTTTGAAAACATGGCATTCTTAAAAACATGTCATTTTTGAAAACATGGCATTCTTAAAAATATGTCATATTTGAAATCATGGCATTCTTGAAAACATGACACTTTTGAAAACGTGGCATCTTTGTAAATATGCCACTTTTGAAAACGTGCACTTGAAAACATGGCATTGCATATCATAACATATTATCACATACATGAAACATATCACATAGCATGAAACATGGCATAATATATTTGAAAATACATTACTATCTTCCATATCGCAGGTGAGGTTTGTACTTACCTCGTGCGCTATTTCCTGAGTGTTGCCGCCTCAACTCGGGTTGCAACAGTAGGTCACTTCCTGCTATTTAAAAGAGTATAGGATAAGAATCCCATCATAAAATGTTGGTAACCTAACCAACACTCATCCTTAATCTTTGTTATATGTTCCCCCTAACATACTCATGATAGCTCGTTAGGTTACATAAGGTAACCTTGGTTGCTAAGCCCACATACCATTAGGGTTAGGTTATCATCCTAACCTTGGACTTTTATCTTAATATCCTTAATCCCGTATCATTCTTGATATCCTATAGGGTTACATTGGGTAACCCTCAAGGTGGTCAACCCTGGTCAACCCTGGTCAACATTCCACTTGGTCAACTTAGTCAACAAAAGTCAACCCCCTTATAGCTTGGGTCTTACTTCCGGTTACCACCCGAGATTGTCTTGGTTACTAAACTTTGGTTTAAAAATCCATTTTCCATTTATTTTTGAAGACTTTAGTGAATTGAGTTTAAAATCTTTTACTTTAACTTATAAAATTCATGAATCTTAAAACGGGGTTTTACAAAATTATTTAGCATTGAAAACTGCCATTGAAACAGTTTTCACAGTCAAAACATTGGTTTTGTGGAAAAATACAATTTTTCTATTTTGTTTTAGAAAATCCTATACAGGAATTTCCTGTTCACTGCACAGTCTTTATAAAATCATTGTCAGTTTAAAAATCTACTTTGAATCTGAAAAAGTTGTCTTCACAAAAGTTCTAGCTCTCGAAAAATCCTAAAACTTTCATATTTTATGAAGAATTCAATTCAGACTCTAACATGTCCATTTTCTTGTTTGAATCCACCTGACCGTGCATAAAAACCTGGGCACGGTTAGGCTCGGGTTTTCTTAAAAACTGAGGCCATTGAAGCCTCATTTTGACAAACTGTCCGTGCTGCCCTATAGGAAAACCTCTTCTGAACAACTTTCATGTTTTACATTTTTCCCCATTCGGCCTCTAAAGGCCTCAAAATCATCTTTCCAGAAAACTGGCCAATGTTCACCCGAACCTGGCAGTTTTCAGTCTTAAATTCATTTTACGCCCTATTTCGCATAATCTAACTCAACCGAACACGCGGGAGCCTCAATAACAATCATGCAGTGTTTTATAATGTCCCACTTTAGCATACATGCAATCCCATCGTGCCCATGCAGGCCATCAACCAAACTGCCCTAACCTAGGGTTGCATGGTTCTAGTTCCATTCCATCATTCCATTCATTCATGCTTCACTCTAGCAACCTAACATATCATGCTTGAATATCTTTGGGGAATATATAACACATCCACATCTAGCATGCAATCCTAGCAAGCATAATCAATCAAAATTCATAAACAAACTACCCTTAGATCTAATCAAGCACACACCTATCAACCTAGGGCAATAAAATAACTTTGAGCTTATGCTCTTACAATCATGACTTGGAAATACACTTAAATTTCAGATTTAAACCTCAATTGAAAAAGGATTAGGGTTTAGGGCTTTTACCTTAATTATCTCAAAATTTTGGGGTTAGGGTTCGGCTCACCAAATTTCCCCCCTTAGGTCCTCCAAAACCGGTTCTAGCCCTCCAATTGACACCCGAAAGTTTGGTTGGTTTCTTGAACCAAAACCATGCACCACTAACCTCAATTTTTCCTCACTTTTTCCTCCACTCACAGCCGGCTCTTAGTCCAGAAAATGGTCCCAAAAATTTTCCAAATCCTCACTTAAAGTCACTAGAGGAAAATCCAACACCCTAACACTAAAACCCCTTTGATTCACAATTTTTTTTCTCTCTTTTGGTGGCAAATTTGGGTTCGGATTCTTGGAGAAGAGAAAAGGGCAGAGCTTGGCTGTTTTTCTGAATTTTTCCAGCCCAAAAACCGACCTCTTCATGGCCTATTTATAGTGGTGGAGAAATTTTCTAAAAATTGCATAAAAACCCCTTAAAAATCAAAAATTTCACTTTGACCCCCAATAGGTGTCATGTTGGCCGGCCATTCCTTGGTCTCCAAGGCTTGCTTACCTCATCAAGGTGACATCATCTTGATGACATCACTTGCTTACATCACCAATTTTTCAAAAATTACACATTTGACCCCAAATGACAAAATCTTTGCATTTTTACCCTCCTAGGTGGCCGGCCATTATCTTGGCTTGCAAGACAAGTTATTGCATCATTGTGACATCATTTTGATGACATCACTATGCTTACAACACCAATTTTCCAAAATTTGCACTTTAGCCCCTAAGGATAAAATCTTTACATTTTTACCCCTTAGGTGGCCGGCCACCTCACCCATCTTCTAGAAAATTCCATAATTCTTTCCATCCTTTATTTAATCATTTATGTTGTCATAAATCTATGGTGAGGTGATGTCATCATCTTAAGCCCCTTTTTGGCTTTTCCTTAGTATGCGGTCCATTTTTTTTATGCTACACAGATATTTTTAATACTTGTTATCCACTAATAACAATATTTTATACTGTATCACAGTCCAAAATTTATCTGTGTAAAAGTGGACAGTATAAAATTTTTCTTATTTTTTAAAGTCCTTTTTGCCCTTCATTTCTAATTTGATGTGCTTGATTTTTCTATGGTGGTTTTGAATCTTGATCTTTCTATCTTGTTTATAATGATGGTTTTTCACAGTATATTTTTCATACTGCCTGTCATATAACTGTACCGTCATGCCTTTGACTTCTCGGGTCAACCTTTGACTTTTTGATCAAACTTTGACTTTTTCGGGTCAAATTTTGACCAACATAAAATCATGAATTTTTCTAAGCCTTATTCCATAAAAAGGCCTTATGCATGTCTAAAAATCACTTATTGAGTTTCATAGCCAATTCAATGAAAACTCAAACATTTATTATAGAATTGTGAATTTCATCTTGATATTCATAATTCTCATGAAATACTTCATAAACACATAATATGGACTTTAATTCCTCATGTATAAGAAAGTCATGAGTCTATAGAAAATTTCAGGGTATTACATTCTACCCTCCTTAAAAGATTTTCGTCCTCGAAAATTCGAATAATTCTAAGTGGCTTTTTCTTCAAATCCACTATCAATTCCTAATGGTTCGTTCATCTTACCATTTTAACACTTTAATAGGATCATGTTTCTTATACAGAACCATAATCTTACTTCTATATCCTCATAACTCATACCTTCATATCCTCATTCTTTCATACTTTCATGCTTACTTTCATCGTACTTGTGACGCCCCGAACCACCCACCTGACACCCACGCGGGGCCGACCGCGCGGGTGCGGGGCGCCGGAACCGTCACCTTCATACATAACTTACTATACTTGAAAATGCGGAATAAATTTTTTTTTTTTTTTGAAACTTCTTTTGAACATCGTTTTAAAACTTTCTTTGAACTTCATAATTTGGATTTCATTTTAAAATCTCGACTTGAAATCCATGCACTAAAATTGTACATTATACCTTGAAACATTTCATACATACATAACATAACTTGACTTTTAACATACATGAAAACTTCATAACTTTAAACATATTGCGGAAATTATTGCGTAGTGGTATCCCACACCGCCCTTCACTCGCTGCATCATCTCCAAGCCCACCAAGTAAAGCTACAAGCTTTTTATCTCAACCTGCAGTATGGAATATATCTGATGAGCTGACACTCAGCAAGTACAAACTTAAATCTCACAAAACATTTTCATTTAAACATCTTGAAACATACTTCATCGTAAAACATATGCATGAACCATTTATGTTCATTTATGCATTTCCTTTTAACTTTCTTATCTTTCTTATGGGCCCCATAGTGTACGTACCCTTAACATATAGCGCGCCGCTAGATACAGTTAGATGGCGTTGCAAGTCCCTAACTGCTCCAGGAAAACATAAGTGATTACACCCTTCCGTCTTGACGAGAGGGCAAATCCATAACTTCATCATAAAAATCCTCCACCTTGACGGAGGTTGGTACGACACTTTACTTGTGTATTTTTACCAAGTGGCTTATCATTAGTGAGCATACTTTATGACGTCACTATATCATACATGCTTAACATTTCATTCATAAAACATAGCATGGCATCTTTAAAATATGACATCTTTAACACATGGCATCTTGAAAACATCTTCAAAACATGACATCTTTAAAACATTTCAACATATCTTGAAACATAGCATATTTGAACATACATATTATTTTTCCATACCACAGGTGAAGTTTGTACTTACCTTAAGTCCTATGCTCTTGACGTAACATTCCTCGCGATAACTCAACAGGTTCATATTCCTGTTTCAATGGAGGTGTAAGATAAGGTTAACTTATCTTAACATAAATCGTGACATATGATGTTGGTATCCTAACCAACATCTATGAGCAATCCTAGATGTGTGTGTTGTATGTCCCCTCTAATATCTCTTGTAAGCCTGATCGGTTACTTCCTTCATCTTGGGCTTATACTTTACTTTTCTTGGTTCATAATCCATTGGGTTATTATCTCTTCAATAACTCTTGGTCTTAGCCCATTTCATAAATCTTGGTATCCTTTAGGGTTATATTGGGTAACCCTAAAGTCAACTCTTGGTCAACCCAAGTCAACATATGGTCAACTAAGGTCAACCCCCTTTTGGGTTAAACGTTGGGCTATGGGCTTAGCCTAGTAACTCGGACATAATTCCGGTTACTGTTCGTAGTCGGCTTGATTACCCATTTTTACCTTAAAACTCCATTTCATTATTTTTGGAAAACATTATATAATTATCTTCCAAAAATCTCATTTATTTGCTTTAAAAACTCTTACTTACTTCATCTTGAAAATACTTGTCTAAAATCATCACTTTCTTTACTTATTGGAAAAATGTGGAATTTCAATTCTAAACTCTTAAAAATCCCACTCTCTTCTTGAAAAATCTCATTTTCCTTTAACATATAGAAAATCTCATTTTTCTCTTTAACTTGAGAGCTTTGGGTGAATAATCCCAAAAACTCTAAAAATTCATTTTCCTTAAAACGGAGCTTCATAAAATCATTTAGGGCCGGAAACCATCTTTGGAACTGTTTCCGTAGTTAAAACAATGGTCTAAAAACAATTTTACACTTTTTAGAAACCATTAGTAAAAATCAAGGTGCATACATTTTCAGATTCCCTGCGCACCCTTCACAAAACGCTCCCAGTTTAAAAATGGAATCCGAATCTGAAAAACTTTTCTTCACGAAAGTTGTAGCTATCGAAAAATGCTAAAACTTTCATGTTTTGCACAAAACCCAGTTCTGGCTAGATCAGTACCAGTTTTCGTTTGAATGTGGGTGATCCTGAAAAACGGAGTGAAAACTGACCCCAGGGATCAGCCACGGGTTTTCATAAAAACAAAGGCCTTTGGAGCCTTATTTCGAGATTCTGTTCGCGTTACTCTCTAGTAAAAGTTGTTCCGAACAACTTTCGTGTTTTAACTTTTAACCCGTTCGGCCTCTAAGGACCTGATAATTTCACTTTCCCGAAACTGGCCAGTTTCGACTCCGAAATGGCAGTTTCGGTTGTTAATCCGGTTTTACGTCTTAGTTCGCGGATTATAACTCGACCGATCACATCGGGAGCTTAAACATAAATCAAGCAACGTGTCTAACGTCCCATGCATACATTCTTGTCCATACATCATACCCATGCAGCCCTCAAAACGTCCTTGGCTGCATGGTGTTCTTATCCTTGCATCCTTTAAACTAGCATCACATACATCTTGTTCCTTCAAGCAAATCAGCCACTGCCTTAGGGCTGATTTGTGACCAAAATTTAGGGGACTTAAATAACACATCTAGCATGCATCCTATCCATTTTTCAAGCATAAAAAAATCATGCAAGAAACATCATAAAATAAGCCAACCAAACCCTAAACCTATTAAGCACATTCTCCCAGTGCTGCACTGTAGCGCCAATTTGGTGTGCTACAACGCACCTTCTCCCAACTTGAATACCAAGATGAACAACAAAATTTCCTACAAACTTCTCCAATTACTCCCAAACTTCTCTAAACGCTCGTAAATACTTTTCATGAGTCCAATTTATTTTTATTTTTATTTTTTTTATTATTTTTTTGGCCTTCGCCACCGGTTGATACCTTGGAGAGAGAAGTCAACTGAAGAAGATACGAGGCCAAAGGGCCACTGTGTTGACGGTGAAAAAGAACAAAAGACAAGACATATTGAAGACTCCTAGAGAACGTAAAGACGGGGAAATGGTGCACCAATTGAACTACCTCTAGGTGTTTTCCAAACGTGAGCAACAAGCTAGACTTTCATGAATTTCACTGTTTAATATATTTAACCTATTTTATTATTTTTTTTAGTACTATTTTCTGAAAAATTACAAATTTTGAGAGCTCAGCCCTCACACTTGGAATATTTTGGATATTTCGTTTCCTAAATAAAAGAGACAAATAAAAAACAAAAATAAAAAGAGAAACACATACTACCAATCATTTAAATATTATCCAATAACTTCTCAAAATATTTAAAACATTATTTAATTGATTGAAACAAAAATAAATATTATGTTTTGATTCATGAGATTCACGAATTGTATCGGCAATTGAATACAGTGTCATTTAACTAATCATTGAACAGAGAACGGAACCTATTTTAATTTTTTTTTAGCACTATTTTCTAAAATATCGGGTTGTTACAGTGAGATTCGGGTGAAAATGAGATTTTTGGAATGAAGATTTTCAGTTTGGAGAAGGGAGAGAATGAGATTTGGGGCAAAACCTTATAAGTTATAATGTGCTCTACGAACACGCATTGCAGCAAAACTTTTTTGCGTTGCAGCACGTGTTCCCCTTTTTTCTTTTTTCTTTTTTTATTAAATGCCCTCTGCAGTGGGCTATTTGGCATTGGAGCCAGCTGAAACCAACCTCTCGGGTCTGATGACATGTGCTACAATGTCTAATAGGCCCACTGTAGCGCGCCTTTTTTTTTCCTTGCTGCACGAGCTAGAATTGCACTGCAGCCTGCAAAATATGGCCTCTCGGGTCTGCTTGACGCCCAGTAGCATGCTATAGCGCAAATTTACCGTGCTACAACACGCTTTCTCCCTGCTTGAACACCAAGATGAACACCAAAATTTCCTCCAAACTTCTCCAGTTGCTCACAAACTTCTCCAAACACTTCTAAATACTTTCCATGAGTCCAATTTTTTTTTTTTTTTGTTATTTTTTTCTTTTAAGTCTTCGCCACCGGTTGATACCTTGGAGAAGTCGACCGAAGATACAAGGACAAAGGGCCACTGTGTTGATGTTGAAAAAGACGAAAAGACAAGACATATTGAAGACTCCTAGAGAACGTAAAGACCGGGAAATGGTGCACCAATTGAACTACCTCTAGGTGGTTTCCAAACGTGAGCAACAAGCTAGAATTTCATGAATTTCACTATTTTATATATTTAACCTATTTTATTATTTTTTAGTACTATTTTCTGAAAAATTACAAATTTTAAGAACTCAGCCCTCACACTTGGAATATTTTGGATATTTCGTTTCCTTAATAAAAAGAAACAAATAAAAAACAAAAATAAAAAGAGAAACACATACTACCAATCATTTAAATATTATCCAATAACTACTCAAAATATTTAAAACAATATTTAATTGATTGAAACAAAAATAAATATTATAATTTGATTCATAAGATTCACGAATTGTATCGACAATTGAATAAAGTGTCATTCAACTAATCATTAAACAGAGAACGGAACCTATTTTAAATTTTTTAGCACTATTTTCTGAAATATTGGGTTGTTACCGTGAGATTTGGGTGAAAATGAGATTTTGGAATGGAGATTTTCGGTTTGGAGAAGAGAGAGAATGAGATTTGGGGCAAGAACTTATAAGTTATAATGTGCTCTGCGAACACGCATTGCAGCAAAACCTTTTTGCGTTGCAGTGCGTGTTCCCCTTTTTTATTTTTTTTTATTAAATGCCCTCTGCAGCGGGCTATTTGGCACTGCAGTCAGCAGAAACCGACCTCTCGAGTCTGATGGCATGTGCTACAATGTCTAATAGGCCCACTGTAGCACGCCTTTTTTTTCCCACGCTGCACGGGCTAGAATTGCACTGCAGCCTGCAAAATATGGCCTCTCGGGTTTGCTTGACGCCCAGTGGCATGCTATAGCACAAATTTACCGTGCTACAGCACGCCTTATCCTTGCTTGAATACCAAGATGAACACCAAAATTTCCTCGAAACTTCTCCGATTGCTCCCAGACTTCTCTAAACACTTCTAATTACTTTCCATGAGTCCAATTTTTTTTTTTTTTTTTGTTATTTTTTTCTTTTAAGTTTTCGCCACCGGTTGATACCTTGGAGAAGTCGACCGAAGATACAAGGACGAAGGGCCACTGTGTTGATGTTGAAAAAGAAGAAAAGACAAGACATATTGAAGACTCCTAGAGAACGTAAAGACCGGGAAATGGTGCACCAATTGAACTATCTCTAGGTGTTTTCCAAACGTGAGCAACGAGCTTGACTTTCATGAATTTCACTATTTAATATATTTAACCTATTTTATTATTTTTTTAGTACTATTTTCTGAAAAATTACAAATTTTAAGAACTCAACCCTCACACTTGGAATATTTTGGATATTTCGTTTCCTAAATAAAAAGAGACAAATAAAAAAACAAAAATAAAAAGAGAAACACATACTACCAATCATTTAAATATTGTCCAATAACTTCTCAAAATATTTAAAACATTATTTAATTGATTGAAACAAAAATAAATATAATGTTTTGATTAATGAGATTCACGAATTGTATCGGCAATTGAATAAAGTGTCATTCAACTAATCATTAAACAGAGAACGGAACCTATTTTAATTTTTTCTAGCACTATTTTCTGAAATATCGGGTTGTTACAGTGAGATTCGGGTGAAAATGAGATTTTTGGAATGGAGATTTTCGGTTTGGGGAAGAGAGAGAATGAGATTTGGGGCAAAAACTTATAAGTTATAATCTGCTCTGCAAACACGCATTATAGCAAAACTTTTTTGCGTTGCAACGCGTGTTCCCCCTTTTTCTTTTTTCTTTTTTTATTAAATGCCTTCTGCAGTGGGCTATTTGGCACTAGAGCTAGCAGAAACCGACCTCTCGGGTCTGATGGCATGTGCTACAATGTCTAATAGGCCCACTGTAGCGCGCCTTTTTTTTTTCCTCTCTGCACGGGTTGGAATTGCATTGTAGCCTGCAAAATATGGCCTCTCGGGTCTGCTTGACGCCCAGTGGCATGCTATAGCGCAAATTTACCGTGCTACAGCACGCCTTCTCCCAGCTTGAACACCAAGATGAACACCAAAATTTTCTCCAAACTTCTCCAATTGCTCCCAAACTTCTCCAAACACTTCTAAATACTTTCCATGAGTCCAATTTTTTTTTTCTTTTTGTTATTTTTTTCTTTTAAGTTTTCGCCACCGGTTGATACCTTGGAGAAGTCGACCGAAGATACAAGGACAAAGGGCCACTGTGTTGATGTTGAAAAAGAAGAAAAGACAAGACATGTTATAGACTCCTAGAGAACGTAAAGACCGGGAAATGGTGCACCAATTGATCTATCTCTAGGTGTTTTCCAAACGTGAGCAACAAGCTTGACTTTCATGAATTTCACTATTTTATATATTTAACCTATTTTATTATTTTTTTAGTACTATTTTCTGAAAAATTACAAATTTTAAGAACTCAGCCCTCACACTTGGAATATTTTGGATATTTCGTTTCCTTAATAAAAAGAAACAAATAAAAAACAAAAATAAAAAGAGAAACACATACCACCAATCATTTAAATATTATCCAATAACTTCTCAAAATATTTAAAACATTGTTTAATTGATTGAAATAAAAATAAATATTATATTTTGATTCATGAGCTTCATGGATTGTATCAGCAATTGAATAAAGTGTCATTTAACTAATCATTAAACAGGGAATGGAACATATAGGAATCTAGGTTAAAGCGCCAAATATTATTCGATGTCAAGTTTTCTATTTTTTTTTAATGAAAATCCAAGATATAAAATAAAAACAAAAAATGAAAATTTCTTACATGTTCTATAAGACGTCAAGTAGTTGACACTGAGTCATCATCAATGAGCAGAAAACAACTTTTTAGGGTCTGTATTATAATTTATTTGATTAATTTTGTCCCTTTCTTATTGGAACAATTGCATCAAGTTTATTTCATTTTATATGCAGATTTGAACTATACGAGAAACACCGAGCCACAACAAAAAAATACTCTTGAAAACATTTACTAATGTCAGTGAACACCACCACTTGCAACCGCCTCTTCCACACGTACCACCATTGCCAACCATCAAGACCACATAGATTAGATAAAATTGGATCGGATCGGATCGGATTGGTCATGAACATAAATGGAAAACTCAATCAAATCGTATCAAAATTCAAGCAATAATCGAAAAAAATCTATCAATTAGATGAAATAAAATCAAAACTGAAAATTCCAATAGATTAATATACACTTATTCTAGAATTTAACTTTTATTTAGAACTTATCTTTTATTCATTAAATTTCTTATTCGTAAACACTTTCTGATTCAAAAAAAAGTTTTAAAGGGGGAAAAAAAGAGCTAAAGAAAAATTTGGTTTTTATCCTTATCTAAATTAAAACTTTAGAAAAACTAATTAATGAAAATTTAATGATGTGTCAAAATTTAAAAAAAGGACAATAAATGAGGCAATAATATGGGACAACCGAATTAATTAGAATTCAAGTAGATAATGACCAAATATTATCAAGTGTCAAATTTTGTACTTGTTTTTAAGGGAAACTTGTACACTAGATTTACACTTTCTTTCATAAAAGTCGAAAATAAAATACAAAAAAAAAATTTTTTTGAACTTTTCTTTCGTGTTCCCTACGACATCAAGTTGCTGAGTCATCGTTAAGAAAGACCGAAGAGAAAATGACTTTCGTGAAGATAAACAAGGGAGAAGTAATACAGAACCATCCAGAGAAGAAGAAAAGTCAGTAAACAAACAGGAAAAGAAAAAAGAAAAAAAGAAAAAAGAAAAGAAAAGAAAACGAAAATGAGAGAGAGGTGTTGTCCTAGTTTCAACGGTTTGCCCCTAGATATGAATACCTCTTAACTTTTATTGAATGGTTTTGTGACAAGTGACTGATATCAGTGGCTGATATCAGCATCTAGGGGACCTGCCCCCAAATTCAGACAGGGGGGACAAGAGTTAAGAAAAATACACTTTATGCATGTGCAATGGCTCCACTGCTATATATATAGCGCATATGTGTATATATACACACTAGTTTTTGAGGACGTGCATTATATTTGTTAAATTTTTAGACATTAATGAAAAAAAATATTTATATAAGAATGTATTTGCGGAAAAAAAAATCATATTTTAACCGATATTTAATCATAAAGAAAAAGGATTTTCGTAAGATATAATTAAAAAGATAAGATTTAAAGCAAGTAAGAAAAAATAAAAAGGAAAAATAGAAGGAAAAAAGTGAGGTTATAAATGAAAAAAATTATTTTAATAAGGACAAGTCGAAAGAAAAAATGATAAAATTTTAGGAAAATAGACCAAAAAAAAAAAAACTACAAAATGATCAAAATGATTAGTAAACACTTTCTACATTCAAAAAAAAGTTGTAAAGGGGGGAAAAAAAAAGAGCCGAAGAAAAAATTGGTTTTTATCCTTATCTAAATTCAAACTTTAGAAAAACTAATTTATGAAAATTTAATAATGTATCAAAATTTAATAGGAGGACAACAAATGAGATAATAATATGGAATAACAGATTAATTAGAATTCAAGTAGTGGATGACCAAATATTACCGAGTGTCAAATTTTGTACTTGTTTTAAGGGAAACTTGTACACTAGATTTATACTTTCTTTCATAAAAGTCGAAAATAAAATACTAAAAAAAAATTTGAACTTTTCTTTCGTGTTCCCTACGACATCACGTTATTAAGTCATCGTGTTCCCTACGACATCACGTTACTAAGTCATCGTCAATAAAGACGGAAGAGAAAATGACTTTTCAGGTCTTTCTATGATTAACTTTGTCTCTTTTAATTGGAACCATTGTATCACAATTTATTTCATTTTAATTTATATTTGTTAGGTGGAAAAGCTAGACCAAAGCATATGATTGAGTGCGACGTGCTTCAGTAGCACGTTTGTATGACAACAACTGAACGTGGTTTTTCTCAAAAATTGTTTCACCCTTGCTGTTAAAGAACCAAAATAAGTATAATATAAGGCCCTTTTAACCTGTATTTTGATAATCCTTCATTCGAAATTTATGCCATGCGAAGTTATAAATTTAAATATTGTGCAAAAGCATCTTCTCCTACACGTAACAAAATGTCTACAAATATTGAATTTCGAGAATCAAATAGATCAAGATATGGAATGTGAAAAGTGATGTTTAACCTCATTGATGAGGATGAGAAAAGATAGCAAATTTTGAAGAGTTGATTTAAAAAAAAATGATATTTTTGATACTGCTAATTTTGGTGATATGAATGTGGTGTTGAACAGTAAAAGTAGTATGGATGAAACCTTGTGGATTAAGTTGATTTTGGGTCCACTGAAAGATAGATGGACTATTAGACCAATTTTCAGTGTTATAATTTCTTATAATTGAAATTGGTATGTTTTTCTTCGTTATTTATTGTTATCTACATTCTTTACAAGTCAACACTAAGTCGTTTCCTTAATAAAAAGAAACAAATAAAAAACAAAAATAAAAGAGATACTCATACTAGCAATCATTTAAATACTATCCAATAACTTCTCAAAATATTTAAAACATTACTTCATTGATTGAAACAAAATTAAATACTATATTTCAATTCCTGAGATTCACGAATTGTATCAACAATTGAATAAAGCATCATTCAACTAATTATTAAACAGAGAACGGAACACATGGGTATCTAGGTTAGAGCACCAAATATTATAAGGTGTCAAGTTTTTTTTTTTTTTTTTTTTTTTTGCATGAAAATCCAAGATATAAAATAAAAACAAATAATGAAAATTTCTTACGTGTTCTAGATGACATCAAGTAGCTAGTGCTGAATCATCATCAATGAGCGTAAAATGACCTTTTAGGGTATGTATTCTAACTTATTTGATTAATTTTGTCCCTTTCTCATTGAAACAATTGCGTCAAATTTATTTCATTTTACCCTCCTTTTAATAGAGTTAAAATTTTTAAGTAGAATTGATTGAGTTTTTAAAAATAGTTATAAATTTTATTAATTTTTTATAAAAAAAAAATTAAATAAAAAAGTACAGTTTAATTTAATATGAACTCAAATATAAACATTAATTTCAACTAAGGTGGGAGACCTTGACCAGTTCAAAGTAGGTACATAATTTATAAGGCCTAGCACATGATTGAGATTGATGTGCTTCAGTAGTATACGAGTACAAAGTTCAGACTTGTAAAAATTTTACTCAATTTACTTGAGGAGAAATTTTCCCATTCTAAAAAACAATTTCACGAAAGCAATTAAAGAACAAAACATAGTTTAAAATAATTCCTTTGCAACCTATATTTCGATAGTCATTTATTAGAAATTTATCCAAAATAAAGTACGGAATTAAAGTTTTTTCTTTTCTATTTTTTTTATATATTTCAAATCCATAAGATATTATCCACGTTTTTTATATTATCTAACATGATAATCTCTTCAGTAATAAATATATTCAAATAAATCCTAGCGGCAAATAATTTAAACTTCAAACTTCTTCAAATCTACATCTTTACATGGCCAACATGCTGATGTTATAACTGATGTTGTAACATGATCTAGAAATAAACATCAAAATGGGGCAAATCTGAATTGACCTGAACTAATGACTCGCATTTGGTTTTTCGATACAAGTTGTCATCAATGCCAACACCTAAAAACCTAATAGATATGATAAAAAAAACCTTTTAAATAAATAAATTTCATACTTTTTAAATTGTAAATAAGTAAAGAAACAAAAATAGATTATTATGTTAAAAAAATAGTGATAAATAAATATATATATCATACTTTTAATTTTTGAATATTGAGACAAATTAAGTGTAAAATTCAAAACAATAAAAATAATAATTAAGTACTTGAAAAAATTAAATGAAAAGTGAACAAAGATATCAATAATTGGTTTTAATTTATTGAAGATAAACAGGTGAGAAATAATAAAGAATGATCGAGAAAGGAAGAAAAGTGAGTAAATAAACAGGAAAAGAAAAAAAAGAAAAGAAAAGAAAAGAAAACGAAAAAGAGAGAGAGGTGTTGTCCTAATATCTTATAAACAAACAGGAAAAAAAAAAAAAAGGAAAAAGAGAGAGAGGTGTTGTCCTAGCTAGTTTTAGGGGCGGCAATTTCGGACACGACACGGTGACACGACACGAGAACGACACGTAATAAATGGGTTTGAACGCACGATTAATAATTGGGTTGACACGTTTAACACGAAAATAAATGGTCGGAAATGGGCTGACACGATTAACACGTTTAACACATTTATGTTAGAATTTTTAAATTATTTGTTAGAATTTTCAAATTATTCTAACATGACACGGTGACACGACACGAGAACGACACGTAATAAATGGGTTTGGACCGCACGATTAATAATTGGGTTGAAATTGGGTCAACACGTTTAACACGAAAATAAATGAGCCGAAAATGGACTGACACGATTGACATGTTTAACACGAATTACCAGGTCTATAAGCGTTTGCCCCTTGATTTGAAAACCACTAAACTTTTATACACCATTGAATGGTTTTGTGACAAGTGGCTGATATCAGCATGCAGGGTACCTGCCCCCAAATTCAAACAGGGGGGACAACAGTTAAGAAAAACATATACTATATGCATGTGCAATGGCTCCACTGCTATATATATATATATGGACATATATATATATATATATATACATACTAGATTTTGAGGACGTGCCATGCACGTCCAGGTTAAATTTGTTGAATTTTTAGACATTAATGAAAAATAATATTTAACTAAAAATGTATTTGCGGCAAAAAAAAATCATATTTTAACCATATAAATCATAAAGAAAAAGGATTTTCATAAGATAAAATTAAAAACATAAGATTTAAAGCAAATAAGAAAAAATAAAAAGGCAAAATAAAAGGAAAAAAGTGACGTTATAAATGAAAAAAATTATTTTAATAAGTACAAGTCAAAAGAAAGAAAGTTAAGATTTTAGGAAAATGGACAAAAAAAGGAACCTACAAAATGATCAAAATAAATTGACAAAATTTTAAACTGAATTATTATATAGAATATTACGAAAAAGAAAAAAAAAACATGTGGGAAAGAAAATATTGTTAGGACAAAGGCAAATTTATTATTAAAAAAACATAGGATTAGATTCAATTCAATAATACATTAAAAGATGAAGGAAATTTTATATTTTTAAAAATTGTTACCCAATATAGATAAAACAAAGGAAAAAGTATTTGATGACATACATTAATAAAATTAAAGGCATAAAAGATTTGAAATTAAAAATTTAGAGAGTGTAAAAATATATCTAATCAAAATGAAAAGAAAAGAGGAAGAAGAAAAACAAAAACAAAAAAACAAATCACAAACGACAAAAGCAAGGAAAGAAAAGGAAAAAGAGAGCGAGAGAGAGAGTGAAAAAAAAAAAAAAAAAAAAAACGGTGGAACGAAAAACTAGGAAAGAAACGGTGGGACAAAGCCGGGGGCAGGAGTCAAGCAACGGGAGAACTACGCTTTCACACTTCTATATAGTTATTAGATTATATTAGATTTACATGTCAATTTTCTGTTTCACATTCACTCACAAGTGAGAAAGTTAGTTTTCAAATGGAAGAAGAAGAAGGGAAAAAATATGATGTGTTTCTCAGTTTCTGTGGTGGAGATACTTGTAGAAATTTCACGAAGAATTTATTCAAAGTTCTGAAAGAGAATGGGATAGAGACGTATTTTAAGAGAGATAAAGCGATCGTTGAGGACCTCTTCAAAGCTATCGGAGAATCAAAGTCTGCAATTGTTGTTTTCTCTGAAGAGTATGCCTTTTCTAGCTGGTGCTTGGACGAGCTCGTCAAGATTGACCAATGCAAAGAAGAAAACGGGCTGTTTGTGTTCCCGGTTTTCTGTGATGTGGATCCATCCCACCTGAGAAAGCAAAACGGGAAAGTCAAAGATGCTTTTGACAAGTACGAGGAAACCTTCAAGGATGAAATGCAAATGGTGAAGAAATGGAGGGAAGCCTTAACTCGGACAACAAACATCTCCGGTTGGCATTTGAAAGATTACAGGTATGTTTAATTATGCAACTTACCCTAATTCTTATTAACATTAAGGTTTTTTTTTTCCTCTTTAGTTTAGTTTCACATATGATTTATTATTATTCTTATTGACTTGACGTTGTTAATTGTAGCTTATCCTCTTTCATTTCTTTTTTTTTTTTTTTTGTTTTCTTTTATATTAGATATATGTGCACACACACACACACCAATAGATAGATTATAGATTGTGTAGTTAAATTAATTCACTTATTTTCTAAGGGCATGTTTGTTTGGTCAAAAAGGATTAATTTTTAAGACAGTTGAATTCTTATATGCCTAATGGTCAAAAAAGATTAATGGTTTTTGATACATGAAAGATCAGCATAGCCCTTTCAAAAGAATGCCTTTTTCATGTCGCGAGCCTGCCCTTCCGCGGCGCCAACTAGTCGCGTTGAGCTCACTCCTACGTTGTGGAAACCCATTGATCCCACCCCTTCACAAGCCATCGTGCCACCGTTAAACCCACTTCCTCACCATTTTTTTTTTTGTTTTTGTTTTTTCACCAATTTGAACCCACTTCCTCTGTTTTTGTTTAACTTACATTTTTTTTTTGTTATGTTTTATGTTTTAAACTTTAGTCTTTTCAAAATACAGTTATCATTTTATCAAATTGCCCCTACATATTTGAATCATGTGCGGTTCACATGTTCTTTTCCGTCTAACACTTAACCGCTGTTAATAAAAAGGATCTATTTACACTATTTTCAAAAATTTAGGGATCATTAATTTGATCAAAAAAATAAATTTAATGATTAAATGATATCTTTCTTAAAAATTTAGGAATTATTATAGCAATTTATCTAAAAAAAAATGTTTCGGAGGCTTTGCAAAATAAAAAAACGTAGAAGGGGTGTGGGAGAGTGGCATTGGGAAGTGGAATTCATGAGGGCTTATACTGTGAAAATTAATGGGTGGTTAGGAAAAAAAATTAAAAAGTAAAATCGAAGAGTTTTGAAATTTGAATTTAAAGACGCCACTTTTCACGTCCTCCGTGTTGGTAAGAAAGCAGAAGTGAAGGCTAATACGGGGAAAGTCAACGGTCAGTCAGGAAAAAATAAATAAATAGAATTAAAAAAATATCATTTCATATTAGTTATCAGACAACCAACGTTGAAAGCTGTATTATCACTTTCTACATCGGTTAACTGCCAACCGGTATGGAAAGTGGGCTTTTCACGTTGATTGACTGCCAACCGACGTTAAAAGCCCTATTTTGCTACTTCTCACATCAGTTGGTAGTCAAACGACATAGAAAACCATCCAATCACCATTAATTATTTTTCATGCCGGTGACCCATATGAAAAGAGAGACGAGAAATGTTCCTATTATTGTAGCAAGTCATATCAAATTTAACACTTTCAAAAACTTGTGTGTCGTGGTTGGGTTTGTCATGTCTAACCCGAAATTGACGGTTTCTTTCGTGTTGACTCATACTTTTTTTTTTTGATATTAATTCATGATTCGTGTCGTGTTATCATTGTAATGACCCACTACGTAGGGCTATTATCGTGTTTACGTACAATGTTTACTTAACTTAATTACTTAATTTATTTAAACATACTATTGCATTTCGAAAAATACAGATAATTTCTTTCTTTATTCCTTTTAAACTCAAATTTAAAATCTATCTTATTTTCATACTTATTCATATGTACTCAATCGAGTACAGAATTGTAAAACCATTTTAACACATTTGAGACCATACTAATTACAATTGTAATAACCTTTAAATACTATCCAAGTACTAAAAATTTTAAGTACTGGTACCATTATATTATCATATCATAATATCAACATATTTTACAATACACGTGGTGGTGTCTAAACCCAAATTTCATAGTCTGCAATGCCATCTCTCCACTGTCTTGCATCAAGATTGTCCAGTAGGTTGCTTACTTACAACATGAACGTAAGTTATGAGCTTATATTCAGTAAATACAACTTTTTATTCCATAAAATAATTTTGGTAAAAGAATATATGAATTGATAATACATGATTGTAAACTTAGTTTTGGACCTCTTATATATCATTAACATGAGTGTACGTACCGTGGCGCGTAGCAATTGAGCGGTTAAGGCGACCAGCCCTGTCCAACTTAAACCATGGACCAAACCAAAGCCCACCCCCGTGGTAGGTTGGTATGACCCGAGAAACTTGCTTTATTACGTGAAGACCTGTTTTTGTTTCGATCATACTTGAAAACTTGAATCTTAACTATTTCTTACTTGAAAACTTGATCTTATTCTTATTGTGTGATTTATTATTAGTGAGCATGCTTGTATGATGCTACAATAATAAAACATAAATCATATGCATCACATACATTAATACATGTGCTTTGAAAAATATGCAAAGCAGTAAAAACATTTAAATCAATACATGAGTTTTTGAAAAACAAGCAAAGTAGTAAAAACACTTTTGCTCATGTTGTAGGCGGAGTTGTACTTACAAATTGTCTTACACTCTTGCTCTAGCATTCCAAAAAGGCAAGATAACGGGCTATATTCCTATTTTCAAACATGGCGTAAGATAAAAATCATTCTATCTTACTATAAATCATAACATACTAGATCGGTATCAAATCCGATTACTATTGGTAATCATAGATATAAATTCTGACATAATAAATCGGTATCCAATTCGATTACCATTGGTATGTTGGAAAAATCGGATCTGGTATCAAAGTTACGGCGCAGCGAAAGTTTTAAAAATTTTATGCCGTTTCCGGAAAAGAAGCTCATGATGCATATAACAATAAATTAAATTCATGATCAAGCGTACCTTATTTCTTAGATTCTGGAATTGCTAGAGCGTTTGACCAACGTGTCTTCTCTACTATTCTCGAGTTCCACGTCTCAAAGTGTGTGTGGCACACGTTCTATGAATCCTGGTGACCGGTAATTCTTTCCGAAGTCTAGATCCCTCCTTCTCAATTCCGATGATCCTCGTTGAGAATTTAATCCAACTTCTTTCTTCAAAACTACAAAACAGGAACCGGTTAACCTCCTATGAAAAATTATCACTCGGTTTAACCTTTCTCACAGTTTTGATTCAATGGAATTTTCTTTCTTTTTCTCTCTCACAAGATAGCCGAATTTCTTGATGTGGAAGAAACACAAATTTGTTTTTCCCTTTATTTAAAAAACGTTTTTTTCAAAAAAAAAAAAAATCAAAAAATAGTTTTTCAAGAACTCCTAGCCTTTGTATAGTATTTCAATCATTTTCAAAATTTATTCCTTCTTGAAAAATAATTAATAATTATTTTTCTATATAAATTTTGAACCAAAAGATCATACAACTTTAGGACTAGATTCATTGAACCTAAAAATAATTTTTCAAGAGGAAATCACTCCTCAAAATTTCGGCCACACTAAGAGATAAATCATGATTGGTGGTTCAAATTTTAAATCAAGAATCTAGACTAGTCAAAAGATTCTAGTCCTATCTAGATTCAAACTTCTTTTAAACCTTTTCGAATTTAAATAAGATTCACGTATTCGAATAAATATTTTCCATAAACATTATCCATATTAATTAATTCAAGTCAATGAAATATTTCAAATTTTCTTTCCTCACAAAAACTGTGCACTTCTTTAATTAGAAAAGAAAAATCCATGAAATAATCTCCATTATTTAAACCAATTAATAATTTAATGTTAGGAATATAGTTAAACAATTTTGAAACAAAATTTTCTTCCCTCCACACAATTAAAAAACATGCACCTTTTTTTAATTAGGAGAGAAAAATTTTGTTTTCCAAAATTCAAACACAAGCTTATTTTCAAAATTCAAATTAACCAATCACATGTTGACAAATCATTTGTTTACAAATTTCACATGTCCAATCCTTTTGGATTGCATGTTAAAGAGTACCATGTCTTAATAGACATTTCTAAATTCCATTTACAATTTACCGATCTCATTAGGAACAAATCCCGAAATGCTTCGTGGAACTATATGAGCTAATAGAGGGACCCGATGGAAATATGTAAAGAGGCTCCTATAATTGTGAAAAATTAATCCTAGATTAATTATCCATCAATTATCAACTTCAAAACTATTCCACTAAAAGTTTGAAGCTGAACTCCTGTTTATATACCGTATTACGAAAGTTCTCTCACGTAGTGCTTCTTCCATGATTTATTCATCGCATGATTAATCCCCATATGTTATCCATGATTGAATTAAGGACTTTTTCCGTCTTACCTATTCAATCATTTTAACTTAAAGTTCAATTATTCTTCATTGAAAGAACCACCAATTGTAAAACCATACAATTGGTAAACCACCAGAGAACACAAAGTAAACCAATGGCCAAGATCTTATTATACTATCTTTCAATCCCCGAATAATACCTTTAAGTAGATAACATTTACTATCGTTAAGATAGCTATGGATTCCGTATCTACGAATCTTGATTTCTCCATCCATAAGTCATGCACCCAAAACACAAGTATGTTGACCATGAATTAACAGTGTCTCACCTTTAGTGCATCAAAGTACATAAGTCATGGATACGAACTCAAGTAATCATTTCAGGATTAAGATTAATGCAGGATGATAATCAAAACATCATTGATTCTTATAAACGGAATTATTAAGCCGAATCAATTAACACTTTAGGTCCGGTCCAATGTCATACCTCAATATTGGTATACATTAAAGTTTTTACTCGGAACCTATTCGATGGTCAAGACAAACCATCCCTCCAAGGAAGTAGACAACTTTTACAATTTTATCACGAATAAGATCCCCAAATCTTATTCCGTTGATTGCGGACTATTTATTTAGACTATTATCAAATTACCACGTCTTCTATGCATACCACGTATATTTATGGTAATTCGATATATTACCAACAACCTAGGAGTATTTTATGTTTGCTCAAAATAATCATACAATCAACAAATGAAAGTAAATAGGACACAACTTATTAAACATGAATAACTTTCTCTTATTAATATCAAAATGTCATATTTACAGAAAATCTCTAATATTGATTTTCTATCCTTAGGACACATATAGATCCCAACATGGTAATCATAGAATTGTTACTATATTCTCAAATAACTTAGACTTAGTCTATTTCTTTCATTATTCTTAAAAATATCTTATTTATTTGAAAATATCTTAACTTTACAAATCAAGTATTTTTTAACATAAATACTTGAGATTTCATGAAATTGCCTTTTATAAGACATAATATGTATTAAAATTCATTCACAATGGATTTACCATTTTGAAACTATTTTCATAAAATCATAGTCTCTTTTTAAAGAGGTCATAAAACCTTAAAAATTGATTTCAAAACATCTATTGGTTTGAATGTATTTGCACAGAAAATTTCCTGTACCATGTATAGTTTTGAAAATTCAGTTTTATCTTTAAATTGATTTAGAATTGGAAAATTTTTCTTCATAGAAGTTGTTGATCTCATCGAAATCTACAACTTTTGTTTTAATCCGAAACTTAATTCTACCTTTAACTTACCCATTTTTCCTTTTGAAAGTTACTAGCCATGTACAGTACCTAGACCAGCTAGATTTGAAAACTCATAAAAACAGAGGCCTTTGGAGCTTCTTTTTTTTTTTTTTTTTTTTTTTAATCTATCCCAATTACTTCCCAGTATTTTCTGTGTTTTACATTTTGTAGTTATAACTTTTTCCAGATTCGGTCTCTAAAGGGCTCAAAATTAGCTTTCCAAAAAACTGTCACAATTATTTTCGAAAACTGGTAGTTTGTATTTTGTGGATTATTAGCTTAAAATTTTGCACACACTACCTCAAATGGTTAAAGCCGTGAGCTTACATCAACATGCAGTGCATTGGTTTTGTTCTTAAACTTCAACCATTCACTTATCTCATGTTCTTGAAAAATACAATATTGATAATTTATTTGTTTACTAACTTGTGTCTTTAGGTTAATTTCTTAACCAACATACCCATAATATTTACATCATCATTCATAAAATCTCCATACTTAAACATGTGAGAGCATAATCACAAACACATGGTGAGCAAACATAACCTTAATACTCATCTTAGAGTATAAAATCAAACCCATGCTTAAAGCTAGCAACCAAGATAACCTAAGCATAGATATATTATAAACCAACCATAAAGGACCATCATATAGGAAAATAAGAAGCATGAGCTTATGCTCTTACATCCCATAACTTGAAATACCCTTAAATCTCATAAACCAAAACTTAATGAAAATCTTAGTTAGAGGATCAAAATTATACCTCTAGAGCTTTGACGGAGTTGATTCTAGTGCTTGAATGACCAAAAATTCTTGCTTCACCTTCCCACCATACCAATCGGCCATCACCCCTCTCTTTCTCTCTCTCTCACTTTCTCTCTCTCTATCTTTCCTAATGCTAGAGAGGAATAGTTGAGAAAGAACTAGAAGTTTGAGAAGCCAACTAAATAGCGTAAGTTTCTATTACCCACCCCTATTTATAGGTAAAAAATACATAGTTTTCCACAATTATTTTTTTTTCTCTTAAATTCTCCTTGAATTGCATATTGGTCCTTAAAGACAAAATATTTGCCTTCCAAGTCACTAAATGGCCGGTCATGTGGAGCTTGAACCAAAAAAATGTAACGTCCCTAAATTCTGCTCTATGTACGTAGGGCCGTTACCATGCTTTCTTAACTTAAACGTCCCGACTATCCACGTAAAATCGACTACGTAAATGTGGGTCGTTACTTAACGTACTTAGCTTAGTTTCTACATCTAATACTTAGACAAATCGGGAAATTTCGGAATAAATTTTTTTTCTTTCTTTTCTTCTTCAACTTCATTTTAAAAATCGTAACTTGAAAACGTTACGTACATGAAACGTAACATGTTTCTTAATCATACATGTACAACTTAATAATTTGCGAAAAATCTGCGTAGTGGTATCCCACACCGCCCTTCACTTGCTGCATCGTCTCCATGGCCCACCAAGTAATGCTGCAGACATCTTACTTTTACCTGCAGTATGAAATATAAACTGATGAGCTTTCGCCCAGTAAGTACAAACATAATCTCACAAAACATTTCAAACATGCCAATCATTATGTAATTTATGCATGAACCATTTATGATCAATTTAAATGTCTTATGATTTATTATTATCTTGAACTTATTATCTTGATTACATATGGGCCTCTTGTGTGTACGTACAAATGCGCGCAATCTCCAGAAAGTTAGGATTTGCAAGGCCCTTAACAATTCTGAGAATCATAAACATAACATAACCCTTCACGGTCTAGCGGAATGTTGATTATACCCTCACGCATCAACGAGAGGTTGATAATCATAACTTGAACTTGAAACATATATCCTCCACCTAGCGGGAGGCTGGTACGACACCTTGCTTGTATGTTCTTACCATGTGGTTTAATATTAGTTAACATGCCTCATGATGTCACTATATCATAACATATGCATACACATGGCATATCATAACTTGACATGGCATATCTTAGCATAGCATAGCATATCATAACTTAACATGGCATATCTTAATATAGCTTAGCATTTCGTAAGTTAACATGACATATCTTGGCTTATCATCACATAACATAACTTGACGTAACATAGCTTAACATGACATGGCATAGCATAACATATCATAGCATAACATAGCATATCATAGCATAACATAGAAACATGTCATATAATTGAAAATAGCTTACTATTTTTCATACTGTAGGTGAGGTTTGTACTTACTTGTTGTCCTATGCTCTTGACTTAGCGTTCCATCAAGTTATATCAACATGTTCTATTCCTGTTTCAATTAGGGCATAAGATAAGGATTAGCCTATCTTACTGTAAATCTTTTCATGCAATGTTGGTATCCTTAACCAACCTTCATTAGTAACCCTAGTCATAAATCCCCCATACATATACATGCTAACTCACTTGGTTACAATAAGTAACCTTAGGGTTCATGACTTATTATACGTGGATCATAACTTATCAGGTTACTTAAGGTAACCTTGGGTACTAAGCCCAATCATGAATAATGTTAGGTTACAACTCCTTACTTTGGGCCTAAACCTTATCACATTTAATCCATAATCCATTGGGTTACAAGGAGTAACCCCAGATTCTAGGCCCAATACAAACTTAGTAGCATGTTGGGTTACATTAGGTAACCCTTGGGCTTTGGACCCAGTTCAATAATCCGAGTGTCTTTCCCGATTATTGTTAGTTATCGTCTAGTCTACCCACATCTTAAGATAACCTAGGTCTATAGTTCCATTTGTTTTTCTTTTAGAAAACTTGGTGTTTTACCACCTTTTTCACAAAAACCCTTTTTGTTTAACTTATAAAAATTTGGGTTTCTCAGAAAGGTGTTTGAAAAAGCTATTAAGTATTGGAACTACCTTTGGAACAGTTCCCACAGTCGACTTATCAGTTTTTGTGCAAGAATACCATTTTCCTACACTGTTTTAGAAAATCTTGTACAGGAATTTATTGTTTCCTACACAGTTTTTAGAAATCTAGTTTTATTTTAAAATCTGAGTAGAATTTGAAAAAGTTATCTTCATAAAAGTTTTAGATCTCGAAAAATCTTAAAACTTTCATGTTTAATAAAAAACCCAGTTCTACCTCTAACCCCTTCGTTTTCCCCTTGGAACTCAACTGGCCATGCATGAGGTCTGGGCACGGTCAGTCTCGGATTTTCATAAAAACCGAGGCCATTGGAGTCTCATTTTGGAAAATTGTTCATGTTTTCCCCTAGAAAAAACTATTCTAAATAACTTTCATGTTTTAACATTTTCCAAATTCGGCCTCTAAGGGCCTCAAAATCAGCTTTCCAGAAAACTGGCCAGTTTTCACCCGAATCTGGCAATTTTCTTCTTAAATTCGTTTTACATCCTAATTCACGTATTCTAACTCAACCGAACACACGGGAGTCTAAAATCAAGCATGCAGCATTTTTCTAACGTAAAATATACATCCATACATCATCCAAACATCTTGGGACATATCACAAACACTTAGTGAGCATACACCCTTAGCATGAAATTCTAGAACATAAAATCATGTAACTAAACCTATTGCATGCAAATAAAAGAGTGAGCTTATGCTCTTACATTTCAAACATAGAAATACACTTAAATTTCCAAATTGAAACTTAATTAAAGAGGTTAGGGCTTATAGGAGAGTTACCTTGATCAACCCTAAGAGTGAGTTAAGGTTTGAGTCCGAAAAATCTCTCCCTTTGCTTCTTTACCATAACCGGCCTTCCCCTCCAATTAGGGTTCCAAATTTTTGGCCATACACACGTGAAAACAGACACATAAACATCTTGCTCCAAACTTAATAGAAGACTTAAGGGTTTAGAGGTTTACCTTAACCTATTCAAGGGTTTAGGTGGCTTGATTCCAACATTTCCCTCTTTCCTTGCCACCCTCCATTGCCGGCCTTTCCTTGGCCAAATGGGTTCCAAAAATTTTCAGCCACTTGATAGTTGCCTCACCAAAGTCTGGCCACCTCCTAGCTCAAATCCTCCCTCATTTTTTTTTCTTTCTTTTCTCTTCCTATTTTGGCTTCGGATTTTAGGGGAAAAAGTGTGATGAATTATTTTGGCATGGTTTTGGGGAGTTTTCCCAATTTTTTTCAGCTGACAACCGACCCCCCTTTGGCCCTATTTATAGGTGAAAATTAAATTATTTTAGGATTTATTTTTATTTCCAAAAATTACATTTTGACCCCTAATACAAAAATATTTGCATTTATGCCCTCCAAGTGTCATGTGGCCGGCCATGGCCTTGTTCTCCAAGCAAAATCATGACATCATCATGCTTACCTCATCATGCTTACATCACCTATTTTTCAAAAATTGCATTTTGGCCCCTAAGGACAAAATCTTTGCAATTTCACCACTACATGTGGCCGGCTATTATCTTCCCTTGCATGGCAAGTTTTTGCATCATTGTGACATCATCTTGATGACATCACCTTGCTTACATCACGTATTTTTGTAAAATTGCATTTTAGCCCCTAAGGACAAAATCTTTACAATTTTACCCCAACATGTGGCCGGCCATTCTTGGGTGCTTGGTGGATAAATTTTTGATTTCTTTCCACCTTTTCTTTAATTCTAAAAATTATATAATTATCCTTGATGAGGTGTCCACCTTTTAGGCCTTGTTTGGCTTTTTCCTTAATATGCAGTCCATTTTTATGCTACACAGATATTTCCAATACTATTATCACTTATACATAGTATTTTTATACTGCACTACAGTCCAAAATTTATCTGTGTAAAATCGGATTGTATAAAAAATTTTCTTATTTCTTGGAACCTTTTTGCCCTTAATATCCTTCTTGGTGTGCTTGATTTTTCTATGGTGGTTTTGAATCTAAATCTTCCTATCTTGTCTGTAATGACGGTTGTTCGCAGTATATTTTTTATACTGCTTATCGTATCACAGTACCGTCATACCTTTGACCTCTTTGGTTAACTTTTGACTTTTTGGTCAAACTTTGATTTTTTTGGTCAAACTTTGACCATCATAAAATCATGAATTTTTATGATGCCTTTATCACAAAAAGCCCTATACATGACTATGTAACTATTTATTGAGTCTCATAATTAATTAAATGAGAACTTAGACAATTACTGATATTTAACTCATATCATGAGTTTTATATCGTCTTACATGATTCAACCTTAAATTTTTCTTGTCTCAAAGAAAATCATAAGCTATAAAAATTTCGAGTATTACAAAAAAAATCTTTTCATACTTATCTACAATTACTTGGCCTTCAAGTAGAGCCATGTTTGGCATTCCTCTTAACACGCAGTCTATTTTCTTAATAATCCAGATAGTATTAATGTTGTTTTAACTATCAACAGTATAGTATTGCTGGACTGCAGTCCAGAATTTATCTGCACTTAACTGTATCGCGTATAGGTTTTTCTTCAGACTTGAAATTACTTAGTCCTCCTTGCTCTAAATATTATTCCTGATTATTCTAGAGTGATCATAATCCTTATTCTCAATTCTACATCCGTAATTATGGTCGGTTGCAGTATAATTTCAATACTGCTTATAAATATGGCAGTACCGTCTTATTCATGTCATAAATTATCATGTTTATTCATTGGCCAGAACAAAACCATAAATCATAGTTCTGCTTTTTTCACCATAAGGCCTCATGCTTGACTTGATAGGTCATCATTACATCCCATAATACTTATAAGAACTCAAATATACTCTGATAATCAAATCAGATCATGAGTTTCATCTTGACATACATAGTACAGACTTAGATTTCTGTTATTTCTAAGGAAATCGCAAGTCCATAAAAATTTTGGTTATTATAATCATGTCATATCATGACTCATATTGATAGCCCCAGCTACAGTTTCTCCCAATTTATGTCTATAGAAATATTATAAATATAAAACCAATTTGGTCAAAATAAAGATAATTATATTTCATTACATGATCAACGTTCTTTTTGCCTAAATGGAGAATGTCTATATTATATATACGGAAAAAAAATCTTTTGCTCCAAGGGAATTTTCTTATACACGTACACACTTGCATGATTACAATTTTTTCTTTTCAAAATTGTAACTTTTTTGTCTTTCCACTAAAAAAATATTATCTATTACGTATTTTATTTTTATTCATAAAGTATACTTTGAAGTTTCAAATTTTATTTCTTATATCATCAAATTTTATTTCTTATATTATCATATTACATTTAAAATGTAAATCTATACTTTTTTTATTGGCTAACGATTAATTTTGGTCTTAAAATACTTAAAAATATCATTAAAAATGAAAACTAAAACCTGAATTATTCGCCTTTTATACCATTTATTTTACTTGTATTTAAAAAATATACCTTATATTTTAATGTCATATATTTCAATATTATTCTATTACATTTAACACATAAATCTATAAATGTTATTGGTTACCACTTCATTGTGACCTTAGAATATCCAAAATACACCTAAATTTGAGTTTCTTCAGTTTTTTTTAATTTAAATTTTAGGGCATTTTTAATAAATTGTTAAAACAAATTTTAATCAATAATTTTGTTAAATATTTTTAGTTTACATGGTTCTAAAAATGAAAAAAGACCCTAATTTTGCCCCAAAATCAACCCCAAATTGAAGCTATGGTTTTTCCCTAATCAACATAAGGACAAGTTTTGCTTTACCTTGTTGATCATCTCATGTTAAAGTTTTTCATTGTTGGAAATTAAAACTCTATTTGATGAAGAAAGTGGGTGGAAAACTGTTTGGGTGCAATGTGAACGAAATAGAAAACCACAAAAAATATAGAGTTTGAGGTATAAGGAATTTATTGTATTTAAGGTTTTATTTGCCTCCACTATAAAGTTTGCTACGTACTAGATTTCTACGGTAAATTTCTTTGAAGATACAATGAACACTCAAATTCAATAAGTAACAATCTTACTAAGTTCCATAACAAAAAGTTAAATCTTATGTCAGTCTGGAGTTTTACATATAGCAAAATCATACATATTTGTAAAAAGATTTAACTGTTACAACAAACAAAACTTTTTGTCAAAAGGTGTCTTTTCCTTAACAAGGTGTAGCACTTACAACAAATGTATCTAATTGTCTACAGATAAAACTGTTTGATAATAATCATTTAATTATGATTGTTGGATCATAGTAATTTGATCAACAGTTGATATTAAATTTGAAAACATTTAATTCTGACTATTGGACAATAACCAATTAAATCTAGGGGTGACAATTCGTGTCGTGTTCGGGTCCACAGGTCCAACCCGAACATGATCCGTTCTTTTTCGTGTCAATTTCGGGTGACCCAAATTTGACCCGTCCACTATTCGTGTCGTTTTCGATTCGCAAAATTCGTGTCATTTTCGATTCGTGTCGTTGTGTTGCGACCAGGGGCCGCAATTCGTGTCGTGTTTGGGTCCAACCCGAACACGACCCATTCTTTTCCGTGTAAATTTCGGGTGACCCGAATTTGACCCGTCCACTATTCGTATCGTTTTCGATTCGTAAAATTCATGTCATTTTCGATTCGTGTAATCATGTCGCGACCCGTATTGCCACCCCTAATCAAATCATTAGTCTAGATTAAATCTGAAAAAAAAAAAAAACCACAAGAAAGTAATAAAGAGAGCTCAATAGCTCTTATGGACAATGTGTACGTGTAAAGTACAAAGTACGCCTGAAAAGCGCCCCAGATGCCTAATTGTCCATGGCCACATGTGCGCGTAGTGCATGGTAGTTGTATAGTGTCACCCACACACAAGTGATACTACATATCACTTATTTCTATGCTTGCTTGTATTTTTCCAATGTGAGAATTTCGACTTTTCAACTTTCAAGTGATATTGCAATGTCTCTAACACTTTTTACAATTATTCTAAATAATTTAATATCATTCAATTAGCAAATAACTAAAGGCCTGTTTGGCAATGCTTCCTAGAAGCTGTTTTTGGCTTCCCAAGTCCAAAAGCAGCTTCTAGAAGTGTTTGAATGATCTATCAGAAAAGCTTTTAGTCTTCTGAAGTGCTGCTTGTCAAAGCCAAAAATTGTGGCTTCTAGTAAAAGATCTTTTGAGTAGACTTTAAAACTTGTAATAAAATTTAAATTAGATATTATAAGCATCATATTACTTTTTTAGCACTTATTAGAATACTTTAAAGATCATTTTAAACTCAAAAGCTATTTGGCTTCAAACACTTACGTGCGAAGTGCAAAGTGCACCCTAATCAGCGCCCAAAAGTGCTTCCCACTATGCACAAGATATTCTTATATTTCACTTGTTACTTTTTATATAGCTATGCTTGCTTGTTCTTTTACAATTTAGGACTTTTTGTCTCCACTATCCAATGGCAATGGGAGAGATATTTACAATCTCTATTAAATTTTATGTGCCTCCCGCTACACACAAGTAATTGTTACATTTTACTTGTTACTATTTATATAACTATGTTTGCTTGTGCTTTTATGATGTAGGACTTTTTGTTCCACTACCCAATAACAATGGGAGATTTATTACAATCTCTCTAAAATTTTATCTGTGCATTCAATAATGGTCCAAAAACCATTATAGAAGCCTTGTGCATACACGATTGAGGATTTAACATTGGTTTATTAACTATCGTGTAATAAACTTCGTGGTATTACAATGGTGAAATTGAACTTTATTAGCAGTGTACCTACCTGATGGACACTAATTACCACAAATTAAAAAGTAAAAAAAAGGGCAACAATTTCATCAAAATGCACAAATCCCATTCGAACAACACAACCCAAATAAAGTAAAACTCAAAACTATCCCAGTGTAAATCAAAATTCCCAAATCCCCCACTCATTTCTTAATCAACCTCTTCAAATCACAACCAAAATAAATCATTAAACCCTTCAAATTGCACCGGATTTTAAACGAAGGAATGATGAAAGTTGACCATTAAAATGTCCAAAAATCAGGCGGTAATTAGAAGATTTGAATGGCAACGGTGAAACTCATGTCTTCAACCTGAAAATGGCCAAAAAGTGTTAAATGGACTTTAATTCTCTATTCCTATATAATTTAGACCATGGTATGTTTATTTGTTAAGAAGATGACAGACCAAAGAACAACGTAATTGGTCATCAGGTTTGCTAGTTTAGGGTTTTAGGATTTTGGTTAAAGGGATTTCGTTAACTGTGAGAAAGATATGAAATGAAAAAGAGAAGAAAATTACCCAGATTTTCTTGTTATACAACTCAATAAAAAGTTGATATCTTTTGCAGGAGTACGTACCCGGATGACATTAGAAGAATATTAAAAGATGTTTTGGAACAGTTGCGCCCAAGGAAATGGTTGGAATGGATTCTCGTATTGAAGAGTTTGAACCCTACTTGAATCTCGAATCGGAAGAAGTTCACATGGTAGGGATTTGGGGAACAGGAGGGATTGGTAAGACCACTCTTGCAGAACAAGTTTCCAAAAGGTTCCGTGGTCGGTTTGAAGCTCGCAGCATTGTCTACAGAGTTAGAGAAACATGTGAAAAAGGAACAGACGGTTTGAATAGCTTGAAGAAACAAATTGATGAAGACTTGTTGAGCAAGAAAGCTTCTATGAAGGTGCTTATCGTTCTAGATGACGTTGATAATGAAAAACAAATAGAGGCTCTTGTTGGGAAGGTTGGCCCAGGAAGCAGAATCATCATAACAACGAGAGACAATGGGACCTTGGTGAGATGTGGTGTTAAAGATATATTCGAGGTTAAGAAACTGACACGCGAGGAAAGTCTTTTGTTGTTTTGTCGAAAAGCCTTCAAGAAATGCTCTCCTCGTTCTCCTTTCGAAGAGCTGTCCAATGATTTTGTTAGATATGCCGATGGCCTTCCTTTACTAGTGGAGGTTTTGGGTAATTTCTTATGTCGTCATAATACTGAAAGCGAATGGATTGGACAACTAAAACGTCTACGGGATACTCCCGACCAGGGTGCAACTAAAGTTCTTCGATTTAGCTATGATCGATTAAATGACCAACAGAAGGAAACCTTTCTGGATATCGCGTGTTTCTTCAAAGGAGAGGATGAATCTCGTGTGAAAAAGATATTCGAAAGTTGTAATTTTCATCCAGACATCAGTCTCGAAGTTCTCGTTGCTGGATCTCTAATAAGTATTACAGGAGGGAAGGTGTGGATGCATGATTTGGTTCAACAAATGGGTTGGGAAATTATTCACAAGGAGAAAGAGCTTGGGAAGCGTAGCAGATTGTGGCGCCATGAGGATGCCTTGCGTGTGCTTGAGGAAAACATGGTACGATACATTTTAGTATAAAATAGAATTTAATTTGTTCTCTCTTTAAATTTTCTTCTATTTTTTTTATTTTGACTAACTATTAATTAAAATTCCACCGAGCAAAAAAAATATATATATACATAATTCCGTACACTTTAACAGCATCAAGTAAAAATTTATAACCGCGCTTTATCTGTTAAAAATGTCCTTCTGGACAATAAAACCATTTTAGTGAAGAATTATACAGTCCTCAGATGCCTTCTATGGAAGCACAATTCGAAATTGCAATTAAATGATAAAGTATTCTGTGAAAATTACTTGGACAAATTTAGATTTGCGATGTAGACTAACTTGTCACAAGTATATAGAGATGTAGAACACCGTGTTTTTTTTTTTTTTTCTTCACTATGTTATTTTACCCTTTTCCAATAAGAAAGTGTATACATTGATTTCTTAGGCAGAATGTCAAAATTATGCAAATGTAGTAATAATTAAGAAAATAGTTAATTAGACATGATTGTGATATCTCCGTGTTATAACCTTTATATACTTTTCTTTTGTTTTCTTTTGCTTTATTTTTCTTCAATTAAAAGAATATTATTTTTTCCCAAGTGGAAATTAGTTGAACATCGGATAGAGATTCAAAAAGGGAAGAAACTCATCTCTTTTTACGTATAAAACAAAATACAATAATAAACATTGGATAACATAGTAGCTAAATAATTAAAGGTAGTTCTATTGACACACCTTTCATTAATTAAGATAGAAACTCATCTATTATTTTGACATTTTATAAAATTTCAGTAAAAATTATAAATTTTTCTTTGGGTATCAATTTTTCCCCGAGATATCCATTAACACTATCTTTAAATCAAAATCTCGACAACTTTATCGACATCGACATTTTCATCCTTGACCGCACTTGATTCAGTATTCTATCTGTTTTGATTATCAAGGCAATCATAGTACTTACTAACAAAATTTTAGTTATAATTAGCCCCGCACAATAATTCATGATTTTGTTGTTGAAAAGTAATTTATGATGGAAGTATTTTTATGCAGTCAGATGCAAGAATCACAGTACTAAATAATTTTATTCCCACAACGTTACCAATCAAGAAGAAGTCTTTCTTCATTTTCTTCTTGTGAAAATTTGGTTTGTTATTCTTATATATTATGGTAGTTTCTTCAAAGCAGATACTATATGTACATTTTGAAAGTACTGTCGTGCAGGGAACAGGAGTTGTTGAAGGGATATTCCTAACTTCGCCAGGAGATGAAGAAATAGAGATTGACGAAATAGAGATTGACCCATTCGTGAACATGCAGAATCTGAGATTATTGAAGATTCGTAACGTGAAATTTCCAGAAAGCCATGATTACTATTTTTCCAGAGATCTAAGCCTATTGGAATGGCATGGATATCCTTGCAAATCAATGATGTCGAGTTTTCAGTTGGAAAGGCTTGTTGAACTCATCATGCCTAATAGTCGCCTTGAACAACTATGGCCGAAAACTACGGTAATAATCTTTTAATTAATTATCATGTTGCTCAAGTACTATGTCATATATATATATATATATATTAACCATACATTACCTATCTACACACACACACATGCATAAAACGTAAACTGCACAAATGCACCCGATTTAATTATTTATTTATTCATTATTATTATTATTATTATTATTATTCTTATTATTATTTTTGACATGCATAAACAGAGCCTCCCAAAACTTATAACTTTGACATTTAGGATTCTAAATCTAATGATCCTTCGCATATCATTCTAGCTAATCGATAGTACATGTCAATTAATGGATGACAATTAGGGTCCCAAATGCAAAAATTAAATATTAGGGTAGCTTGTCAACCAACCGGAAGTTTCGTGTGCATATGTGCAAAAATTGTGGGGTATTTCGGTCCATTAGCTATTTAACCATAATTGCAAGAAACTTTCAAATTTACTCTCTGTTCACTGAAAGCTAAAAGTTTGGAGTTCAAATTGCTGAACACCATCAAATTTAGAGTGAACCAATGAAAAAAAAAAACCCAAAAATAATTTACACATTCATAATCAAGTTGAAAGAACGCTTATCAATATTTACCATGATAATTATTTATCAATTTAAGTCATTTTTATTAATTTCTTCTTTTCCTAATTTTTTCTATTTCGTATGCATGGCAGCGCTTGGAAAATTTAGTACTAATCAATCTCAGCTATTGCAAAGAGTTGACTGAGACGCCAGACTTCAACTTTGTCCCAAATCTTGAGACGTTGATCCTCGAAGGTTGCGAAAGCTTAGCAGAGCTTCACCCATCTATTGGAAGACTTGAACATCTTGCCTTACTGAACTTGAAAGGTTGTCGACAGCTTACAAGTCTACCTAAAAGCATAAGCTTGGAATCCCTTGCAACTCTTATTCTCTCTGGCTGTTCAAATCTCACGGAGTTCCCCGAGATTGAAGGAGACATGACGAAGTTGTCTGAACTCCATTTAGATGGTACAGCCATAAAGGAGTTACCAACTTCAATCAAGCTCTTGACTGGCCTCATTTTGTTGAACTTACAAAACTGCAAGAAACTTTTGGGTCTTCGGAGTGGAATCCTTCCTAGTATGAAATCTCTGAAAACTTTCTGCTTGTTGGGCTGTGAGTCAATGGACCAATTGCCGGAAGACCTGGGAAGATTAGAAAATCTAGAATGGTTTGTCGTGCAGGGTACTCCGATAAGAACGTTGCTTTCTTCAATCGTGCATCTAAAGCACCTCAAAGCATTTTCTATTCGTGGATGTGGAGTTGTGCAGTTGCCGGATGAAATTGGTCTCTTATCATCCTTGCAGGAGCTAGATCTGGGTGAAAACAGTTTTAGCAGCATTCCTACAAGTATCTCTAAACTTTCTGAGCTAAAAAGTCTTTCAGTGTCAAAATGTAGCAAGCTTCAGTCATTACCAAAAAACCATTTACCCATCAATCTACAATATGTAAATGCACGTGACTGCCCGATGCTAACTGATTACTCAGATACTGAGATGACAGTATGGACTTCGAATAAGGGATTCCATTTCATAGATTGTCGTAATTCGTCAAATGTTGATGAAGACTGTACACATGATACATCACTTCCAATGCCCGATGACCATATCGATTTACTCCTCCCTGAACTCATCAAGGTCTGCTCTCTCTCTCTCTCTCTCTCTATATATATATATATATATATATCTCTTCAATACGTTATACATACATATCGAACATCTTACATAATCTGTTTTCCCTTTATGTTTGTATTTACAGGCAAGAGTAAGTAATGGCAAAACGTTTGAATCTCGTTTTCCTTGTGCTACAATTCCTCTTTGGTGTCAAAACTGGGATACAATGTCTCCAATAAAAATTGAACTATCTGGAAAAGATCATGAGGATTCAGGTCATAAAACGAAAGGATTTGCCCTTTTTATCGTCTTTGAAATCAAGAAGCATGAAAACTTTGATGAAGCATGGCAATTAAAAAGTATAATTTGTCATATTGCCATAAATAGGAATCCAGTTAAGAAAACCATATGCCTGGCAAACTTTAAGGACTTCAGAGTTGGTACTTTCGGGGTATGTTGCTATGTGCCGCACGAAACGTTTCCATGGCAGTTAGACACATTGATTCACAATATTGAAGTTTCTTTTTCAACGGAGAGATTGGATATGGAGTTGCAAAAGTTCGGAGTGCATCTAGTATTTGAGCACAACGTAGAAGAGTTTGCTGAGAACTTAGCTCGTAGTACAAATGACCACTTGGATCTAGAACTGAATTCCAGCCGACATTGCAAGGTAATATTTGACGTGGTAAATCAATTGGTAGAATCTGGCAACATCATAAGCGTCGAGCATAAAAAAAGGCAGGGAGAAAGTAGCCGTGGAGTACCTCAAAATGAAGTACAAAGCAATCGTACTACGGCCTGGGACAACATACCTACGATTGAGCATAAATGTTACATAAATGGAACATACAAATTGCTTTCAGAACTCTTTCAGGTCAGTTCTGTACCTTTGTCCCTCTCTATTTGCTTTTATCTCTCCCTAATCTCCTTCCGACACTAACTCTCTAATTTGCACATTTGATAGGGATGCGTCGCACGCCACATTCCTTTTCAGTTTGAATTCCCTTTTCCAATACTTTCACCATGGTTTTTCCACCATAGCGTTGGGAATACAGCAGTGTGCTATCTTCCTCCCAATATATGCACTGATGAGAGATGGCTGGGGCTTGAACTCTATGTTCATTGTGGACGACTTGGATTTTACCCAGGGGAAATTGTTTTTGATGTTGATCTGTATGCCCACGGGAAACATCCGTTGCTTATATACACTCATCAACACGAAACCTGCAATGGTAATTTTATTGCAATTCATGTACCACGCAAGTATTTCTCGAAAGAGCTGAATGATTGTCAAGGTATAAGTGCTATCTTTGAGCCCACCACCCCAAATGTGGTAGTCAAAATGTGTGGAGCCAGATTGCTGTACGTGCAAGATACGAAGTTAATTAGCGAAGGAATAATACAGCACATATTTTTGAGACCTGATCTCCTCCTTTATCTTAACAAAAATGTGAAAGGGTTCCTTGAGAAAGATAGAAGCGACGGTGATTGGTGTAGTCGCATGACCACTCGTGAACCAAGGTTTGATTTTCTTACACACATAATTTGTTCTATGTCAAATATCGATTATTCTCCCAGCCTCACTTTTGATCTTAAATTTTGTAAATATTACAGGGAAAGGGATGTTTTAAAGTCCTCGCAAAAGCTTCTGACAAGTACTGAACAAGTAGCAAAAGAAGTTTCAATATTGTTGAATAAGCACAGAAAGGAATATCATGTGGAGAGTGGAGCTGTTGATGAAGCTGACGAGAGTGGAACTGTTGATGAAGCTGACTCGTTTGTACTTCACTCCAAACGGTCTTTTTTTAGAAATTGGGACCTCATCCAACAAGACACTAGCAGAAATTCGTCATTTATATTCAACCATTTGCATATAATCGCTGAGACTCTGCTCCACAGACGCGATTCAAAAGAACTGATTAAAACTCTCGAAGTTCTTCTTAGAGAATTCTTCAAACATCGCGTCCTGGTCACACTCAGCCTAAAAGGGCATATTGCCTTCGGTTTAGGGCATTTTGATCCTTTCTCGCCGTACAACTTATGTTTCCCTCAGAAGGGAATCCCAGAGTGGTTTGATCATCAATGGAGTGCCTCTATGGTGGGAATTGACCTTCCTCCGAATCTATGTGATGATAAGAGCTGGAGAGGGCTTCTTATATGTGCTGCCTTTTCCATCAAAGAGCATCCTGGTGCTTTTTCGAAAGCATCTTTCAGGCTTCTTTGTCACTTAGAAAGCGAAGAAGGTTGCTTAAATCCCATCGCGCATTGTTCGATCAGTAAAGATAAAATTAAGTGGGTGCATCTGAGGGGCTTCATTTGGCTGACCTATATCCCTCGTCTTCTGCTTACAGAGCTGGATGGAAAGCGTTTTGTAGGGGCTAAGGTCCATAATTACTGCCGAGGGTTGATTCTGGACACGTGCGGTATCTATCTATTTTTTCAAGAAGATGTGGAAAGATTCAAGGAAACCATAACTGAGTGTTGCACTTCATTTGTTAAAGACTTGGAGTCGATTGATCAATTCCTAGAAAGTGAAGATTACGAAGATCTACCGTCTGATGACCAAACACTTTAAGTTGCCAGACAAGGTCTATCCCTCTCTTTAATTTGTTAATCTCTATATTTTCATGTTGCAGGATTTTGATCACTAAATCGTATGTACTTTTACTTTATACAAGCCTATTGTAGAAATGAAGTATCCATCACATATAGGCTTTAGAGAATCGTGACATAACCGTCGAGGAAAAGTATGGACGTAGAAGATTGAATGGAACAATACATAGAAAGAGAATTTCCCTTAATATAAATTGCTTTGGTTGGCTCTGATCTGTGGTCTGCTATTTATTTATTTATTTATTTATTTATTTTTGCTTTGCTCCCTCGATTAGGTGCATATTATTTAAGTATTTTCTAGTATATTAATTTTTTAATTTTTTTAATTTTTTCGTCTCTTCTACAGAGCAAAAAAATTTCTTAATCTAAATAATTAAAGTACGTTATTGATGACATATGTTTGAATAATTGATCATCACACTCCTTTCTTGTTTACGTCTCAGACTCTGAAGATCACGCCTTAAAGGAGAAATGCAGAATTTACCGGTGAATGGAAGATCCAAAATAGATTGTCATGTTTTAACACTCTGATTTTTCTTTTCTATCACTTTTCCCAAAAAAAAAAAAAAAAAAAAAAAAGACTATTTGAAGGATTTTGAGTATGTTTGGAAGATTTCTTCAGCTTGCAAAAAAAAAAAAAAAAACCAAAAACAAAAAACAAAAAACAAAAAACAAAAAAAAAACAAAAACAAAAAACAAAAAAACCAAAAACAAAAACAAAAAGTTTGTACCATTTGACGGATATTTAGTTTGTTTGGAAGAATTCTTCAGCTTTTATGTAACAGACCATAAATGTTAGGATTTTCATTTCATAAGTAATTTTATCTTTATTACTACTTGATATTATTGCAATGATCTTATTGTTATGGATTAGTCTATGGAATGGGTATATATGCTTATTGAGATGGTTTATAATGTCTTTGAATTGAATTCAGCAATTGATTCATAAAAATTCGACGTAGGGCGGGACGACATATAATTACCACATGTGTTTCTTCTTAATCAATTATATATATTTGATTTATGGCTTTTTTTTTTTAAAATAATCTTTACCAATGCAATACTTTCTTAAACTTCATAAACATTGCCCTCACTTCGTTTCTTTCTACATGTTCCCCTTCAACAACCTTGAATTTGTAACGCCCCCAATTCCACGTAGGGCCGACTATGTAAACATGGGTCGTTACCTTACTTGCTTAACATAAATCTTAGTCTTAAATACTTAAACTTGAAGAAAATTTTAGAATAAATTTTTTTTTCTTTCTTCAAGAAAACTTTAAAACTTGAACTTCATTTTAAAATCGTGACTTGAAAACAGTACATACATAACCCATAACATGTTTTTTAATTATACATGTAAAACCTCATAACTTAAATAAGTTGCGGAAAATTTTGCGTAGTGGTATCCCACACCGCCCTTCACTTACTGGATCGTCTCCATAGCCCACTAAGTAAAGCTGCAGGCCTTTTATCTTTACCTGTAGTATGGAATATATCTGATGAGCTTTCTCCCAGCAAGTACAAATATTATCTCACAAAAACATGTTAACATCACAACCATTATATACATATGCATGAACCATTTATGTTCAATTAGATGTCTTTTATGACCAATTATTAACTTGAACTTATTACCTTCTTTTAACATGTGGGCCCCTTTGTGTACGTATCAGATGCGCACTCTTCAGATAAAGTTAGGGTTTGCAAGGTCCCTAACCATTCTAGGAAACATTGAACTTGAACATGAATAACCCTCCACCTGATGGGAGGTTGGTACGACACCTTACTTGTGTGTTTTTACCATGTGGTTTAACATTAGTGAACATACCTCATGATGTCATAATATCATATCCTAACATACACATGGCATACTTTAACATAACATAAATCATGGCAACTTTGTAAACATGGTATACTTGAAAACGTGGCATTTCTGAAAATATGGCATTTGTGTAAACATGGTATTCCTTGAAAACGTGGCATTTTTATAAACATGGCACTTTTTGAAAACGTGGCATTTTTTGAAAACATGGCACCTTTAAAAACATGACACTTTTGAAGACATGGCATTTTTGAAAATGTGGCATTTTTTGTAAACATGGCACTTTTGAAAACAAAGTACCTTTGAAAACATGGCATTCTTAAAAACATGCCATTTTTGAAAACATGACATTCTTAAAAATATGTCATATTTGAAATCATGGCATTTTTGAAAACATGACACTTTTGAAAACGTGGCATCTTTGTAAATATGCCACTTTTGAAAACGTGCACTTGAAAACATGGCATTGCATATCATAACATATTATCACATACATGAAACATATCACATAGCATGAAACATGTCATAATATACTTGAAAATACATTACTATCTTCCATATCGCAGGTGAGGTTTGTACTTACCTCGTGCGCTATTTCCTGAGTGTTGCCGCCTCAACTCGGGTTGCAACAGTAGGTCACTTCCTGCTATTTAAAAGAGTATAGGATAAGAATCCCATCATAAAATGTTGGTAACCTAACCAACACTCATCCTTAATCTTTGTTATATGTTCCCCCTAACATACTCATGATAGCTCGTTAGGTTACATAAGGTAACCTTGGTTGCTAAGCCCACATACCATTAGGGTTAGGTTATCATCCTAACCTTGGACTTTTATCTTAATATCCTTAATCCCGTATCATTCTTGATATCCTATAGGGTTACATTGGGTAACCCTCAAGGTGGTCAACCCTGGTCAACCCTGGTCAACATTCCACTTGGTCAACTTAGTCAACAAAAGTCAACCCCCTTATAGCTTGGGTCTTACTTCCGGTTACCACCCGAGATTGTCTTGGTTACTAAACTTTGGTTTAAAAATCCATTTTCCATTTATTTTTGAAGACTTTAGTGAATTGAGTTTAAAATCCTTTACTTTAACTTATAAAATTCATGAATCTTAAAACGGGGTTTTACAAAATTATTTAGCATTGAAAACTGCCATTAAAACAGTTTTCACAGTCAAAACATTGGTTTTGTGGAAAAATACAATTTTTCTATTTTGTTTTAGAAAATCCTATACAGGAATTTCCTGTTCACTGCACAGTCTTTATAAAATCATTGTCAGTTTAAAAATCTACTTTGAATCTGAAAAAGTTGTCTTCACAAAAGTTCTAGCTCTCGAAAAATCCTAAAACTTTCATATTTTATGAAGAATTCAATTCAGACTCTAACGTGTCCATTTTCTTGTTTGAATCCACATGACCGTGCATAAAAACCTGGGCACGGTTAGGCTCGGGTTTTCTTACAAACTGAGGCCATTGAAGCCTCATTTTGACAAACTGTCCGTGCTGCCCTATAGGAAAACCTCTTCTGAACAACTTTCATGTTTTACATTTTTCCCCATTCGGCCTCTAAAGGCCTCAAAATCATCTTTCCAGAAAACTGGCCAATGTTCACCCGAACCTGGCAGTTTTCAGTCTTAAATTCATTTTACGCCCTATTTCGCATAATCTAACTCAACCGAACACGCGGGAGCCTCAATAACAATCATGCAGTGTTTTATAATGTCCCACTTTAGCATACATGCAATCCCATCGTGCCCATGCAGGCCATCAACCAAACTGCCCTAACCTAGGGTTGCATGGTTCTAGTTCCATTCCATCATTCCATTCATTCATGCTTCACTCTAGCAACCTAACATATCATGCTTGAATATCTTTGGGGAATATATAACACATCCACATCTAGCATGCAATCCTAGCAAGCATAATCAATCAAAATTCATAAACAAACTACCCTTAGATCTAATCAAGCACACACCTATCAACCTAGGGCAATAAAATAACTTTGAGCTTATGCTCTTACAATCATGACTTGGAAATACACTTAAATTTCAGATTTAAACCTCAATTGAAAAAGGATTAGGGTTTAGGGCTTTTACCTTAATTATCTCAAAATTTTGGGGTTAGGGTTCGGCTCACCAAATTTCCCCCCTTAGGTCCTCCAAAACCGGTTCTAGCCCTCCAATTGACACCCGAAAGTTTGGTTGGTTTCTTGAACCAAAACCATCACTACAAGAATTTTCACTTTCGGAGACCAAAAAATTGGTCCCGGAAAGTCGATTTTTTGGTCTCCGTTGCCTTCCGCGACCAAAAATTTTTGGTCGCCATTTGGTCTCCGAAAGCTGGTCGTACTAGGTATCGGCGACCAAAAAAATTTGGTCTCCGTAGGTCAAAATCCGCGACCAAGAAATTTTGGTCTCCGTAGGCCAGAGAAGAATCCGAGACCAAAAAAATTTGGTCTCCGTAGGTCAAAATCCGCGACCAAGAAATTTTGGTCTCCGTTGGTCACAGAAGAATCGGAGACCAAAAAAATTTGGTCTCCGTTGGTCACAGAGGAATCCGAGACCAAAAAAATTTGGTCTCTGTAGGTCAAAATCAGCGACCAAAAAATTTTGGTCTCCGTTGGTCACAGAGGAATCCGAGACCAAAAAATTTTGGTCTCCGTTGGTCACAGAGGAATCCGAGACCAAAAAATTTTGGTCTCCGTTGGTCTATAAAAAAGCTGTGACCAAAGAAATTTGGTCCCTGTTGGTGTTAAAAAAAAATCCAAATATTTATTTGTTAACAAAACGTAGTTTGCAAATTTTTTTGGGTACCAAATATTTTTGTCACCGAAAGTTTGAGCGACCAAAATTTTTTGATAACAGGAATATTTACAGCTGTTGAGCATAGTCACATATTCTCAACAGTAATAATCACAGTAATCATTTACAACCTGTTTAACTAAAATTTTTTATCTACCAAATGTTTAATTATAATAGGTATCAAACAAAAGCAAAGTATAATCAAAACAAAATCTAACATAGGTACCAAATGTTTTGTTAAAGGAATACGTTAACCCCTAGTAGTTTATGTGCTTCTTCTGTATACATGGATACACACACACACACACACACACATTTGCGCATGCACAGAGACATACATATGCAGACGTATCTAAAGAGGAAAAAATATATGTACATATATATAAACACATATGTGTATCTTATCACCTTTTTAATAAAGTAAAAAACAAAACAAACAAAAATGGTATGTTCCAATTTTTCTGGGCGCTATGTTACTTCTGTAAAGGTTCCGGCATGGTGTAACATGTACCAAAAGGGAAGGTCCAAACATCATGACATTAAACGAGCAAAAAGGAGAAATTAGAAACACAATGGACTTCACCATGAGGTGTAGACTTTGAATTCCCCCACCCCCCAATTCAAAGGAAAAAGAAAAACACACAATTGAGTTCTACAAGTTTTAGCACTTCAAGAGCAAGAATAGACTTCTGTAAGCAACCGTTCAAAGATGAAACTTGAAAATTATGTCAATTATCTACAATGTACAAAATTCAGAGGCACAAACCCCGTAATTGGGATGACAAACTCCTTTAATGCTTGTTCACTAGTCACTTCAATCAGTTCTCCAAGACCAACTGCTGCCTGCTCTCTTAGTTCAGCAGATCCACTTATCAAACCCTGTAAGGGAAAAAACCAAAATCAGATCTAACTAGACAAGCATTAGACTAATAATGCAATAGACGTACCACAACAAAGAATCAGACCAATATCCACCCTGATTCGAGGATATGCTGCCTAGAAGGCAGAAAAATGGAAGAAAGAAATAATGCTCCTGAACAATGTTCTCAACTAAGACCTTCGTTGTCAAACCTCACAAAGGATGGAAAGAAAAGTTGGTACAGTCACAGAAAACAGAACAAGAAGTTCTATTGCATATGGTTCAATACAAAGGGGTCAAAAAGTGAGGGAATACTTGAAGAAATATAGGAAGCAATGGCTGAAGTGCTTTTGGCAGACAAAATCCTGGTATGAGAACTGGTCCTCCCTGTACGTTAAAAAACATGATGATTGAGATTAAATTACTTTCACAAAAACACAACTCAAATTAGCATCAGAGTATGATTTTGAATCATAACATCTCAAGTACATTATGATTCAACAACTCTCCCACCTTCTTTTTCCTCCGCTCTTTATCTCTGGATGTAGACACAGCATCACGTACTAGTTTGATATATGTCGGAAGTACCTCCTTGGGAATAGAGCTTATAACCCTGGACAAAGCTTCCCAAGCGACCTGTTGTATAGAAATAATTTCCATGTTAAAAGCAATTACCATTGAAACAAATCATGACTTCACTTATTCATGGATCATACCGCAACAGTAGCTGAATCTGAATCACTAAGCAAGGCAATCAGGGTAGATATCATGTTTGGAGCTTCATCAACCAAATATAGTTTGCTATTCTTGAAGAAATATCCTATGAGATATGCTGAACTTCTTCTGATTGAAGCCTGAAATAATAGGTAATAAAGAAAGTGAGAGAGATGAATTAAGACATAAAATAAGCATGTTTCTTATATCAGGAAATGAAAGTTTAGGGTCTGATCAAAATCCCGGAATCATTTCCTTCATTGGTCCTGTGACTCGATCCAAATTGTTGAGTCACAAGAATGTATATCTTAATGGCAATTTATCGGACTAACTGGCTGAGAAAGAATTTAATCAATGCTACCTGACTATCACTGGCAGCTTTAAGAAGCTCCGGAATAAGAAATTCAACACCTTCCTCATCAATGACCAAGACCACAGTCTCTGCAGCCTCCCTAGCCAAAGTTTGAACATCCTACAAGGAACATATATCTATGTAAAGACTGTACTACTAAATAACTGACTTTTACCCGCACTTCCCATTACTTCACTCAAGCCAATGCATACACCCTGTAAATGATACAAAATACTTTTTATATGTGGTAATTTATTAATTGGCTATAAAAAAGAGCATCTACTTGCACCAAAAATTAAGATTCGGGATGCAGTTTGATAAATACTATGACAAACTATGAGTCTAACAGGCAACAAAGAATGATGGTTGGAAGTGAAAACTGATAAGCTCGTTACTAAACAACGTAAGTAAGAATGCCAAAGATTTTGGACCCATGAAATGTCCTTGTCCTCACTTCTTTTGTAATTCCTCTCTAATGCATTTACAATCTGACATTTTCCTTCTACTTCCTTCTCTACAAGGATTAGTTTATTGACTGTACATGTACACATGCATAGCCTTGAACCAGGCCTCAGCAAACTTTTAAGGACCTCAAGTAACTTCTTTAGGAAATAAAATTTCCACGAAGATACAAAAAATATAAATAAAACATAGAAATAAAACATAAACGAACAAAATGATTTAATGTGTTAGTAAAAGACCAAAAAAGGAAAATAAATAAATAAATAAATAAATAAATAATGATAAACACGGATCACAATATAAAAATATAGATTTTCACATTTACTCTAGGAAACGAGAAACAAACACGGATCACAAACTGGTCTACTTCATAAGATAGCCAGAACTACGTAGTTTGTTAAAAACAATTATCAGAGGAAACAAGCTTTCAGTAGTATATGGCAGAAATCAAAACCATAGAAAAATTGCAATGTGCTTTAGAACATCCTAATGATGGTAAATACAGTACATTAGAATGAAGCTATTTCAAGCTTTTCTTTTTTTTTTCCTTTTTTCTTTTATAACTCAATTCGTTTTAAAACCAAAGAAAACAGAATGAAACTGTAAGTCTCTAAAATATTATACACTCACATGACAGACAAGCCAATTAAGTTATACTTCCAGCAGTGCATAAATGGGTACAAACGAAAACGCAGAACAATAATATCAGTATCATATTAAGAACGGGACAAGGTAAAACGACATCTCAAACGCATTATTAGCCCATGATTTTGTCCAAATTCCTCAATGTCTCAAGATAATTCCACAGGCAGTATAATCTAAATCATGCTATTATCAACCCAAATGAAAAAAATCTGAAATAATCGTACTTAAACTAATCTGCCTCATTGCTTAATCTAAAATTGTACAATATTAATAAAGAAAGTGCAGACCTTTGTTGCACAGGAGGGATCCCTTTCTCAACTCTTTCCTTGATCCTATCGATGGTGTCGGTCGGCTCGTTGTCGATCTCGATTTCTTTCCCGGTGAGAGTCTAGACCTTGATCATAGTTCCTCCCCTAAGTCTCAAAACCAGATGGAGAGTTGACTCCTTCTGAATGTTGTAATCCGCAAGAGTCCTCCCATCTTCCAATTGCTTCCCAGCAAAAATCAATCTCTGCTGCTCCGGAGGAATTCCTTCCTTGTCCTGAAACCCCCAAATTCACTCATAACAGAATTCGTGTATACGTGTGTGTGTGTGTGTACATATATGTATGTATAAACAGTAAAAATAAAGCCAAAGAATAGATATACACACAACCCATGCATATATACATATATATGAAATAAAAGAAAAAGCAGGAAAAAAAAAAGGCCAAATAATATATACACACAATATAAGTATATATATGGCTATACGCACACAAGTCATCCTAAAGACACCGATAAAGCGCTAATGAAAAAGATTAATAACCATGAAAATGATATTCATAACTACTTTAACACAAGAAAAACCAGTGATTTCTCAGTACAAAAACATTAAAAACTCTCTCAGAAGTTAGAATCTGCAAAGGATCAAACCAGAAAATCCAGAGCCTGAGCCCCAAAAGAACAGCGGAAAAAAACCTCTAAACAAAACGGCAAAGCACTGCTACAAACCCTAAGGCAACACCCAATTTGAGGATTTTCCATCCAAACAAACAGAATCGCCAATTGAGACAGGGAAAAAAAAAATCAAATCTTTTCCCCAAAACAAAGAGAAAAGGGGGAAAAAAAAACTAGAAGTGGACCTGGATCTTAGCCTTGACATTGTCGATGGTGTCGCTGCTCTCGACCTCGAGAGTGATGGTCTTCCCAGTCAGTGTTTTCACGAAAATCTGCATCTTCTTCTTCCGATCGAAATCGAAATCAAGGGTTTCGAAACGAGGGATTTGGGGTTTTTTTTTTCTTTTCGGTTATTTAGAACTCTCTATCTGCAGAGAAGACAAAAGTAGAAATTTGTGAAAATGACTTAACCACAAACCTGGAACTTGGCTGCGAGCAAGTAGAAACGGAAGGCGGTGCCGGGGCCGGAGGCGGATTTTGGGGCGGCGGAGACTGGAGAAAGTCTGCGAACGAGAGGGGATCTCTGGGGGAGGGAACGAGGAAGAAGAAGCGGACGAACGAAGGGAAGAGGCGGTGAGATTTGGACGAAGAAGAAGAACAGGAAAAATACTACTCCAGCTCCAGACGGCATTTTTCGTTTCCCGCCAACATTTTTTTTTCTTAAATACATATTCATTCAAAAAATTAAAATTCCATTTTTAATATTTTATTGTGCAATTTTTTTTTTTTTTTTGTAAGAGAGGGGAACCTTCCGGGACCAAATTTTTTTGGTCCCTGAAGGCGACCAACAGGGACCAAATTTTGGTCCCGGAAGGTCATTTTCAGGGACCAAAAAAATTTGGTCTCGGATTTGTGGAGAAGTGGGGGACCTTCGGGGACCAAATTTTTTTGGTCCCTGAAGGCGACCAACAGGGACCAAATTTTGGTCCCGGAAGGTCATTTTCAGAGACCAAAAAAATTTGGTCTCAGATTTGTGGAGGAGTGGGGGACCTTCGGGGACCAAATTTTTTTGGTCCCTGAAGGCGACCAACAGGGACCAAATTTTGGTCCCGGAAGGTCATTTTCAGGGACCAAAAAAATTTGGTCTCGGATTTGTGGAGGAGTGGGGGACCTTCGGGGACCAAATTTTTTTGGTCCCTGAAGGCGACCAACAGGGACCAAATTTTGGTCCCGGAAGGTCATTTTCAGGGACCAAAAAAATTTGGTCTCGGATTTGTGAAGGAGTGGGGGACCTTCGGGGACCAAATTTTTTTGGTCCCTGAAGGCGACCAACAGGGACTAAAAAAATTTGGTCTCGAATTTGTGGAGAAGTGGGGGACCTTCCGGGACCAAATTTTTTTGGTCCCAGAAGGTTATCTACCGGGACCAAATTTTGGTCTCGGAAAGTCATTTATTGGTCGCTGAAGATTCTTACCTTCTGAGACCAAAATTTTGGTCGCGGAAACTGATCTTCAGAGACCAAATTTTTTTTGGTCGCGGAAAGTCTGGTCGTTGTAAGTTCAATTTCTTGTAGTGCATGCACCACTAACCTCAATTTTTCCTCACTTTTTCCTCCACTCACAGCCGGCTCTTAGTCCAGAAAATGGTCCCAAAAATTTTCCAAATCCTCACTTAAAGTCACTAGAGGAAAATCCAACACCCTAACACTAAAACCCCTTTGATTCACAATTTTTTTTCTCTCTTTTGGTGGCAAATTTGGGTTCGGATTCTTGGAGAAGAGAAAAGGGCAGAGCTTGGCTGTTTTTCTGAATTTTTCCAGCCCAAAAACCGACCTCTTCATGGCCTATTTATAGTGGTGGAGAAATTTTCTAAAAATTGCATAAAAACCCCTTAAAAATCAAAAATTTCACTTTGACCCCCAATAGGTGTCATGTTGGCCGGCCATTCCTAGGTCTCCAAGGCTTGCTTACCTCATCAAGGTGACATCATCTTGATGACATCACTTGCTTACATCACCAATTTTTCAAAAATTACACATTTTGACCCCAAATGACAAAATCTTTGCATTTTTACCCTCCTAGGTGGCCGGCCATTGTCTTGGCTTGCAAGACAAGTTATTGCATCATTGTGACATCATTTTGATGACATCACTATGCTTACAACACCAATTTTCCAAAATTTGCACTTTAGCCCCTAAGGATAAAATCTTTACATTTTTACCCCTTAGGTGGCCGGCCACCTCACCCATCTTCTAGAAAATTCCATAATTCTTTCCATCCTTTATTTAATCATTTATGTTGTCATAAATCTATGGTGAGGTGATGTCATCATCTTAAGCCCCTTTTTGGCTTTTCCTTAGTATGCGGTCCATTTTTTTTATGCTACACAGATATTTTTAATACTTGTTATCCACTAATAACAATATTTTATACTGTATCACAGTCCAAAATTTATCTGTGTAAAAGTGGACAGTATAAAATTTTTCTTATTTTTTAAAGTCCTTTTTGCCCTTCATTTCTAATTTGATGTGCTTGATTTTTCTATGGTGGTTTTGAATCTTGATCTTTCTATCTTGTTTATAATGATGGTTTTTCACAGTATATTTTTCATACTGCCTGTCATATAACTGTACCGTCATGCCTTTGACCTCTCGGGTCAACCTTTGACTTTTTGATCAAACTTTGACTTTTTCGGGTCAAATTTTGACCAACATAAAATCATGAATTTTTCTAAGCCTTATTCCATAAAAAGGCCTTATGCATGTCTAAAAATCACTTATTGAGTTTCATAGCCAATTCAATGAAAACTCAAACATTTATTATAGAATTGTGAATTTCACCTTGATATTCATAATTCTCATGAAATACTTCATAAACACATAATATGGACTTTAATTCCTCATGTATAAGAAAGTCATGAGTCTATAGAAAATTTCAGGGTATTACATTCTACCCTCCTTAAAAGATTTTCGTCATCGAAAATTCGAATAATTCTAAGTGGCTTTTTCTTCAAATCCACTATCAATTCCTAATGGTTCGTTCATCTTACCATTTTAACACTTTAATAGGATCATGTTTCTTATACAGAACCATAATCTTACTTCTATATCCTCATAACTCATACCTTCATATCCTCATTCTTTCATACTTTCATGCTTACTTTCATCGTACTTGTGACGCCCCGAACCACCCACCTGACACCCACGCGGGGCCGACCGCGCGGGTGCGGGGCGCCGGAACCGTCACCTTCATACATAACTTACTATACTTGAAAATGCGGAATAAATTTTTTTTTTTTTGAAACTTCTTTTGAACATCGTTTTAAAACTTTCTTTGAACTTCATAATTTGGATTTCATTTTAAAATCTCGACTTGAAATCCATGCACTAAAATTGTACATTATACCTTGAAACATTTCATACATACATAACATAACTTGACTTTTAACATACATGAAAACTTCATAACTTTAAACATATTGCGGAAATTATTGCGTAGTGGTATCCCACACCGCCCTTCACTCGCTGCATCATCTCCAAGCCCACCAAGTAAAGCTACAAGCTTTTTATCTCAACCTGCAGTATGGAATATATCTGATGAGCTGACACTCAGCAAGTACAAACTTAAATCTCACAAAACATTTTCATTTAAACATCTTGAAACATACTTCATCGTAAAACATATGCATGAACCATTTATGTTCATTTATGCATTTCCTTTTAACTTTCTTATCTTTCTTATGGGCCCCATAGTGTACGTACCCTTAACATATAGCGCGCCGCTAGATACAGTTAGATGGCGTTGCAAGTCCCTAACTGCTCCAGGAAAACATAAGTGATTACACCCTTCCGTCTTGACGAGAGGGCAAATCCATAACTTCATCATAAAAATCCTCCACCTTGGCGGAGGTTGGTACGACACTTTACTTGTGTATTTTTACCAAGTGGCTTATCATTAGTGAGCATACTTTATGACGTCACTATATCATACATACTTAACATTTCATTCATAAAACATAGCATGGCATCTTTAAAATATGACATCTTTAACACATGGCATCTTGAAAATATCTTCAAAACATGACATCTTTAAAACATTTCAACATATCTTGAAACATAGCATATTTGAACATACATATTATTTTTCCATACCACAGGTGAGGTTTGTACTTACCTTAAGTCCTATGCTCTTGACGTAACATTCCTCGCGATAACTCAACAGGTTCATATTCCTGTTTCAATGGAGGTGTAAGATAAGGTTAACTTATCTTAACATAAATCGTGACATATGATGTTGGTATCCTAACCAACATCTATGAGCAATCCTAGATGTGTGTGTTGTATGTCCCCTCTAATATCTCTTGTAAGCCTGATCGGTTACTTCCTTCATCTTGGGCTTATACTTTACTTTTCTTGGTTCATAATCCATTGGGTTATTATCTCTTCAATAACTCTTGGTCTTAGCCCATTTCATAAATCTTGGTATCCTTTAGGGTTATATTGGGTAACCCTAAAGTCAACTCTTGGTCAACCCAAGTCAACATATGGTCAACTAAGGTCAACCCCCTTTTGGGTTAAACGTTGGGCTATGGGCTTAGCCTAGTAACTCGGACATAATTCCAGTTACTGTTCGTAGTCGGCTTGATTACCCATTTTTACCTTAAAACTCCATTTCATTATTTTTGGAAAACATTATATAATTATCTTCCAAAAATCTCATTTATTTGCTTTAAAAACTCTTACTTACTTCATCTTGAAAATACTTGTCTAAAATCATCACTTTCTTTACTTATTGGAAAAATGTGGAATTTCAATTCTAAACTCTTAAAAATCCCACTCTCTTCTTGAAAAATCTCATTTTCCTTTAACATATAGAAAATCTCATTTTTCTCTTTAACTTGAGAGCTTTGGGTGAATAATCCCAAAAACTCTAAAAATTCATTTTCCTTAAAACGGAGCTTCATAAAATCATTTAGAGCCGGAAACCATCTTTGGAACCGTTTCCGTAGTTAAAACAATGGTCTAAAAACAATTTTACACTTTTTAGAAACCATTAGTAAAAATCAAGGTGCATACATTTTCGGATTCCCTGCGCACCCTTCACAAAACGCTCCCAGTTTAAAAATAGAATCCGAATCTGAAAAACTTTTCTTCACGAAAGTTGTAGCTATCGAAAAATGCTAAAACTTTCATGTTTTGCACAAAACCCAGTTCTGGCTAGATCAGTACCAGTTTTCGTTTGAATGTGGGTGATCCTGAAAAACGGAGTGAAAACTGACCCCAGGGATCAGCCACGGGTTTTCATAAAAACAAAAGCCTTTGGAGCCTTATTTCGAGATTCTGTTCACGTTGCTCTCTAGTAAAAGTTGTTCCGAACAACTTTCGTGTTTTAACTTTTAACCCGTTCGGCCTCTAAGGACCTGATAATTTCACTTTCCCGAAACTGGCCAGTTTCGACTCCGAAATGGCAGTTTCGGTTGTTAATCCGGTTTTACGTCTTAGTTCGCGGATTATAACTCGACCGATCACATCGGGAGCTTAAACATAAATCAAGCAACGTGTCTAACGTCCCATGCATACATTCTTGTCCATACATCATACCCATGCAGCCCTCAAAACGTCCTTGGCTGCATGGTGTTCTTATCCTTGCATCCTTTAAACTAGCATCACATACATCTTGTTCCTTCAAGCAAATCAGCCACTGCCTTAGGGCAGATTTATGACCAAAATTTAGGGGACTTAAATAACACATCTAGCATGCATCCTATCCATTTTTAAAGCATAAAAAAATCATGCAAGAAACATCATAAAATAAGCCAACCAAACCCTAAACCTATCAAGTACATACACCAAATCAAGGGCTGAAAAATAACTTGGACTTAGGTCCTTACAAATCCATCTTGAAGCACCATAAACATGCTTAACTTGAGCTTAATTTAAGCTTGGTTCAAGAGTTTTACCTTAACCCAAGTTAGGGTTTGAAAATCCCATTTTTCTTCTTGCTTGCTCACCCACGGATTTGGCTCCTCCATGGGATCTGAAATCCTCCTCTTAGCTCACGGATTTTTGCAAGAAAAAATAGGAATCCAAGGAACTTTGGTTAGCTCTTTCTTGCTCATCAAAACCGGGCCTCATAAGATGAAAAATCCAAGTTTTTGACTTACCTTTTCCTTCCTCCATGCTCACGGATTTTTGCTCCAAGAAGCACCAAAAATCCTTCCTCTTGGTTCCTCTTGCTAGAACCGAACTTCAAGCTTGGTTTACCCCATAAATTTTTTTCCAGATTTTCTCTCTTTCTTTCACTCCCCAAGCTCACGGATTTGTGCCCTAAAATGGGTCTCCATGGCTCACAAAAACTCTCTTGATTCTCCCTTAGAAAAACCGAAGACCACACATGCACAAGCCCTTAGATTTTTCTTGATTTCTCCTCCTCTTTCTCTCTCTCTCTCCCATGGTTTTCTCTTGAAAACTGGCAGCACTTTGTTGCTTGGAGAGTTGACGAAAGTCATGAGGAAAAGGGAGGGTTGATTGTCTTGCTTTTCTCCTCAAAAGTTGGCTTTATGTCATGTCTCTTTCTCCATCTCTTAGCTGGCCGAAACTCCAAGGGGGAATGGGCTGATTGCTGCCGAAAGTGGAGGAGAAAAGGAGGGGGACATGCAGCAGATTTTGTGGGGAAAAGTGAGGGAGGTTAGCTTGCTTTGTTGACCAACTTTTCTCCTTATTTTAAGGCTTTCTCACATGCCTTCTTGTCCTTGAAGTGCAGCCGGATATTGAAGGGAAAGGGGTTGCTTGTGTCCGGATTTTTGGGGGATTAAAAGGGTTGATTGGTTGGCCATGGGGAGGGCTTGTTGACTGAAAATTTGGACAGCCAAGTGGCATCCAATGGGTGGTCACTTTTCCTTAATTCATGGCTTTAAGCCATGTCTTTCCTTTCCATCTTTTCTCATGCTTTTTCTTTGTGATTTTCTTTTCTCTTAGACCAGCCGAATCCTTGGGGAATGAGAGGGTGGCTGCCGAATTTTTTTTTTGAGGGATGATGGAGTGGAAAAAGAGCTCCATTTCTTTATTTTAACTAGCTCACATGCTCCTTTGGTTTAGTTGGAATTGGACTACCATTTAGTTACCAAAACCAAGCCATTTTCTTTTCTTTTTCTTGTAGTTGGCCGAATATTGAGGGGGGGAAAAGAGAGTGATGGCTGCTGAAAATTAGAGGGACAAGTGGCACTTAATTAGGTGCAAGGGAGGTGGGTTGATGTCTTTTTCCACTAACTCCCACAATGCCTTATATGGCCATTTTGTTCTTCAAATTAATTCATTTCTTTTCCTTTGTGTCACACAAATATTAAAAATATTGTGCTCTACATTTTGGTTCAAAATTCTTCCTTGTAAAATTGAACCGAAAACTTTCTTTCTCCAATTTTTCGGAGACCTTTTTGCCCTTTAATTATTGATTCGGTGTGCTTGACTTCTAGGGTAGTTTTTACGGCTTATTCTTGCTTTCTTGACCATAAAAAGTCTTTGCAGTATCTTTTTATACTGTATTTCATCATTTTTCGAGGTCAACATTTTTGACCCGTCCTTGGTCAAACTTTGACTTTTTTGGTCAAGGTTGACTTTTTCGGTCAAACCTTTGACTTTTGTAAAATTTTATCCTTTTTCGTTCTCTTTCTTTCCTTTTCGTTCTTTTTGACTCAAAATGTCGTTTACCAACCTCGACATTTTATTCCGAGTCTCGTAGCCGGTTTAAAGAAAATTCTAACCTTGGCTAATAAAATTACGAATTTCACATGTGATTCATAATTTTTCATGAAAACACCTCATAAACATAACATGCGGACTTCTAATTTCTAATAAAAAGAGAAATCTTAAGTCCATGAAAATTCCGGGTATTACAGTACTTTCATATCCTATCATTATACTTTCATATCTTCATACATACTTTCATACTTATCATCATATCTTCATTTTCTTCATATTGCATCACAAAAACTATTTACGTAAAATTTCTTAGCAAGCTTGTCATATAACTTGCAATTTTTGAAAAGCATATTATAACATATAACTTTTCCATACTTGAAAAGTATATCGTATCTTATATTCAAGATACTTTTCTTTAACTTTAATTTAGGGCTCAGCGAATATTGAAAATATTTTTCTTTCAATTTAGCTGAAACTGCGGACCCTCTTGGTACAATGTTAATCACGTGCTACTAGAACCCTTTTTCTTTTCATGATGGCCCCTATCTTGGAACTTTATTCCTCAAGGATTCGGCCCCTTACATAACATGATGGCCTCTTTCTTGGAACTTTAATCTTTATTCCTCAAGGATTCGGCTCTTTACATAACATAACATAACTTGGTTCTAATTCGCATAAGATCAAGCACCATACATGAAAATAAATTCTTTGAATCTTTTCCATATTATTCATGGAAAACAATAATAAATAATATTATTGAAAATATATTACTGTTCGAGTGATGCAATAGAAAACATTCTTGATTCAACCAGCCACTTGTTAGCTAGTAGAAACTTCTCTTTTTGCCTTTAGCATTTCCTTTAAAGCACAAAGGCATAATCAATAATCATAGCTCTAGGGAATATCTAGAACTTTCCATCATAACATAATTTCCCTTACTTAAAAGGTTGCTGTCAATCTCAACCTTATTAACTTCATTATTATTATTATGATATACCAAATTCTTGTTGGTAGCATCTAACTCATATTGGCGATTGCCTAGTTGCTATTCCCAAATTAAGGCATCATCCACCTTTTCCCCATTTCTACTATTATTCTTACGGGGCAAAATTCCATATTCAGGAAACTTAACTTTCATGGTGTCAATCCAATTCTTAAAAGGAAAAGTTCCTTGTCATGATTATACCTGAGATAAGGTGATAGGCTATATGCTTTTGAAGCCTATTCCTTTCTTATTGCTATTCTAGCAATCATAACTTAGTTATTATAATTGCAAGATTAGACTCTTGAAAAAATTTGGTTCGTTCGTATGCACGGCAAACCATCTTCTAATTCTAGTTTCTAATTTTTCACATTTCTATACCCATCCTTTCATCCATATCTTATCATGTTCATTCCTGGGAATACCATAACTCATCATGATTTTCTTCACATCATCATCGTAAGCTTACCCTCTTACATACTCATCATGGTAAATTCTAAGATCATGGAAATACATATGTATATCATTTGCGATCCCATAAAATCAAAAATATTACGGATATTATTTCCCGTGAAAACATTAATGAGATAAACTCATTACTTAAACAAGATCTTAAACGAAAATAATTTAACTTACTTGGGCCGTTGTGGAAACGATGTGAAGCGAAATGAAGTAGGCTGGCAGGATACTGCTCTGATACCAACCTGTAACGCCCCCAATTCCACGTTGGGCCGACTACGTAAACGTGGGTCGTTACCTTACTTGCTTAACATAAATCTTAGACTTAAATACTTAAACTTGAAGAAAATTTTAGAATAATTTTTTTTTCTTTCTTCAAGAAAACTTTAAAACTTGAACTTCACTTTAAAATCGTGACTTGAAAACAGTACATACATAACCCATAACATATGTCTTAATTATACATGTAAAACCTCATAACTTAAACAAGTTGCGGAAAATTTTACGTAGTGGTATCCCACACCGCCCTTCACTTGCTGGATCGTCTCCATAGCCCACTAAGTAAAGCTGCATGCCTTTTATCTTTACCTGCAGTATGGAATATATCTGATGAGCTTTCGCCAGCAAGTACAAACATTATCTCATAAAAACATGTTAACATTACAACCATTATATACATATGCATGAACCATTTATATTCAATTAGATGTGTTTTATGACCAATTAATAACTTGAACTTATTACCTTCTTTAACATGTGGGCCCCTTTGTGTACGTACCAGATGCGCGCTCTTCAGATAAAGTTAGGGTTTGTAAGGTCCCTAACCATTCTGGGAAACATTGAACTTGAACATGAATAACCTTCCACCTGATGGGAGGTTGGTATGACATCTTACTTGTGTGTTTTTTCCATGTGGTTTAACATTAGTAAACATACCTCATGATATCATAATATCATATCCTAACATACACATGGCATACTTTAACATAACATAAATCATGTCAACTTTGTAAACATGGTATACTTGAAAACGTAGCATTTTTGAAAATATGGCATTTGTGTAAACATGGCATTACTTGAAAACGTGACATTTTTGTAAACATGACACTTTTTGAAAACGTGACATTTTTTTGAAAACGTAGCACCTTTAAAAGCATGGCACTTTTGAAGACATGGCATTTTAAAAAATGTGGCATTTTTTATAAACATGGCACTTTTGAAAACAAAGTACCTTTGAAAACATGGCATTCTTAAAAACATGCCATTTTTGAAAACATGGCATTATTAAGAACATGTCATACTTGAAATAATGGCATTCTTGAAAACATGGCACTTTTGAAAACGTGGCATCATTGTAAATATGTCACTTTTGAAAATGTGCACTTGAAAACATGGCATTGCATATCATAACATATTATCACATACATGAAACATGCCATAATATACTTGAAAATACATTACTATCTTCCATACCGCATGTGAGGTTTGTACTTACCTCGTGTGCTATTTCCTGAGTGTTGCCGCCTCAACTCGGGTTGTAACAGCCGGTCACTTCCTGCTATTTAAAAGAGTATAGGATAAGAATCCCATCATAAAATGTTGGTAACCTAACCAACACTCATCCTTAATCTTTGTTATATGTTCCCCCTAACATACTCATGATAGCTCATTAGGTTACATAAGGTAACCTTGGTTGCTAAGCCCACATACCATTAGGGTTAGGTGATCATCCTAACCTTGGGCTTTTGTCTTAATATCCTTAATCCCGTATCATTCTTGGTATCCTATAGGGTTACATTGGGTAACCCTCAAGGTGGTCAACCCTGGTCAACCTAGGTCAACATTCCACTTGGTCAACTTAGTCAACAAAAGTCAACCCCCTTATAGCTCGGGTCTTACTTCCGGTTACCACCCGAGATTGTCTTGGTTACCAAACTTTGGTTTAAAAATCCATTTTCCATTTATTTTTGAAGACTGGTGAATTTAGTTTAAAATCCTTTACTTTAACTTATAAAATTCGTGAATCTTAAAACGGGGTTTTACAAAATCATTTAGCATTGAAAACTGCTATTGAAACAGTTTTCACAGTCAAAACATTGGTTTTGTGGGAAAATATAGTTTTTCTATTTTGTTTTAGAAAATCCTATGCAGGAATTTTCTGTTCACTGCACAGTCTTTATAAATCATTGTCAATTTAAAAATCTACTTTGAATATGAAAAAGTTGTCTGAATAAAAGTTCTGGCTCTCAAAAATCCTAAAACTTTCATGTTTTATGAAAAATTCAATTCGGACTCTAACGTGTCCATTTTCTTGTTCGAAACCACCTGACTGTGCATAAAAACCTGGGCACGGTTAGGCTCGGGTTTTCTTAAAAACCGAGGCCATTGGAGTCTCATTTTGACAAACTATCCATGCTGCCTTGCAAGAAAACCTTTCTGAACAACTTTCATGTTTTATATTTTTCCCCATTCAGCCTCTAAAGGCCTCAAAATCATCTTTCCAGAAAACTGGCCAATGTTCACCCAAACCTGGCAGTTTTCAGTCTTAAATTCATTTCACGCCCTATTTCGCATAATCTAACTCAACCGAACACGCGGGAGCCTAAATAACAATCATGTAGCATTTTATAACGTCCCACTTTAGCGTACATACAATCCCATCGTGCCCATGCCCATCAACCAAACTGCCCTAACCTAGGGTTGCATGGTTCTAGTTCCATTCCATCATTCCATTCATTCATGCTTCACTCTAGCAACCTAACATATCATGCTTGAACATCTTTGGGGAACATATAACACATCCACATCTAGCATGCAATCCTAACAAGCATAATCAATCAAAATTCATAAACAAACCACCCTTAGATCTAATCAAGCACACACCTATCAACCTAGGGCAATAAAATAACTTTGAGCTTATGCTCTTACAATCATGACTTGGAAATACACTTAAATTTCAGATTTAAACCTCAATTGAAAAAGGATTAGGGTTTAGGGCTTTTACCTTGATTATCTCAAAATTTTGGGGCTAGGGTTCGGCTCACCAAATTTCCCCATTTAGGTCCTCCAAAACCGGTTCTAGCCCTCAAATTGACACCTGAAAGTTTGGTTAGTTTCTTGAACCAAAACCATGCACCACTAACCTCAATTTTTCCTCACTTTTTCCTCCACTCACAGCCGGCTCTTAGTCCAGAAAATGGTCTCAAAAATTTTCCAAATCCTCACTTAAATCACTAGAAGAAAATCCAACATCCTAGCACTAAAACCCCTTTGATTCACAATTTTTTTTCTCTCTTTGGGTGGCTAATTTGGGTTCGGATTCTTGGAGAAGAGAAAAGGGCAGAGCTTGGCTGTTTTTCTGAATTTTTCCAGCCCAAAAACCGACCTCTTCATGGCCTATTTATAGTGGTGGAGAAATTTTCTACAAATTGCATAAAAACCCCTCAAAAATCAAAATTTTCACTTTGACCCCCAATAGGTGTCATGTTGGCCGGCCATTCCTTGGTCTCCAAGGCTTGCTTACCTCATCAAGGTGACATCATCTTGATGACATCACTTGCTTACATCACCAATTTTCTAAAAATTACATTTTGACCCTAAATGACAAAATCTTTGCATTTTTACCCTCCTAGGTGCCGGCCATTGTCTTGGCTTGCAAGACAAGTTATTGCATCATTGTGACATCATTTTGATGACATCACTATGCTTACATCACCAATTTTCCAAAATTTACACTTTAGCCCCTAAGGATAAAATCTTTACATTTTTACCCCTTAGGTGGCCGGCCAGCTCACCCATCTTCTAGAAAATTCCATAATTCTTTCCATCCTTTATTTAATCATTTATGATGTCATAAACCTATGGTGAGGTGATGTCATCATCTTAAGGCCCTGCTTGGCTTTTCCTTAATATGCGGTCCATTTTTTTATGCTACACAGATATTTTTAATACTGTTATCCCCTAATAACAGTATTTTATACTGTATCACAGTCTAAAATTTATCTGTGTAAAAATGGACAGTATAAAATTTTTCTTATTTTTCAAAGTCCTTTTTCCCTTCATTTCTAACTTGGTGTGCTTGATTTTTCTATGGTGGTTTGAATCTTGATCTTTCTATCTTGTCTTAATGACGGTTTTTCACAGTATATTTTCATACTGCCTGTCATATAACTGTACCGTCATACCTTTGACCTCTCGGGTCAACCTTTGACTTTTTCGGGTCAAACTTTGACCAACATAAAATCATGATTTTTTCTAAGCCTTATTCCATAAAAAGGCCTTATGCATGTCTAGAAATCACTTATTGAGTTTTATAGTCAATTGAATGAAAACTCAAACATTTATTATAGAATTGTGAATTTCATCTTGATATTCATAATTTTCATCAAATACTTCATAAACACATAATATGGACTTTAATTCCTCATGTATAAGGAAGTCATGAGTCCATAGAAAATTTCAGGGTATTACAGAATTGCACTACAAGCTAAGGAAAAACAAAGCCCCTAAACATGTTGCCAAAAAAACAAAAAAAGAAATGCACATGAACAAAAATTAAAAAATAAACAAAACAAAAACAAAACATTAAAAAACAAAAAGAAAAACAAAACATTAAAAAAAAAAAAAAAAAAAAAACCCCTCATGATCAGCCAATAACTTCATAAATCACACAATTACAGTTTGCATTCCCAATTTTTAATTATGATAATATACCTTCTGAATTAATAAATTTGTAGCTATTGACCCTTGTTGATAACATTAATAATAATCTGTTATAGAAAATTATTATGTACTTTCTACATAAATTGTTAATTACTGATATATATATATGATTTTTATCAATTATAACCAAGTTTATCGAGGTTAAGATCTTTAATCTAGTTTCATTAAAATATAAAATTTTTATATAACTTTGCAATCAATGCCAAATGTTACATTCGTAAAGCAGACGGTTGTAGTACAGATCGAGTAGTCATATATCCACAGGGAGGCAACAACAAAAACAAATAAAATTATTGGAAATGAACATTAAAAAGGCAAGAAAAGAAAAAAATAAAGAGTGAGAATATTTTTTCGTAGATTTTCGTGTTAATGAAAATAGAGACATTATAAAATAGAGATATGTAATGACTAGAAAATTTACAGTATGAAATTCTTAATTAATAGGAAAATCAAGTTATGAATTTTATATATTTAAGACACATTTCCTGTTATTTTGAAATGGGTAGTAAAAATAATACCAGATTTATGAAATCATTTGTTACAAAATGTTATTCGAGTGTTTGAATAATTCTCATGTTATGTGATTGATATAGAAATTTATGAAATTTCTCTATCAAATTAATTTGATTATAAAAAATGTGATTCTAGAGCTCGGAACAAACATATATACCAAGTCCAAAAAAAAAATCTAATTTTTAAAATGAAATTAATGATCAGTTTAATCATTTCAAGTGAATTGCCATCGAATCAACTTGTATCGATAAAAAAAAAAAAAAAATCAGTCAACATCTAAGTTAAACTGTCATTGGTTAAGAATCCTCACTAAATCAAATTACTAATAGGATAATGTAAAAATAAAAAAATGGGAGATCTAGATTAAAGGAAAATCTATCTAATGGTTAGCAGATGAATGAGTTGGAGTAGGTAATTGACCATCTAAAGAAGCAAAGAAATGAAGCTACGAAAAAAAAAAAAAAAAAAAAAAAAAAGGACAGGCAACAAGGAACCAGTGTTTCCTTCATCAAAAGCCCATAAAAGACAAATTCCAAACAAAAATAAAATGATGATGACTTGGTACTGTGTTTCAGTAGGGGGAAAAAAAAGGAGAGAGACAGAGAGAGAGGAAATGATAATGTATCAATAGTCGAGAGCTGCAGTAGGAAAAAAAAAAAAAAAAGGGACTATGGATCCTTTTTCAGAAGTCCATAAAGGACTTATTGTGATTAAAAAAATAAAATAAATAAAGAGAAAAATAAAAAAAGAGAAAATTTTCACTAGTAACCATCCTTGTGCATCAGTTTGATTTTTTTGTCATTGTTCGGTAATCTTATACTTTTTTGACACCGCATGACATTAATGTCCAATGGATGTCATGAAGATGTCATTTGTGTTCTTCTCCCAAAAAATCAAATAAAATGAAATGAGGGAACGGCGGTTCCATCCCACCAAAATCCCCAGAAGACTTCTATAAGTCCATGCTTGGTGTATTCAAGGACACATTATACACCAACCAAAAAGTTTTCTTCATCTAATATCATACAAAGCAAGTGTTCGAGAAACCTTGTTGATCTAGAATTTCAAGAAAGGTTAGAAAAGCAAGTTTAGTTTTTGTTGTCTTCCTAAGTGTTTTTTGTTAAAATACTTGGAGTTTTGTATTGGCTCCAAAACCTTATTTTCTACTTAGTTCAAGAACAAATTAAAGGGAGGACAAGAAG
>CM046376.1:29017880-29073607 GCA_025413485.1 Ficus microcarpa
CATTGTTGGATAGGCACAGAAAGGAATATCATGTGGAGAGTGGAGCTGTTGATGAATCTGACTCGTTTGTTAGCTCACTCCAAACAGTCTTTTTTTAAGAATTGGGACCTCATCCAACAAGACACTAGCAGAAATTCGTCATTTATATTCAACCATTTGCAATATAATCGCTGAGACTCTGCTCCACAAACGCGATTCAAAAAAAACTGATGAAAACTCTTGAAGTTCTCTTCTTAGAGAATTCTTCGAACATCGCGTCCTGGTCACACTCAGCCTAAAAGGACATATTGCCTTCGGTTTAGGGCATTTTGATCCTTTCTCGCCGTACAACTTATGTTTCCTCAGAAGGGAATCCCAGAGTGGTTTGATCATCAATGGAGTGCCTCTATGGTGGGAATTGACCTTCCTCCGAATCTATGTGATGATAGAGCTGGAGAGGGCTTCTTATATGTGCTGCCTTTTCCATCAAAGAGCATCCTGTGTGTTTTTCGAAAGCATCTTTCAGGCTTCTTTGTCACTTAGAAAAGCGAAGAAGGTTGCTTGAATCCATCGCGCATTGTTCGATCTCAGTAAAGTAAAGATATAAATAAGTGGTGCATCTGAGGGGCTTCATTTGGTGGCTGACCTATATCCCTCGTCTTCTGCTTACAGAGCTGAGATGGAAAGCGTATTGTATGGGCTAAGGTCTATAATTACTGCAGAGGGTTGATTCTGGACACGTGCGGTATCTATCTTATTTTTTCAGGAAGATGTGGAAAGATTCAAGGAAACCATAACTGAGTGTTGCACTTCATTTGTTAAAGACTTGGAGTCGATTGATCAATTCCTAGAAAGTGAAGATTACGAAGATTACCGTCTGATGACCAAACACTTTAAGTTGCCAGACCAAGGTCCATATCCCTCTCTTTAATTTTTTAATCTCTATATTTTCATGTTGCAGGATTTTGATCAATAAATCGTATGTACTTTTACTTTATACAAGCCTATTGTAGAAATGAAGTATCCATCACATATAGGCTTTAGAGAATCGTGACATAACCGTCGAGGAAAAGTATGGACGTAGAAGATTGAATGGAACAATACATAGAAAGAGAATTTCCCTAATATTAAATTGCTTTGGTTGGCTCTGATCTGTGGTCTGCTATTTATTTATTTATTTATTTATTTTTGCTTTGCTCCCTCGATTAGGTGCATATTTATTTAAGTATATTTTCTAGTATATTAATTTTTTAATTTTTTTTAATTTTTTCGTCTCTTCTACAGAGCAAAAAAATTTCTTAATCTAAATAATTAAAGTACGTTATTGATGACATATGTTTGAATAATTGAGCTCATCACACTCCTTTCTTGTTTTACGTCTCAGACTCTGAAGATCACGCCTTAAAGGAGAAATGGCAGAATTTACCGGTGAATGGAAGATCCAAAATAGATTGTCATGTTTTAACACTGTGATTTTTCTTTTCTATCACTTTTCCCAAAAAAAAAAAAAAAAGGACTATTTGAAGGATTTTGAGTATGTTTGGAAGATTTCTTCAGCTTGCAAAAAAAAAAAAAAAAAAACAAAAAACAAAAAAAACAAAAACAAAAAAGCAAAAAAAAAAAAAAAAAAAAAAAAAAAAAAAAAAAAAAAAAACAAAAAAAAACAAAAAACAAAAAAACAAAACAAAAACAAAAAAAAACAAAAAGTTTTTGTACCATTTGACGGATATTTAGTTTGTTCGGAAGAATTCTTCAGCTTTTATGTAACAGACCATAAATGTTAGGATTTTCATTTCATAAGTAATTTTATCTTTATTACTACTTGATATTATTGCAATGATCTTATTGTTATGGATTAGTCTATGGAATGGTATATATGCTTATTGAGATGGTTTATAATGTCTTTGAATTGAATTCAGCAATTGATTCATAAAAATTCGACGTAGGGCGGGACGACATATAATTACCACATGTGTTCTTCTTAATCAATTATATATATTTGATTTATGGCTTTTTTTTTTTTTTAAATAATCTTTACCAATGCAATACTTTCTTAAACTTCATAAACATTGCCCTCTCTTCGTTTCTTTCTACATGTTCCCCTCCAACAACCTTGAATTTGTAATGCCCCTAATTCAACGTAGGGTCGACTACGTAAACGTGGGTCGTTACCTTACTTGCTTAACATAAATCTTAGTCTTAAATACTTAAACTTGAAGAAAATTTTAGAATAAATTTTTTTTCTTTCTTTCAAGAAAACTTTAAAACTTGAACTTCATTTTAAAATCGTGACTTGAAAACAGTACATACATAACCCATAACATGTTTTTTTAATTATACATGTAAAACCTCATAACTTAAACAAGTTGCGGAAAATTTTGCGTAGTGGTATCCCACACCGCCCTTCACTTGCTGGATCGTCTCCATAGCCCACTAAGTAAAGCTGCAGGCCTTTTATCTTTACTTGCAGTATGGAATATATCTGATGAGCTTTCGCCCAGCAAGTGCAAACATTATCTCACAAAAACATATTAACATCACAACCATTATATACATATGCATGAACCATTTATGTTCAATTAGATGTCTTTTATGACCAATTATTAACTTGAACTTATTACCTTCCTTTAACATGTGGACCCCTTTGTGTACGTACTAGATGCGCGCTCTTCAGATAAAGTTAGGGTTTGCAAGGTCCCTAACCATTCTAGGAAACATTGAACTTGAACATGAATAACCCTCCACCTGATGGGAGGTTGGTACGACACCTTATTTGTGTGTTTTTACCATGTGGTTTAACATTAGTGAACATACCTCATGATGTCATAATATCATATCCTAACATACACATGGCATACTTTAACATAACATAAATCATGGCAACTTTGTAAACATGGTATACTTGAAAACGTGGCATTTCTGAAAACATGGCATTTGTGTAAACATGACATTCCTTGAAAACGTGGTATTTTTGTAAATATGGCACTTTTTGAAAAAACGTGCTTTTTGAAAACATGGCACCTTTAAAAACATGGCACTTTTGAAGACATGGCATTTTTGAAAATGTGCATTTTTTGTAAACATGGCACTTTTGAAAACAAAGTACTTTGAAAACATGGCATTCTTAAAAACATGTCATTTTTGAAAACATGCATTCTTAAAAACATGCATACTTGAAATCATGGCATTCTTGAAAACATGACACTTTTGAAAACGTGGCATCTTTGTAAATATGCCACTTTTGAAAACGTGCACTTGAAAACATGGCATTGCATATCATAACATATTATCACATACATGAAACATATCACATAGCATGAAACATGTCATAATATACTTGAAAATACATTACTATCTTCCATATCGCAGGTGAGTTTGTACTTACCTCGTGTGCTATTTCCTGAGTGTTGCCGCCTAACTCGGGTTGCAACAGTAGGTCACTTCCTGCTATTTAAAAGAGTATAGGATAAGAATCCCATCATAAAATGTTGGTAACGTAACCAACACTCATCCTTAATCTTTGTTATATGTTCCCCCTAACATACTCATGATAGCTCGTTAGGTTACATAAGGTAACCTTGGTTGCTAAGCCCACATACCATTAGGGTTAGGTTATCATCCTAACCTTGGACTTTTATCTTAATATCCTTAATCCCGTATCATTCTTGGTATCCTATAGGGTTACATTGGGTAACTCTTAAGGTGGTCAACCCTGGTCAACCCAGGTTAACTTTCCACTTGGTCAACTTAGTCAACAAAAGTCAACCCCCTTATAGCTCGGGTCTTACTTCCGGTTACCACCCGAGATTGTCTTGGTTACTAAACTTTGGTTTAAAAATCCATTTTCCATTTATTTTTGAAGACTTTGGTGAATTGAGTTTAAAATCCTTTACTTTAACTTATAAAAACGTGAATCTTAAAACGGAGTTTTACAAAATCATTTAGCATTGAAAACTGCCATTGAAACAGTTTTCACAGTCAAAACATTGGTTTTGTGGAAAAATACAATTTTTATATTTTGTTTTAGAAAATTCTATGCAGGAATTTCCTGTTCACTGCACAGTCTTTATAAATCATTGTCAGTTTAAAAATCTACTTTGAATCTGAAAAAGTTGTTTCACAAAAGTTCTAGCTCTCGAAAAATCCTAAAACTTTCATTTTTACGAAGAATTCAATTCGGACTCTAACATGTCCATTTTCTTGTTTGAAACCACCTGACCGTGCATAAAAACCTGGGCACGGTTAGGCTCGGGTTTTCTTAAAAACCGAGGCCATTGAAGCCTCATTTTGACAAACTGTCCACGCACCTACAGGAAAACCTCTTCTGAACAACTTTCATGTTTTACATTTTTCCCCATTCGGCCTCTAAAGCCTCAAAATTATCTTTCCAGAAAACTGGTCAATGTTCACCCGAACCTGGCAGTTTTCAGTCTTAAATTCATTTTACGCCCTATTTCGCATAATCTAACTCAACCGAACACGCGGGAGCCTCAATAACAATCATGCAGTGTTTTATAACGTCCCACTTTAGCATACATGCAATCCCATCGTGCCCATGCAGGCCATCAACCAAACTACCCTAACCTAGGGTTGCATGGTTCTAGTTCCATTCCATCATTCCATTCATTCATGCTTCACTCTAGCAACCTAACATATCATGCTTGAACATCTTTGGGGAACATATAACACATCCACATCTAGCATGCAATCCTAGCAAGCATAATCAATCAAAATTCATAAACAAACCACCCTTAATCTAATCAAGCACACAACTATCAACCTAGGCAATAAAATAACTTTGAGCTTATGCTCTTACAATCATGACTTGGAAATACACTTAAATTTCAGATTTAAACCTCAATTGAAAAAGGATTAGGGTTTAGGGCTTTTACCTTGATTATCTCAAAATTTTGGGGCTAGGGTTCGGCTCACCAAATTTCCCCCCCCCAAAACCGGTTCTAGCCCTCCAATTGACACCCGAAAGTTTGGTTGGTTTCTTGAACCAAAACCATGCACCACTAACCTCAATTTTTCCTCACTTTTTTCTCACTCACAGCCGGCTCTTAGTCCAGAAAATGGTCCCAAAAATTTTCCAAATCCTCACTTAAAGTCACTAGAAGAAAATCCAACATCCTAGCACTAAAACCCCTTTGATTCACAATTTTTTTTCTCTCTTTTGGTGGCTAAGTGGGTTCGGATTCTTGGAGAAGAGAAAAGGGCAGAGCTTGGCTGTTTTTTTCTGAATTTTTCCAGCCCAAAAACCGACCTCTTCATGGCCTATTTATAATGGTGGAGAAATTTTCAAAAAATTGTATAAAAACCCCTCAAAAATCAAAATTTTCACTTTGACCCCCAATAGGTGTCATGTTGGCCGGCCATTCCTTGGTCTCCAAGGCTTGCTTACCTCATCAAGGTGACATCATCTTGATGACATCACTTGCTTACATCATCAATTTTCTAAAAATTACATTTTGACCCCAAATGATAAAATCTTTGCATTTTTACCCTCCTAGGTGGCCGGCCATTGTCTTGGCTTGCAAGACAAGTTATTGCATCATTGTGACATCATTTTGATGACATCACTATGCTTACAACACCAATTTTCCAAAATTTGAACTTTAGCCCCTAAGGATAAAATCTTCACATTTTTACGCCTTAGGTGACCGGCCACCTCACCCATCTTCTAGAAAATTCCATAATTCTTTCCATCCTTTATTTAATCATTTATGATGTCATAAATCTATGGTGAGGTGATGTCATCATCTTAAGGCCCTGCTTGGCTTTTCCTTAATATGCGGTCCATTTTTTTTTATGCTACACAGATATTTTTAATACTGTTATCCCCTAATAACAGTATTTTATACTGTATCACAGTCTAAAATTTATCTGTGTAAAAATGGACAGTATAAAATTTTTCTTATTTTTCAAGTTCTTTTGCCCTCATTTCTAACTTGGTGCTTGATTTTTCTATGGTGGTTTTGAATCTTAATCTTTCTATCTTGTTTATAATGATGGTTTTCACAGTATATTTTCATACTGCCTGTCATATAACTGTACCGTCATCGCCTTTGACCTCTCGGGTCAACCTTTGACTTTTGGTCAACTTTGACTTTTCGGGTCAAACTTTAACCAACATAAAATCATGAATTTTCTAAGCCTTATTCCATAAAAAGGCTTATGCATGTCTAAAAATCACTTATTGAGTTTCATAGCCAATTGAATGAAAACTCAAATATTTATTAATAGAATGTGAATTTCACCCTTAATATTCATAATCTCATGAAATACTTCATAAACACATAATATGGACTTTAATTCCTCATGTATAAGGAAGTCATGAGTCTATAGAAAATTTCAGGGTAATTACATTCTACCCTCCCTAAAAGATTTCATCCCGAAAATTCGAAAATTCTAAGTGGCGCTTTTTCTTCAAATCCCACTATCAATTCCTAATGTCTTCCATAGTATACCATGTTTAACACTTTATGGGATCATGTTTCTTATACAAACCATAATCTTACTTCTAATTTCTAATAAAAAGAAATCTTAAGTCCCATGAAAATTCAGCTATTACAGTACTTTCATATCCTATCATTATACTTTCATATCTTCATACATACTTTCATACTTATCATCATATCTTCATTTTCTTCATATTGCATCACAAAACTATTTACGTAAAATTTCTTAGCAAGTTGTCATATAACTTGCAATTTTTGAAAAGCATATTATAACATATAACTTTTCCATACTTGAAAAGTATATCGTATCTTATATTCAAGATACTTTTCTTTAACTTTAATTTAGGGCTCAGCGAATATTGAAAATATTTTTCTTTCAATTTAGCTGAAACTGAGGACCCTCTTGGTACAATGTTAATCACGTGCTACTAGAACCCTTTTTCTTTTCATGATGGCCCCTATCTTGGAACTTTATTCCTCAAGGATTCGGCCCCTTACATAACATGATGGCCTCTTTCTTGGAACTTTAATCTTTATTCCTCAAGGATTCGGCTCTTTACATAACATAACATGACTTGGTTCTAATTCGCATAAGATCAAGCACCATACATGAAAATAAATTCTTTGAATCTTTTCCATATTATTCATGGAAAACAATAATAAATAATATTATTGAAAATGTATTACTGTTCGAGTGATGCAATAGAAAACATTCTTGATTCAACCAGCCACTTGTTAGCTAGTAGAAACTTCTCTTTTTGCCTTTAGCATTTCCTTTAAAGCACAAAGGCATAATCAATAATCATAGCTCTAGGGAATATCTAGAACTTTCCATCATAACATAATTTCCCTTACTTAAAAGGTTGCTGTCAATCTCAACCTTATTAACTTCATTATTATTCTTATGATATACCAAATTCTTGTTGGTAGCATCTAACTCATATTGGCGATTGCCTAGTTGCTATTCCCAAATTAAGGCATCATCCACCTTTTCCCCATTTCTACTATTATTCTTACGGGGCAAAATTCCATATTCAGGAAACTTAACTTTCATGGTGTCAATCCAATTCTTAAAAGGAAAAGTTCCTTGTCATGATTATACCTGAGATAAGGTGATAGGCTATATGCTTTTGAAGCCTATTCCTTTCTTATTGCTATTCTAGCAATCATAACTTAGTTATTATAATTGCAAGATTAGACTCTTGAAAAATTTGGTTCGTTCGTATGCACGGCAAACCATCTTCTAATTCTAGTTTCTAATTTTTCACATTTCTATACCCATCCTTTCATCCATATCTTATCATGTTCATTCCTGGGAATACCATAACTCATCATGATTTTCTTCACATCATCATCGTAAGCTTACCCTCTTACATACTCATCATGGTAAATTCTAAGATCATGGAAATACATATGTATATCATTTGCGATCCCATAAAATCAAAAATATTACGGATATTATTTCCCGTGAAAACATTAATGAGATAAACTCATTACTTAAACAAGATCTTAAACGAAAATAATTTAACTTACTTGGGCCGTTGTGGAAACGATGTGAAGCGAAATGAAGTAGGCTGGCAGGATACTGCTCTGATACCAACCTGTAACGCCCCCAATTCCACGTTGGGCCGACTACGTAAACGTGGGTCGTTACCTTACTTGCTTAACATAAATCTTAGACTTAAATACTTAAACTTGAAGAAAATTTTAGAATAATTTTTTTTTCTTTCTTCAAGAAAACTTTAAAACTTGAACTTCACTTTAAAATCGTGACTTGAAAACAGTACATACATAACCCATAACATATGTCTTAATTATACATGTAAAACCTCATAACTTAAACAAGTTGCGGAAAATTTTACGTAGTGGTATCCCACACCGCCTTCACTTGCTGGATCGTCTCCATACCCACTAAGTAAAGCTGCATGCCTTTTATCTTTACCTGCAGTATGGAATATATCTGATGAGCTTTCGCCCAGCAAGTACAAACATTATCTCATAAAAACATGTTAACATTACAACCATTATATACATATGCATGAACCATTTATATTCAATTAGATGTTTTTATGACCAATTAATAACTTGAACTTATTACCTTCTTTAACATGTGGGCCCCTTTGTGTACGTACCAGATGCGCGCTCTTCAGATAAAGTTAGGGTTTGTAAGGTCCCTAACCATTCTGGGAAACATTGAACTTGAACATGAATAACCTCCACCTGATGGGAGGTTGGTATGACATCTTACTTGTGTGTTTTTTCCATGTGGTTTAACATTAGTAACATACCTCATGATATCATAATATCATATCCTAACATACACATGGCATACTTTAACATAACATAAATCATGTCAACTTTGTAAACATGGTATACTTGAAAACGTAGCATTTTTGAAAATATGGCATTTGTGTAAACATGGCATTACTTGAAAACGTGACATTTTTGTAAACATGACACTTTTTGAAAACGTGACATTTTTTGAAAACGTAGCACCTTTAAAACATGGCACTTTTGAAGACATGGCATTTTAAAAATGTGGCATTTTTATAAACATGGCACTTTTGAAAACAAAGTACCTTTGAAAACATGGCATTCTTAAAAACATGCCATTTTTGAAAACATGGCATTATTAAGAACATGTCATACTTGAAATAATGGCATTCTTGAAAACATGGCACTTTTGAAAACGTGGCATCTTTGTAAATATGTCACTTTTGAAAATGTGCACTTGAAAACATGGCATTGCATATCATAACATATTATCACATACATGAAACATGCCATAATATACTTGAAAATACATTACTATCTTCCATACCGCATGTGAGGTTTGTACTTACCTCGTGTGCTATTTCCTGAGTGTTGCCGCCTCAACTCGGGTTGCAACAGCCGGTCACTTCCTGCTATTTAAAAGAGTATAGGATAAGAATCCCATCATAAAATGTTGGTAACCTAACCAACACTCATCCTTAATCTTTGTTATATGTTCCCCCTAACATACTCATGATAGCTCATTAGGTTACATAAGGTAACCTTGGTTGCTAAGCCCACATACCATTAGGGTTAGGTGATCATCCTAACCTTGGGCTTTTGTCTTAATATCCTTAATCCCGTATCATTCTTGGTATCCTATAGGGTTACATTGGGTAACCCTCAAGGTGGTCAACCCTGGTCAACCTAGGTCAACATTCCACTTGGTCAACTTAGTCAACAAAAGTCAACCCCCTTATAGCTCGGGTCTTACTTCCGGTTACCACCCGAGATTGTCTTGGTTACCAAACTTTGGTTTAAAAATCCATTTTCCATTTATTTTTGAAGACTGGTGAATTTAGTTTAAAATCCTTTACTTTAACTTATAAAATTCGTGAATCTTAAAACGGGGTTTTACAAAATCATTTAGCATTGAAAACTGCTATTGAAACAGTTTTCACAGTCAAAACATTGGTTTTGTGGGAAAATATAGTTTTTCTATTTTGTTTTAGAAAATCCTATGCAGGAATTTTCTGTTCACTGCACAGTCTTTATAAATCATTGTCAATTTAAAAATCTACTTTGAATATGAAAAAGTTGTCTGAATAAAAGTTCTGGCTCTCAAAAAATCCTAAAACTTTCATGTTTTATGAAAAATTCAATTCGGACTCTAACGTGTCCATTTTCTTGTTCGAAACCACCTGACTGTGCATAAAAACCTGGGCACGGTTAGGCTCGGGTTTTCTTAAAAACCGAGGCCATTGGAGTCTCATTTTGACAAACTATCCATGCTGCCTTGCAAGAAAACCTTTTCTGAACAACTTTCATGTTTTATATTTTTCCCCATTCAGCCTCTAAAGGCCTCAAAATCATCTTTCCAGAAAACTGGCCAATGTTCACCCAAACCTGGCAGTTTTCAGTCTTAAATTCATTTCACGCCCTATTTCGCATAATCTAACTCAACCGAACACGCGGGAGCCTAAATAACAATCATGTAGCATTTTATAACGTCCCACTTTAGCGTACATACAATCCCATCGTGCCCATGCCCATCAACCAAACTGCCCTAACCTAGGGTTGCATGGTTCTAGTTCCATTCCATCATTCCATTCATTCATGCTTCACTCTAGCAACCTAACATATCATGCTTGAACATCTTTGGGGAACATATAACACATCCACATCTAGCATGCAATCCTAACAAGCATAATCAATCAAAATTCATAAACAAACCACCCTTAGATCTAATCAAGCACACACCTATCAACCTAGGGCAATAAAATAACTTTGAGCTTATGCTCTTACAATCATGACTTGAAATACACTTAAATTTCAGATTTAAACCTCAATTGAAAAAGGATTAGGGTTTAGGGCTTTTACCTTGATTATCTCAAAATTTTGGGGCTAGGGTTCGGCTCACCAAATTTCCCCATTTAGGTCCTCCAAAACCGGTTCTAGCCCTCAAATTGACACCTGAAAGTTTGGTTAGTTTCTTGAACCAAAACCATGCACCACTAACCTCAATTTTTCCTCACTTTTTCCTCCACTCACAGCCGGCTCTTAGTCCAGAAAATGGTCTCAAAAATTTTCCAAATCCTCACTTAAAGTCACTAGAAGAAAATCCAACATCCTAGCACTAAAACCCCTTTGATTCACAATTTTTTTTCTCTCTTTGGGTGGCTAATTTGGGTTCGGATTCTTGGAGAAGAGAAAAGGGCAGAGCTTGGCTGTTTTTCTGAATTTTTCCAGCCCAAAAACCGACCTCTTCATGGCCTATTTATAGTGGTGGAGAAATTTTCTACAAATTGCATAAAAACCCCTCAAAAATCAAAATTTTCACTTTGACCCCCAATAGGTGTCATGTTGGCCGGCCATTCCTTGGTCTCCAAGGCTTGCTTACCTCATCAAGGTGACATCATCTTGATGACATCACTTGCTTACATCACCAATTTTCTAAAAATTACATTTTGACCCTAAATGACAAAATCTTTGCATTTTTACCCTCCTAGGTGGCCGGCCATTGTCTTGGCTTGCAAGACAAGTTATTGCATCATTGTGACATCATTTTGATGACATCACTATGCTTACATCACCAATTTTCCAAAATTTACACTTTAGCCCCTAAGGATAAAATCTTTACATTTTTACCCCTTAGGTGGCCGGCCAGCTCACCCATCTTCTAGAAAATTCCATAATTCTTTCCATCCTTTATTTAATCATTTATGATGTCATAAACCTATGGTGAGGTGATGTCATCATCTTAAGGCCCTGCTTGGCTTTTCCTTAATATGCGGTCCATTTTTTTATGCTACACAGATATTTTTAATACTGTTATCCCCTAATAACAGTATTTTATACTGTATCACAGTCTAAAATTTATCTGTGTAAAAATGGACAGTATAAAATTTTTCTTATTTTTCAAAGTCCTTTTTGCCCTTCATTTCTAACTTGGTGTGCTTGATTTTTCTATGGTGGTTTTGAATCTTGATCTTTCTATCTTGTCTCTAATGACGGTTTTTCACAGTATATTTTTCATACTGCCTGTCATATAACTGTACCGTCATACCTTTGACCTCTCGGGTCAACCTTTGACTTTTTCGGGTCAAACTTTGACCAACATAAAATCATGATTTTTTCTAAGCCTTATTCCATAAAAAGGCCTTATGCATGTCTAGAAATCACTTATTGAGTTTTATAGTCAATTGAATGAAAACTCAAACATTTATTATAGAATTGTGAATTTCATCTTGATATTCATAATTTTCATCAAATACTTCATAAACACATAATATGGACTTTAATTCCTCATGTATAAGGAAGTCATGAGTCCATAGAAAATTTCAGGGTATTACAGAATTGCACTACAAGCTAAGGAAAAACAAAGCCCCTAAACATGTTGCCAAAAAAACAAAAAAAGAAATGCACATGAACAAAAAATTAAAAAATAAACAAAACAAAAACAAAACATTAAAAAAACAAAAAGAAAAACAAAACATTAAAAAAAAAAAAAAAAAAAAAAAACCCCTCATGATCAGCCAATAACTTCATAAATCACACAATTACAGTTTGCATTCCCAATTTTTAATTATGATAATATACCTTCTGAATTAATAAATTTGTAGCTATTGACCCTTGTTGATAACATTAATAATAATCTGTTATAGAAAATTATTATGTACTTTCTACATAAATTGTTAATTACTGATATATATATATGATTTTTATCAATTATAACCAAGTTTATCGAGGTTAAGATCTTTAATCTAGTTTCATTAAAATATAAAATTTTTATATAACTTTGCAATCAATGCCAAATGTTACATTCGTAAAGCAGACGGTTGTAGTACAGATCGAGTAGTCATATATCCACAGGGAGGCAACAACAAAAACAAATAAAATTATTGGAAATGAACATTAAAAAGGCAAGAAAAGAAAAAAATAAAGAGTGAGAATATTTTTTCGTAGATTTTCGTGTTAATGAAAATAGAGACATTATAAAATAGAGATATGTAATGACTAGAAAATTTACAGTATGAAATTCTTAATTAATAGGAAAATCAAGTTATGAATTTTATATATTTAAGACACATTTCCTGTTATTTTGAAATGGGTAGTAAAAATAATACCAGATTTATGAAATCATTTGTTACAAAATGTTATTCGAGTGTTTGAATAATTCTCATGTTATGTGATTGATATAGAAATTTATGAAATTTCTCTATCAAATTAATTTGATTATAAAAAATGTGATTCTAGAGCTCGGAACAAACATATATACCAAGTCCAAAAAAAAATCTAATTTTTAAAATGAAATTAATGATCAGTTTAATCATTTCAAGTGAATTGCCATCGAATCAACTTGTATCGATAAAAAAAAAAAAAAAAAAATCAGTCAACATCTAAGTTAAACTGTCATTGGTTAAGAATCCTCACTGAATCAAATTACTAATAGGATAATGTAAAAATAAAAAAATGGGAGATCTAGATTAAAGGAAAATCTATCTAATGGTTAGCAGATGAATGAGTTGGAGTAGGTAATTGACCATCTAAAGAAGCAAAGAAATGAAGCTACGAAGAAAAAAAAAAAAAAAAAAAAAAAGGACAGGCAACAAGGAACCAGTGTTTCCTTCATCAAAAGCCCATAAAAGACAAATTCCAAACAAAAATAAAATGATGATGACTTGGTACTGTGTTTCAGTAGGGGGAAAAAAAAGGAGAGAGACAGAGAGAGAGGAAATGATAATGTATCAATAGTCGAGAGCTGCAGTAGGAAAAAAAAAAAAAAAAGGGACTATGGATCCTTTTTCAGAAGTCCATAAAGGACTTATTGTGATTAAAAAAATAAAAATAAATAAAGAGAAAAATAAAAAAAGATAAAATTTTCACTAGTAACCATCCTTGTGCATCAGTTTGAATTTTTTGTCATTGTTCGGTAATCTTATACTTTTTTGACACCGCATGACATTAATGTCCAATGGATGTCATGAAGATGTCATTTGTGTTCTTCTCCCAAAAAATCAAATAAAATGAAATGAGGGAACGGCGGTTCCATCCCACCAAAATCCCCAGAAGACTTCTATAAGTCCATGCTTGGTGTATTCAAGGACACATTATACACCAACCAAAAAGTTTTCTTCATCTAATATCATACAAAGCAAGTGTTCGAGAAACCTTGTTGATCTAGAATTTCAAGAAAGGTTAGAAAAGCAAGTTTAGTTTTTGTTGTCTTCCTAAGTGTTTTTTGTTAAAATACTTGGAGTTTTGTATTGGCTCCAAAACCTTATTTTCTACTTAGTTCAAGAACAAATTAAAGGGAGGACAAGAAGATCAAGACATATTGTGAGAACTACTCAACTAGGTATACAAATCTCTACTTCTATTCAAAAGTTCAATTTATTTTTATGAAACACTCCAAGGACACTACTACAAAAGTTGACTTACATGACGGAAAATACATGACAGTTTTTGTGAAACCGTCGTCTTAAATAGGATTACACAACGGTTTTGTTAGAACCGTCGTGTAATCCAGCAACATTTCAAAAAAAAAAAGAAAAAAAAAAGGATTACATGACGATTATATAAAACCATCATGTAATCCTCTGAAAATTTTCAAATTTTTCAAAATTTCAAATTAAAAAAAAAAAAAGGATTGCACGACGGTTTTTATAACCGTTGTGAAATTCTCCGAAAATTTTTAAATTTTCAAATTTTCAAAAAAAAAAAAAAAGGATTACACGACGGTTTCGGTTTTTAGTAAAACCGTCATGTAATCCTCCGAAAATTTTTAAAATTTTGAAATTTTCAAAAAAAAAAAAACAAAAAGGATTACATGACGGTTTTGAGCAAAACCGTCGTGTAATCCTCCAAAAATTTTCAAATTTTCAAAAAAAAAAAAAAATAGGATTACACGACGGTTTTGTTAGAACCGTCTGTAATCCAGCAACATTTCAAAAAAAAAAAGAAAAAAAAAAGGATTACATGACGATTATATAAAACCATCATGTAATCCTCTGAAAATTTTCAAATTTTTCAAAATTTCAAATTAAAAAAAAAAAAAGGATTGCACGACGGTTTTTATAACCGTTGTGAAATTCTCCGAAAATTTTTAAATTTTCAAATTTTCAAAAAAAAAAAAAAAAGGATTACACGACGGTTTCGGTTTTTAGTAAAACCGTCATGTAATCCTCCGAAAATTTTTAAAATTTTGAAATTTTCAAAAAAAAAAACAAAAAGGATTACATGACGGTTTTGAGCAAAACCGTCGTGTAATCCTCAAAAAATTTTCAAATTTCAAAAAAAAAAAAAAAAAAAGGATTACACGATGGTTATAAAAACTATCGTGTAATCCTCAGATTACATGACTGTTATAGAAAACAGTCGTGTAATCCTCCGAAAATTTTTAAAATTTTTAAATTTCATGCTTTGGAATTCGTACGAAAGCCCATTACTTAAATACACTTTTTTCTTCATTTATCATCATTTTCATCTTCAACCCTTTAGACAACTCAAACTTTTCTCCTCTCCACCTCCTTCAGCCGCCCCCCCCCCAACTTAAAATCCGGTCACGCCACTGCCGCCACTTCAAACTTGTCCCAAACCGCCGCCATGGCCCCGGTTTTTTTCCGCCGTTGCCACCGTTGCCACCACCTCTCTCTCCCGGTGTTCCCATCAAGGTCGTGATTATTTTTCTTCAAAGAAAAGCAAGGTGACTTCCATATTGCTCAATTTATTGTTTTCTAACAAAACTATGAACACACAATGCTTTTAATAACTTGCATGAAGTGTAATTTGTAGTATTGTTTGAATGTTTGTTTTTTTATTGTTGCTCTTTGGAGATGAATGTTTTGTGCACGATTTTGGCACTTTACACACATTTTTTAACATTGTTTTTATCCACCTCCCACATGCTCGATGAAATGCCAAAATGGATTTTTGTTTTGGATAATTATATGAAATTTGATTCTAGTGTAATGTGTACCATTACACGACGGTTTTGCTCAAAACCGAAACCATCGTGTAATGTGTGCCATCACCAAAAAAGAGCCATTTTTTTAAAATTTAAGCCCATTACTCGACGGTTTTGAGCCAAAACCATCGTGTAATGGCATATATTACACGACGGTTTTGGGTCAAAACTGTAACTGTAATATTCGATTTTCGATGTACATATTTTTCCCTTTTAAGGAATTAATTTCACATTGTGAATTTATTCGTGAAAAAGCTCGGTTTAGGGCTTTTGAAAGATTTTGTGAATTTTAATGGGTCGAGAAGACTCAAAATTTATTTCTAAGCTCGAAAACGGGCCTTTCAGGTCGAAAGGGCCGAAACAGTGCACGATTTTACGAAAGTCAACTTTGACCGAAAAAGTTAAAGTTTGACTGACAAAAAGTCAAAGGATTGACTTTACGAGATGGTAAAAGCAGTGTGGAAGCATGCTGAGAGAAATGTTTTATGAGCTAGATAGCAAGAATAGGCCTTAATATGTCCCTAGAAAATCAATTACACCAAGAGAAAAATTAAGGGCAAAAAGGGGCTCGGAAAATTGAGAAAAATATTTTTCAGTCCAAAGCTCACACCGATAAAATGTTGTACTTCGGTACAATATAAAAATACTGTAAATTAGTGAACCACAGTATTAGAATTTATTGTGTAGCACAAAAAAATGGGAATTTGGAGACAAAGCCAACCAAACAAGGCTTAGCAAGGGTGATGTCATCTAATTTCTCCCTCATGACATCACTAACCACTAACTTAGGCTTGGAAGATGTGGAGCCTCCCCCACCACATGTTGGTCGACCACCCATGGGGAAAGAAAGGGAAAAGCAAAATTTTTGGGGTCAAAAATACAATTACCCAAACTCCTCAAAACCTCTATAAATACCCCCCCTTTTTCACCCTATTCATTTTAATGAGAAATTGTGGGCAACCTCTTGCCATTTCTCACTAGGATTTTCGGCAGCCACAAATTGAGAGAGGGAGGAGAGAAAACCAAGATTTTATTGAGGGCTTTTACTCTTGGGAGTGTGAATTTGAGTTAGCAAAAAGCTAGAGCAAGTTTGAAAATTTTGTGGGTTTCCTTGAGGGTGTGGCCGAGCAAGTGAGGGAGGAGGAAGAGTGAGAGAAAGTTGAAATTTTTTTAGGGTTAATCCTTGTGTAGTGCTCGGCTTTAGAGGGGAGAAATCCAAGAGCCAACCGAAAAACTTTGGAGCTCCATTTGAGGTGTGGCCGTGGGTCTAGGAACAAGGGAGGAGGAGGAGAAATTTTTGACCAAACTTGGCTTTGGTCTAGGTAAACCCTTGAAACCCTAACCCTCTAAATTTGAGTTCATTTTGGAGTTGATTTTGTGCTTCAATATGGTTGTAAGGACTTAAGTCCATTTCTCATTTTATTGCCCTAGATATGGTGTGTGCTTGATTGTTAGATCTAGGGTGTGCATGTGGCTTACTTCTTGCTTGATTGGTGCTTGTTTGTGATTAATTTTCTTGCTAGAAGACTAATGTTGTATGTCCCCTAAGTGTGGCCGAAAATCTGCCCTTAGGCAGCCTTGATGCATGTTAGTTTAAGGTTGAATTTTGGATGCTTGAATGTGAGATATGCAATGTTAGAACCAAAGCAACCCTAGGTTTATGGCTTTTTGGATTTGGGTTGCATGGACTTTATGGGACGGTTTATGGGTTTAAATGGGATGCTAAAAACGCTGTGTGCTTGGCTCCTAGGCTCCCGAAGTGGTCGGTCGAGATAGATTCGCGAAATAGGACATAAATCGGAAGTAAACCCCAAAACTACCAATTCGGATTCGAATCTGGCCAGTTTCGGGAAAGTGAAAGTTTAAGGCCTTTAAAGGCCGAATGGGGCAAAACTCAAAACATGAAAGTTGCTTGGAACGATTTTTCCTAGAGGGTAATGTAGACAGAATATCAAAATGAGGCTCCAACGGCCTCTGTTTTTAGCAAAACCCGTGGCTGATTCCCCAGACCCAGTTTTTCAGGGTCAGCCAGTTTCAAACTAAAACTGATGCGAAAATAGGCAGAACTGGATTTTTTGTAAAACACAAAAGTTTTAGAATTTTTTGAGAGCTACAACTTTCATGAGACAAGTTTTTCAGATTTCGAATGGAATTTTAAACTGGGACTGTTTTCTGAAGGGTGCGCAGGAGAACCGAAAATTCCTGCACCTTGGTTTTTACAAATATTTTCTAAAAACTGTAAAGTGTTTTTAAGCCATTGTTTTAACCACGAAAACTGTTCCAAAGACAGTTTTCGACCCTAAACGACTTGTATTAAGATTGGTTTCAAAGATCGAAATTTTTGTAAAGAGTTTTAAGGATTTTAATGTTAAATTATTCATAGTGCAAAAAATAAGGAAAATGCAAAGTTAAGATAAGAAAATGATTTTTATAATTATAATTAGTAATCAAGCCGATTACGAACCGTAACCTGGAATAGTACCCGAGTTGCCGGGCTTAGCCCCAAAGTCCGAATTGACAAGGGTTGACCAGTAGTTGACCAAATATTAACTTCGGTCGACCCAACGATTGGTAAAAGGTAACCTTACGGGTTATCCAACGTAACCCGAAGGTAGACCAATAATATAGCAATGGGCCAAGAAAAGTGGGTTAAGGAAATTAACCCAATAAGCTATAATGAGAGGTTAAAGCCCAAAGTTTAAATAAATCTAATAGTAGATCAAGGATCTAACCAAGAGGTTATCCAACGTAGCCTCTTGAGAGGATAATCAAGTTCACATTATTCCCAAATAGTGAAAGGCCTAATTGGACTAAGTCAGATATCAGTCGGGGACATACAATTAGGTTTTAGTAGGTATGTTGGTCAGGGCACCAACATTCTACAACCAGAATCAGAAGTCTCACCTATGTCATTTTTCAAGCAGGAGACGACCTGCAGCTGTATTTCGTGGAAGGACAGCAGCAACCCGGACATAGGAAAAAAGGTAAGCACAACTCCGCCTACAGCATAGACTTTAGTTGATACTTGTCCAAGTAAATTAGAAGTATGTTAAGGGTGTATGTTTATTGCATGCTACGTGCTACTGTGTGATGAGCTATTGCCATGCTATACGTGTTGATATTGCCATGATGTATGAAATTTTATTAAGCATGATGCGAATGCTAGTGTGAGTTAGAATTTTGTGACATCACGATGCATGTTCACTAATTTCTTACAAGACTAATAAGCTCAAGAATGAGATAAAGAAAAGATAAGAAAAGGAAAGAAGGCAAGCGAGCTTGCCGGTGTCGTGCCACCCGTCCGAGGTCGGGTAGGACTATGGTATGAGTTGGATTGGGCTGGCCGCCCCAACCACTCCATAGTTGCGGGCCGGGTACGAACACCAAGGTGAGGGCCCTAAAAGAAAAATAAGTAAAGAAAGTAAAGATAAACATAACTAGACCATGCATACGATGAGTTGGCATTGTTAGGTTATGTTGTTATGAATAATATTATGAATTTTTATATGGTTTCACGTATGTCGCGAACGAGACAGTTGTACTTGCTGAGCGAAAGCTCACTGTCTTACGTCTATGCTGTCGGTAAGCAGCCTGTCAGCAATACATGATGCAAGGTGGCGAAGCGTGACGAGGCGTACTGTGAAATCGTGGGATATTAAGCCGCTACGCGTTTTGAAAAATTTAAGTACTCGGTATTATGTAAATATGTTTATTCAAGACATCTCTTTTTAAGTTGTACGTTTAATTTATGTATATATATAAAAAAAAAATTTCACTATATTTTGGTCTAGTATATAAGTATGTAAGCAAGGTAACGGCCTGTGCTAGGCGGGTCGTTACTTACTTATATTGGTCATTATTTTTCACTTACTTATACTTACTTACTTATTGTACTTATCTTTTTGAAAAAATGCAGCAGAATTTTTTTTAATTTTTATACCAAGCTTATATACGTCTAACGTAATAAGCTTATCGTAAGTAAAATAATTAACATAATAAAACTCATATTGAACAAAACACATAGCGGCATCGCACTCCCACAATTTCACAGTTTGCTCCGCCTCGCACATCCATCTTGCATCACCCATTGCTGTCAGGTGACTTACCTACAGCATAGACGTCAAACTATGAGCTAACGCTCAGTAAGTACAACTATCTAAGCCGCGACACCACAAACATAACCTAGCATATACGTTCTAACTTAACTTATCGTAACTTGTCTCATGACATACATCATAACATAACCTTGCACATCATAACATGTCTTTTCACATCATAACATACATAACATGGCATAATAGATGCATGGTCCGGTTATGCTCGTAATACGCTTGTCTTTCATTCTTAACTTACATTCTTTCTTATCTTACTTAGGGCCCATCATAAGTGTCTGTACCCGGCGTGCGACTATGGAGTGGTTGGGGCAGCCAGCCCAGTCCAACTCAAACCATAGTCCAACCCGACCTCGGACGGGTGGTACGACACCGGCAAGCTCGCTTGCCGTCTTATTTTCTTATTCTTTGATCTTATCTTATATTTAGTGAACATGCATCGTAATGTCACTTTTTTATAAATCATAACATGCTTTACATCTTACCTTACATGCTCAACTTACACATCCTTTTTGCATACATAGCATATCAGCATATCATACAGCATATCACATGGCATATTACACATAACAACAAAACATAACATTCAGTCTAACATACCATAAGGCATACAACAAAACACATCAAGGCAACCATCGACATACATTCCTAGCATGCATTTAATATACTTGGGCAAGTATCAACTAAAGCCTATGCTGCAGGCGGAGTTGTACTTACCTCTTGTGCTATGTCCTCCTTGGCACTGTCCTTCCTCGGGGTACAGCTGCAGGCCTTCTCCTGCTTGAGTAAAGACATAGGTGAGATTCTGATTCTTATTGAGGGATGTTGGTGCCCTAACCAACATGCCTACTAAAACTTAGTTGTATGTCCCAGTTACTCAATATCTGATTTGGTCACAATTTGCCATCCTATTGCTTAGGAATCCACAGACTTGGATTACTCCTTAAGAGGCTACGTAGGATAACCTCTTAGACTAGGCTCTTGACATACCGTTAGGTTTTCTCCAAATCTTAGGCTTTATTCTTATAACATGGCTTATTGGGTTAATTTCCATTAGCCCTTATTTCTTAGCCCATCTCTAATTCTAGGTGTCCTTAGGGTTACATTGGATAACCCTCAAGGTTACACTTAAATACATGTGGGTCAACCAGAGCTAACATTTGGTCAACTAATGGTCAACCCCTTTAGGGTCAACCTTGGGCTTTGGGGCTAAACCCGGTAACTCGGGTACTATCCCGGTTACGGTCCGAAATCGGCTTGATTACCAATTTTTATTTTAAAAACTCTATTTTCTTACCCTTTGGCCATTTTGAGGAATTTAACTTTAAATTCCTTCAATACTTTTGTTAAAATTCTGATTTTTGAAACAAATCTTTATAAAGGTCGTTTAAGGTTGAAAACTGTCTTTGGAACAGTTTCCATCATTAAAACAACGGTTTTAAAGCTATTTACAGTTTTTCGAAAACATTTGTAAAAACTCATGTGTAGGAATTTTCGGTTCCCTGCACACTCCTCGGAAAACAGTGTCATTTTAAAGATCCATTGGGAATTTGAAAAACTGGTCTTCAGGAAAGTTATAGCTCTCGAAAAATGATAAAATTTTGTGTTTTGCGAAAAATCAAATTTTCTGCTTGTATTTGCGTCAGTTTTTATTTGAAATGGCTGATCTGAAAACTGGGTTTGAGCAGATCAGCCACGGGTTTTTGTAAAAACGGAGGCCATTGTAGCCTCATTTTGATATTCTGTTTGCGTCATAGTATTGGAAAAATGGTTCCGAGCAACTTTCGTGTTTTGATTTTAACCCAATTCGGCCTCTATAGGCCTTAAATTTTCACTTTCCCGAAACTGGCCAGTTTCGAATCCGAATTGGCAGTTTCGGTGTTTAAGTCCGGTTTACGTCCTATTTCGCGAATCTATCTCGACCGACCACTTCGGGAGCCTACATGCCAAACACACATCATTTCTAACGTCCCATATGAACCCATAACCCGTTCAAATGGATCCATGCAAACCAAACCCGAAAACCATAAACCTAGGTTTGCATTGGTTCTAACTTTTGCATACAAGCATCAACATACACCTTTAAACTAACATGCTTCACACACTGCCTAAGGGCAGATTTTTGCACCAAATCAGGGGACACACAACCTAAGCATCTAGCATGAAAATCAATCAACCAACAAGCACAAATAAGCACAAAATTAAGCAAGAAACCAAGCCACATACCCTAGATCTACAAATCAAGCACATACACCAAACTTAGGGCAGAAAATTTAAAGGTGGATTTATGTCCTTACAACCAAATTGAATCACAAATAAACTTCAAAATTGAACTCAAATTGAAGAGTTAAGGCTCAAGAGTTTACCTAGACCAAAGTTAGGGTTTTGGTAACACAAATCTCTTCCTCCCCTTGCTCCCTTCACCCACAGCAGCAACCTCCAAAATGGGTACCAAAATTTTGGTTGGTTCCCTTGGTTGATCTACTCCAAAACCGAGCACCACACCAAGGTTTGGCCCTCAAAATTTTCAATTTTCCTTTCCCTTTTCTCCTCTCCTTCACCCACGGCCACAAACCCAAAGAGACCCAAATTTTTTTCAAACTTTTTCTTGGTTTCACTAGAGTAAAACCGAATCCCTTCCAAGCAAAAGCCCTAAAAAAATTTTGGATTTCCTCTCCTCTCTCTCTCCCTCTTGGCTGCCGAATTTCAAGAGAGAATTTGGCAAGAATTTCCCCACATTTCTTGAATAAAATGAATAGGAGAAATTGGTATTTATAGAGGTTTGAGAACTTTCCTTAATTCCACAAAAACCTCAAATTTTTTTGATATTTCCTTGAGGAGTCAATGAGGTGGCCGGCCAAGGGGGGTGTCTAGAGCCTTCTAATTTTTTTCCAAGTCAAATAAGGGATTATGATGTCATAATTCTCAACCAAGATGACATCACCCACCAACACAAGGGCCTCGTTTGGCTAATTCTTGTAAAAAGCAATCCATTTTTGTGCCATACTGATATTTTTTATACTGCGCTTCACTCATACACAGTATTTTTATACCATACTTTGGTCCAAAATTTTTCTGTGTAAAAATCGGATCGTAAAATTTTTTCTTAACTCTTCGAACTCTTTTTGCCCTTAATCCTAACTCGGTGTGCTTGATTTTTCTAGGATGATTTTAAGGCTTAATCATTCTATCTTGCTCATAAAAATGTTTTCGTAGTCTCTTTTCTATACTGCCTTTCATCATACTGCATGGTCAACGTTGTGACCCGTCTTGGTCAAACTTTGACTTTCTCGATCAAAGTTGACTTTTTGATCAAACCTTTGACTTTCGTAAAATCATGTACTTTTCCATCCCTTTTGACTCGAAAGGTCCGTTTTTGAGCTTAACAATCAATTTTGGGTTTTATCGACCCATAAGAACTCACAAAGTCTTACAAAAACTCTAAATCGAGCTTTTTCACGGATAGTTTTCATAACATGAAATTAATTCCTTAAAAAGGAATAGTAACATGAAAGTTCTAGGTATTACAAAAACCGTCATGTAATGTAGTGATTACATGACGTTTTGAGCCGAAACAGTCGTGTAATCACTACATTACACGACGGTTTTGGAGGAAAACCGTCGTGTAAAGTTCTTAATTTGTGGCGTTTACTACTGTATTTCTTGATTCGACGACGGTTCCATAACCGTCGTGTAATATTGAGATACCACGACGGTTATGGAACCGTCGTGGTATCTTTCACGACGCTGGATTACACGACGGTTGTCTAACCGTCATGTAAACTTTGCACGACGGTAAATAACCGTCTTGTAATCCATAATTTTTACTAGTGGGAAAATATTGGACTTGGCTATGTATGGAATTTAGAAGTGACATATGCATGGTGATTATTGTGACAAGTTAAAATGATTATTTTGTATGATTTATGCTTGGTCAAATATGGCAATGTTTAAAAAATGAGACTATTAATTAAAAGCTTCATATTTGTAAGAGGTGTCAAGTATTTTAAATGTCTTGACATCAAAGCCTTGATGAAATGTCTCGAACTTGTATAAATACTATAACTTTCATGAGTTTTAGTATGGACCTCATGACTTTGAATGGATGCTGAAGTAAGGAAATTTTTAACAAAAACTCAAATCTTTACAAAGATTAATAGAATTTTTTAAGTGTCGTGTTATGAGGTATGTGACATGATATGAAAAGTTTGAGACTTTGATGATTTTATAGCATGCTAGGCTTAAAAAGAAAAATGATAACGATTATGTGTATATCTCAAGATAAGTAAGTTCGAGTTCAAATGAGCAGTATGCACCTTACTAAACTTTTTATTGTTGGTTTTGAGGAAAAAAAATGTGATTTGGACATAAGAAAAAGTACAAACTTTACAAACAGGAAACTTCTTAAGAATGACAGAAAATAATGCAGATTTTTTCTCAAAATAATGCTAAAAAGATTTGGCTTAAAGAATTTTCATTTTTGGGGTAAAAATATAAAAACAGGAAACTTAGGGGCTGAATTAAGACCCACGAATTTTCAGTTCAGCATTATAAAACAAGAGGAGTTTTGCATCAAATTTTGGTACTAAATGGAGGTCAAATGGACTAGACACGCTGAGAGGGTCTAAAGTGTCGAAAAAGGCAACTTTTAGGATCAAACAGCAAATTAAGTTTTCAAAGCAGTATACAGGTTTATAAAACTGTAATTACTACCTTATGAGGCTTGATTGGGTGTTAGACCTGATTGTTTAGTGATTTCAGTTGAGGAGAACCCGTTAGGGGTTAAAATGTAAATATTGTCAAAATTGGGATCAAGAAAAGTTATAAAAACTGTCAGAAAACAGCAAACTGGGCAAATTGCAAACTGTCCTAGGGCATTTTCTGTGCAGGAATAAAGTTTACTCGACAGTGTTGGAAAAAAAATGATAATAATAAATAAATAAAAACAAGTTAAGGACTAAACTGTCAAAAAATTATCAAAACTGGGGTAAAAATATAATTACAAAAAATGCAGCGAAAACAGATTTCTTCGTCTGTGAAAACAGCCGTTAAACAGTTTTAAAGATAGAAAAATAATACCAAATTCATTGCTAAGAAGATAGGAACTTTTTACAATAAAAATGGTGGCAAAAAGATAAATATCCCACCGATTATTCGTTAAAAAGGGTAAAATTGCTTTTAGAAAAATTATAAAAACTTCTTTAGAACAGAAATTAACCCCACATAGTTAATACAAATTATTTGACAAGTGTTTAAAGTATAAAACATCACTGACATGCACGGAACATAGACCATAAAAAAAAATTACTATACTGAAGGGAACAATACAAGTTTTACAGGTTCAAAAACCTTAAAACACGTTAAAATGTTAAAATAAGTCAAGAGAAGTAGAAAACATAAAATGGATTGAAGTAGCCAAAAAATCCGACGCAATCACAAATGTTTAAATAAATGAAAAATGGATCATGGTCACAGTGGATGACCTAAGAGGTTCAAATGTGAAAAGTAAAAAGAAAAAAAAAATGTTAAGAGATAAAAACATTAAAAAGTAATATTAACAAATAAATTAATTATTAAATTAATAATTAATTAATTAGTGAATTAAACCCCAATCAAGATTATAGCAGATAAGTTTAAAAAATTAAAGTCCAAATTAACAAGAATAATTTTTGAATTCACTAGAGAAACATCAAGACTCCACTTTAACTATCAAGTGTCAATTTGATAGGACACGATACCGACGTGTGTTGCGGAAGATGGCTAAATACCGGAAAATCAACTATTGTCAAATTTCTGTAAGTACATACCTCACTATAGTATGAACTATTTATGTTATGATGTGAATGTTTCTATGAAAATTGTTGCGCACATGTGTCATGATTATATATGCCTCAATTATTATGCCTATCAGTTACGTGTATTTATTTTTTTTACACTTTTGAAACATGTCATTTGGTATGTTCACCAATATAAGAAAGGAAACTCGTTAAGAAATTAATAAAATGTGTCATACCAACCTCCGCACAGGTGAGGTGAATATCATGAATGTAGACTATGAGTTTAGTAGGGGTTTATGTATAAGTTATATGATGCTTGTTATGTTTTTGCGAGATTAAGTTTGTACTTGCTGAGTGTAAGTTCATTAATATATTTCATACTGTAGGAAAAGATGCCTGCAGTTTAATTTGGTGGGCCATGGAGATGATGCGGCAAGTGAAGGGCAATGGCAGTGTGGGAGACCATTACGTAGATTTTTTCGCAAACTCTTTTGAACTATAGACATATGCATATATGTTTAAATAATTTGTACCATGCCACGTATGTGATGTTTCAAAACATCGGTTAAATGTGAGGATTATGTGTGACTTTATAATTTGTTAAACAAACAATGTGTATGCATGGTAAAATTTACCTATACGGATTAGTTTATTTACGTTGTGCGCCAAAAAAAAAAAAACTTATTCTAAAATTTTCAGTAAGTTTAAGTATTTAAAGTTGAGATTTAATTTCAGTAAGCATGGTAATGGCCTACATACATAGTTGAGTCGTTATAAATTTGAAATCAAAGCCAATATGTTTCTGGTGATATAGATAGAGTGTTATGGGACTAGTAACTCGTTCAACTTCATTTTTTTTTTTTTTTGGAAACATTAGAACCATTAAATTTTCGAGGACGAAAATTCTTTAAGGATGGTGCATTGTAATAACAGAATTTTTAAGGACTCGTAATTTCCTTATATATATAAAGAAATTACGAGTCCGTAAAAATTTGGTTATTATAGTAAAGATGCCACAAACTGGTAAGGAAATAAGTTCAGATAAGTTTCTTCAAGAACTCAAGAAGAATAACACACAATATGAATAAACATCAAAAACTGCTTCCATAATCTGAAAATCCTTATAAAGCCGAATTTACAGATTGTAAAATTCCTAACCTACCCTTAAGAATAAACACACCTATAATAGGATAAAGATACTAAATTTCAAATTAAACTTAAACTTAAAACTAAAATAGGATTACAAAAACAATCAAATCTTGATCAGACCTTGTTTTGAATTTTGAAATTTTTGAACCTTGAAAATGTAATCTTAACTTGATTTTTTGTTAGAAAACACACCCACATTAGCTTGGAACCCCCTTGCATGTGTATCCCGGAATGGACATGCAAGTTAGCCATGCAATGGCTCAATGGACGTGAATGGCTGATTGGCTCTCCTCCGGATCAACTTTGATGAGTAAAACCAATCTTTGTTCACCGTCAGTAGTAAACACACTCTCTTCTTGTTGTAAAACTCTCTGGACTAAGTTATTCAGCTCTTCCTTGAATCTTTTAGCTTGAGCCCTCGTCACCGGACCAACTGGAACTTCAATTGGTTCATGACTATTCCTTACAGCGTTGATTTCCTCATCACCATTGACCACTATACTTGACGAAAATACAAACTATAGTTATTCCTAAACGAAACGGCAAAATGTTAGTCAATATAATAATTAACGTTTGATCAAAAAATTATTAACTAATTAGGTCATCATATTAATGACCAAAAGGTCATTATTTTGTTTACATTATTACTGTCGAAAATTTTTCAGAATGGTAAATCTTATAGAAAGGTAACAAAAAACATAGGAAATCTATGTTATTACCACAAAAGCTACAAGAGACAATAGACGTTGTAAGAACTTACCCTCAAATGTTTAACATGGTTAATTTTACATTATTATCCAAAACACAAATCCATTTAAAGCATAATAAAACAAATAAAACAAAAAAAAAAAAAAAAAAAACAAACAAACAAACACCATTACCTTAGATATAGACCTGAGCTAAGCTAGAATGAGGCTAATGCAAGTGAAAGGAACTACAAGTGGACTAGAAGTTGAGTCTACAACCTTCATCAACTATGGTGAAGAGAGAGAGCGTGAGGTGAATATAGAGAACAAGGATGGGGAGAGAGAGTGTGGGTGAGAGAGTTGAGCTGTAGATCTTCAACACCCCAATGTTGCAGAGGGAGAGCGTGAGGTGAGGGTGAGAGAAAACGAGGGAAAAAATGAGAGAGATAGAGAGAGAGAGAGAGAGTTATATATGGTGGGGGTGGGGGGTTGGGGTGAATGGGCGGGCTTGCTAGGTGTGGGTTGGAAAGTGTGGAAAATTTAGGGTTTAGGCTTGACTGAATATGTGAGGTCATTTTCGACATTTTACAACCACCTCAATTGTTGGAGATGATGTCGTAGTGCTAGTATTGAAAGGAAACAGAGTGATGCTAGTTTTAGTAGTATTTTTTCTATAGGTGCTATTTATTAAATTAACCCTTAAAAGAAAGATAAATAGAGAGACAATTTCCAAGAAACCAATGTTGAAGACCTAAGATGGTGGATGGCCTTGTGATTCTTCCTCTTGGCTTGGCTTTCCTTGGGCTTCAACTTTTGCATGTGGCGTATACATTAATTGCTGATAGTGGAATGAAAGACTACGATTGTCTCTCCGAACATGTCTTCAAGTTCGGTTTGTTAATCAATCGCGTTTACTCCAATATTTAAACAGTCATTGATTTTGGATACTTGGATATTTTATTAAATCAAAAGACAAATTTTCAAAATTGAATATTCAGAAGGCGCAAAATTTTTCAACCAACAGAAAATTTTTATGTCAGTTTTAGTGTAATTCTACAAGAATTAACCCTTTTTTCTTGTATAGAAGTACTGACTACTCAAATAAATGATCATTACTTCGGACATAAGAATATTGAAAAATAAAATAAAATTGCTCACGATATGATCTCATACAATATTTAAAAGAGTGAATGATGCTCAAGTTTTCACTCTCCTTTCTTCATGCCACGTGTCACATCTCTCTCTCTCTCTCTCTGTTTTTTTTTTTTTTTTTTCGGTCCTTTCTCACTCTCATCCAAAAGAGTGACCACCCCTCGTACCCAAACAAAACACCTTAAACTAACACTCAAGTTAAAATCTATTCAATTAGAAACATATAATTGAGGGAAAGATAAAAATGTTTTTATAACAAGGGGGAGAAGGAAGGAAATATGCCCAAAAGTAACTTAAGTATGGTAAATAGTACATTTACAAAGCATGTTCATGACAAAAATTATCTCACAAATATTCTTGTAAATAAAATAAGTGTGTTCAATATCATATTTATCACAAATAATCTTTACCCCAGACATTTTTTAAATATTGCTTTAAACATTTAGAAAAAAAATGTTTATTTGCTCTAATTTCTTTTTTTAAAAAATCTAATAATCTGAGGTGCCCCTCCTGAATTGAACGAGTAATTTAACTAACTAAATGCAAATAATTATGGAACATTGTGTGTCCTCTAAGCTAACAGGATAAGATATTCTTCTCTCAAAAAAAAAAAAAAAAAAAAAAAAAAACCAAAAAAACAAAAAAAAAAACAAAAAACAAAACAAAAACAAAAAGATATGATATTCTAGCTTGCACAGAAATAAGATAATTAAGCGTGATTTAATTAAATAATAATAATTAAGAGAGGGTCTTGCTTGAAATAACATGTCTTGATTTTGATAATGGGTGTCGAAAGAATTGGTCCAAAGTTCACCTATCAAGTCAATCGAATAAAGTCGTTTAAGGATCATGAAGTCATATTAGTTCTATTTAATTTTAAGTTGATGCAGATGGCTTCTTTGACTAACAAAATTATTCATTTGTCAAGTCTCGCATTCGAAATGTTCTTGCTTTAATATTTAGATCATCTGCCAATTTTTCTTTCCTGAATCATGTCTAATTAATCATTTCATTAAACCTGATTTTAAAAATTAAAAAAAAAAAAAAAAAAAAGAAAGTCTTGAATGCTTTTAGAATGTTTTTAGTCAATAATCACGTATTTTCATGACTAATTCCACTTTATTTTTTTTTTTTTTTGGTGATTGCTTAAAAAATATATATCAAAAGCAAATACTAATGTACAAAATTCAACAGTATCTCACTGGTGACAGCCGGTAATCGGTGTCCTACTAGGATACTTAATTGTGTGTTTGGTTAGAGGGATTGAGCTATGAAAGGTGAAAAAAAACCTTGTTTGGTTGGATGGAAAGTGGGAATGAGGGAAACAAGGGTTATATGCAAAAATGCCATAAATTTGATAATTTCTTATATTTATTTTTTTAATAAAAAATGGCTTTTTATAACTTAAGGCAAAAAGTCAGCTCTTACAATAGTGCAATGAACTTAGGCATAGAATCAAGCCATACAAAATCAACAAACTGTGAAGCTGCAAAGGATGCCAAACAGTAGCAAACATGGCCACTAAAAGCAAGAGTAATGACATTTCCACTGTTAAAGTTAGACAGGATTATAAAGAAATACTCTGAGACCCAAAAAAAACCAATCCTACCTAATGCGGATGGGTTGGGAGGAAATGGAAGAAAACAAAATTGGGAGGAAATTAGGTCAAAAATCTCTGGTTTAAAAGAATAAATAAGGAGCAGAAAATTTTTTTGATGATGGTAAATAATATACATATGGTGAAAAATTTGTTTACGAAGCAGAAATGTGACAAAAATTGTCTTTAAAAAATAAGTAAAAATAAATTATTTGTGGTAAATTATACATTAATAATAAATAGTGTATTTACGAAACAAATTTACGTAAAATTACGTTCAAAATTTTTGTAAACAGACAGTGTGTCATAAATATGCTACTTACCTCAAAAATCTTCAAAAATATGCTATTTACTTTAAATATTTTTATAAAAAAAAAAAAAGTGATCTATTTGTTGTAATATCTCGACAAAAAAAAAAAAAAAGAAAAAGAAAAATTGATCTTACAATAATTGACTTTTGTCAATACAAAAATATACATAACACTAATAAATCTAATTGTTTCTTACATAAGGGTGAATTTATAATCTCATAAATAAAATTAAATCATTCATTTCTCAGTTCCTTCTAATACCAAATTAAAGAATTAACAATCATTTATCTTAACATCCTATCATACTAAACAATTTTGAAGAAATCCACTATCCTTTCCTTCATACTCTCCTTCCATCATACCTTACCCATCCCACCATCATTTCGTCCATCCAACCAAACGGACGCTAAATTTTGGCAATCAAAGGCCATAGCTCGCCAGTGATACAGCATCTCTAGTTGGTTGAGTTATATTATATAACATGGACAAATATATAATATATCATTAAAATTCAAGGACCTCATATGAAATTCTTAATTAGGTGTAATTACATGCATAACCTAACAGTAATATCGTATTTAATTTCACCTTTTCGAATTCCTCAACCACCATTAAAAAAAAAAAAAAAAAAAAAAAAAAAACATGACTAGGCAATAAAAGTAGGTCAACTCTTGGACAAAAACAAAGCAAAATGACAGCAATTGACTACAAATTTGTGAATTTTAAACTGCTCATCCGAAAGCTTTAAGAAACGGTCAATGAAATGATTCCAAACTATAATGTAAACCACTCCATTCTTTCGAAAAATGATTTTTAAATTTGGAGGGGGGCAAAAAAAAAAAGTGCATTATTACTAGTTGACCAAATCAAACTGGAAATTAAAAGAGAATTTCCTGGAAAGTAAAGTAAAACCCATCTTGAAGACCTGCCAAGTCTTTGCGATGTTCAGAAGTATACAGATCAAATAATAGCAGAAATCGACTAGATTGACTAACAAAAATTACGACTAGAAAAACATTCTGAAAATGAGACCCAAGATGGTGAATGGCCATGTGGTTCTTCTTCCTTGCATTGTTTTCCTTTGGCTTCGGCTTTCTCATGACGCGGATACATTAGCTGCTGGTAGCGTGATGAAGGACTGGGAATTCTTGGTCCCTCCGAACAATGTCTTCAAGTTTGGCTTCTTCAATCCCATTTTCTCCGGCAATCGCTATTTGGGTATCCAGTACATGATCTACAGTGAACTGAAGATGTTTTGGGTTGCCAACAGAGAAAATCCTTTGACTGATTCCTCGGGATATCTGAATATCACCGACGACGGAAACTTGGTTATTCATGACCAACGGGGAACTTCCATCACTGTAAACTCTGAAATACCAGCAACGAGTTCAAACATCAGTGTTACACTTCTCAACTCGGGAAATTTGGTTTTGAAAGAAGGTCAACAGGTTGTGTGGCAAAGTTTTGATCATCCCACGGATACAATGCTATCAGGAATGAAAATTGGCTTGTTTGGTCTGAAGCTGAATCAACCCCGAATCGTGTCTCTCACTTCATGCATAGGCCTAGGAGTTCCAGCTGTAGGAGCGTTCACTCTTGGTGTCGATCCAAACAATACAAAACAACTTATGATTTGGCGAAGAGGGGTTCCCTACTGGCGCAGTGGGAACTGGAATGGGAAAAACCTTACCTACTTCCTTCTCCATGACACAGAGAGTGGAAAAGGCTTAAAGTTCAGCCACGTATCAAATGAAGATGAGAGCTACTTTACCTATACTTTGACCGACAATAATTTTTCGTGGATAGAGATGAATCTACTGGGAGTATTCCCATCTTTCTTGGACAGCTTGATAAAGGTTAGTATTATGAATACGGACAAAACTGCGATGTAGAAAACGGATACACTCCCGAGGGTTGTATAAAGCAGCAGCCATCTGAATGCAGAAGTGGTGACAAATTTCAACCTACGTTTGGGACAATGGATGAATGGACATCCTCAGACAATCTCAGTCTGGGTCTCAATGACTGTAGAGAAATATGCAGGAATGACTGCGCCTGTGAAGCTTATTGTTCTGCATCAGCTGATGGGTCCGGCTGTAAATTTTCTCATGGTAAAAGATTTGATGATATACCCATAGAGTGGGCACAATCGTTTTACATTAGGAACAGCACATCACAAAATGACACCAGAGTTTCACAGAAACAGGATAGAAGCAGCGCAGCTCCCCCTGTTGTCCCACCTCTTTCTCCGCCTATTGACAAAGGTAAAGCTTAGAATTAAGTGAAACGTAATTATAATTCTCCTACATAGCATATACACAACGATATAATCATGCTTACCAAGTGCTTCATACCATCTCGATGGCAAATTTATCTTCATTATTTGAGCAAGCAAGTACAAAGTTCGGTCACAACATTCCACAACCTACTTACCAGCTAAGCTGCAACATTCTAAGCAGAACTGCCACCAAACTAGCAATTTTGTGCAACTGATAGATGAGCAACAAAAATTGCATTTTTGTAATTCCTACGATTCCATTCTTCATGTTTGCTGATTTAACAAAGCATAAGGAACTTTTATCTATTGACCATTCACTAAATTTTCTATTTTCCCCCTAGAAACTCCAATAAAGGGGCAGCAATGGGAAATCATTGTCATTCCACTGGTTTCCTTAGTTCTTCTAACTCTAGCCTGCTCACTATGCTATTTAACATGGCAGAAAAACTGCTTTAAAGGTATTTTCCTAGCCATATCTCACAAGATAATATGATATTAAATTTGGTCCACAATTTAAAGGTGTTTTCTTCTTACATTAAATAAGCAGGGAAAAGTCAGAGCAGCCAGAATCAAGTAGGCCGGGAGACAGAGCAATTCATACACCAGCTAGGAACTAGCATAGCAGCCATTGACAACGGTATCACACACACTTTAATGCTAAAAGGGCAGAAGGATCATGAATTGCCTCTGTTCAGCTTTTCGAGCGTAGAAATAGCCACAGGAAACTTCTCTGAGGCAAATAAACTTGGTCAGGGCGGTTTCGGCCTATCTATAAGGTAGGACTAGATTATATAACGATTAAGGATTGTTTTGTCTTCTAAAGTTGTACTTGTAACATGTCTATTGAAAGTGAGAATGTAATAATCGTAGGGAACATTGGATGATGGGCAAGAGATTGCGGTAAAAAGACTCTCCGAAAGATCTGGATAAGGACTAGAGGAATTCAAAAATGAAGTTATGTTAATCTCGAAAGTGCAACACAGGAATCTTGTTAGATTATTGGGTTGCTGCATTAAAGGAGAAGAGAAGATATTAATTTATGAGTATCTTCCCAACAAAAGCTTGGATACCTTCCTTTTTGGTTTGTTATAATTACTACTTACGCCTTATCCTTTTGTATAATGTGATTTTCTTTTTCCTTTCTAATTTTGTTTCAAGACATTTTGACATGTACTCTGTACATATTATTTTATAGATGAATCGAAAAGTCTTTTACTCGATTGGAAAAAGCATGTAAATGTCATTGAAGGAATTACTCAAGGGCTTCTACACCTTCACAAGTACTCAAGATTGAAAATTATCCATAGGGATTTGAAAACCAGCAAAATATTATTAGACAATAATATGAGCCCAAAAATCTCCGACTTCGGAACAACAAAAATCTTTGGAGAGAATGAATCTCGAGCAAACACAAACCGAATTGTTGGAACATAGTAAGTTAACTAGTCTTTTTTCATTCTCCAAATTTACTAACACACCATGGAAACATCATTTGCACTTCAGGTTGCCAAAGAAAAAAAAAAATTCTTACATTTGTTGACTAACAAGAGTTTTTTGAAACATGAAACAGTGGTTATATGTCTCCCGAGTATGCAATGGATGGCCTATTTTCCGCTAAATCCGATGTTTTCAGCTTTGGAGTCATAATGCTTGAAATAATAAGCGGCAAGAGAAACATAGGTTTCTATCAGTCAAACGACGCTCTAAACCTAGTTAGATATGTAAGTGCAAGTAGCAAGCTTTAACTATCTTCTTGTGTCAAAGATTTTCTGTTGCTCTTTAGGGACCATAACTTCCACTCACATCTCGATCTAGACATCGAATTTGTGGAAAGAAGGGAGAAGCTTGGAGCTAATGGATCCAGCATTGGCCGAAACGTGCTCAACAAATGAATTTAAAAGGTGTATTCAAGTTGCCCTCTTGTGTGTGCAAGAAAGTGCGGCAGACAGACCAACCATGTCAGAAGTCATGTCTATGCTTGGCAGTGATACGGGAATTCTTCCAGATCCTAAACAATCAGCTCTTTCTACTCTTGTACAAGTAAATGATAATGAATTTCCAGATAATCTAGGATTGTTCTGCAGCAACGATGCAACAAATTCAAGCATACATAACCGATAACATTCCAAGTCATTAAACAACAAAGACACTTATATAGATTTGTTACGGAATTGGTGTTTCAAGGTTTGTTTGTTTGTATTGTTTTTTTTTTTTTTTTAAAGGCTTCATAATGCATCTTGGCCATGATGTAGTAAACAAAATACTATCACCCAAGATAGACATACAGAAATTATGACGATATCATATTTGATCATTTGAAGTTACTGTTCATTATCATTGTAGCTATTCTATACAGTGTATCAAACAAAAATTACTCAATCTAAAGTATTGAAAATTATAGGATTATATTCCAATGTTTATATATGTATTAGTTTCAAGGAAATTGTAACATAGATGCAAATAAAGGCATCCTAAATGTGAAACCAGTTCACTTACAAAGGAATCGAAAATTTCAAATCCAAAATAATGCCTCTTTTGGAACTCAATCGTACCCCTTCCCCAGACAATTAAGACAGCGTTGTACTCTGAAATTCCAGGAAAAACGACAAAAAATAGAATGAATTTCAATAAAATAAAATTGCTTTGGCATCACAAGAAACAAATGAGATGCATTTCAAAGAAAGAAATGAGATGCATTTCAATAAAAGAAGAACAGAGTTTTGGCTTTTATAAACATCTTCAAAAGGTAAAACTTGCAAAACCTTAACACAGCTTTGCACAAATACTTTACAAGCTTAAGTGGAATTCCCTTTAATATATTTTTAAAATGTGTAAATTACTCGTTTAGTCCCTAAACTTTCAAACTCGTTTAGTCCCTAAACTTTCAACTTTGGTCCCTTTTTTATTTTATTTTATTTTTATGTAGCTTGAATGACCCTAAACTATCAAAGTGTCACTGCAATAGTCCTTTTTATTAATTTATGGATAGAATCCGGCAACAATTTGATCAAAAAGTGATACAAACTAATGGATTTCATCTAACAATTAACAGAAAGGGTTACTACAGTAACGTTTCTACTGCAGCTACCGAAAATGCTTGGTTGTAATTGTGCACATAAATCTACGCTTAAGCGCCAAAATGAAAATCAACATCGAAAAGGAATTCAAACTGACCTGTTCCCGTCACAGGTGGGACACAAACAAGGATTAATGGCAACAGGGTCAAACAAAGGAGACCATTGAATGGTGGCGTTTCCTTTGCACAGCTTGCAGATGTGAAACCCTTTTCCTCTACAAACCCAGCAAGGAACCGCCACACTCCTCTGCACAAAAACCCAGAAAATGAATTGAATTCTAATAGATAAAAGAACGAGAAAAATTTAAAGAGTTGGTGAAAAGTTCTGCTTTTTTGTCCTTTTTTTTTTTTTTGTCTCTTTTTTTTTTTTTTTTTTTTTTTTTTTTTTACCCTTTTGGATTCGGTGGCCAACCGAAGGGCCCCGATGGTGGCAGAGGAAATGAGGTTGAGAGTGAAGACTCCTCCGAGGATTACGGACGCACCCGTGAGCAGCGCGCGCACTGGCTTCGGAATCATCTCTTTTGAGTGTTTTAAGAGCTGGGTTTCTCTCAGAGGCAATTTCACAAACGGTTGGAGATCATTTGGTGGGGTTCATATTACTTGGAGAGGCACGAGGTGCGAGGGAACTAGGAAATAAACGACCGTGGAGAATGGTAGCGTTTTGCTGCTCATTATCTCGCCCACCGGGTATTTTTGCACTGTTGTCCTTCAACTTTTTATCCCTTTAACAAATTACCCCTTAACTTTTTATTTTTACTATTTACCCTATAAACTTTCTAAATTATTACATTATTTCTCATTTTATAAACTTTACATTAAATTATGGTACGTTTGGAACGAAAGTTTGAGATGAAATTTTTATGTTAAAATTGGTTGACTTTTCAAAAACTAGTTATAATTTTTGTTAACTTTTCAGAAAAAAACAAAAACTGAAAAACTTATGTTCACACGTGAGAATCAAACGGAGGCTTAAAGACTTGAATTTGGAAGATTTACATTAACATTTACATTAGATTTGGAAATTTGTTAGAAATTGGATTTTCTTTTTTCACATAAGGCGTATGTGAGTTATTTGTCAACAATTTAACTGGAAGTCAAGCCAAATGAGATGTATTATAACAATTTAGAAAGTTTAGGAAGTAAGTTGTCAAATTAGAAATTTGGAGATAAATTGTCAAAGGGTGACAAATTTGAAAGGAAAATGTGCTAATTACTCCTCACCTAACCAACCATGTTTTTTTGGAGGTAAAATTGTGCTTTAATGAAAGATATATCACGCAAACTCTACATCATAGAGCTATTTTGATGGTATATTTTCCATACCAAAAACATTTAATTATGATTTTAACTCTAAATAAAGATCACGTGATCTGAGAGTGTTCAGTTTCTGTATAATTATTTTTTAACAGAATATTCATAGAATGGCCATTGTCATAACAATAATAAAGTCCGAGGTAGTGTGACGTACAAAACTAAAAATTAAGAATCAATTTTAAATTAAGAGTATAATTCATGAGTCATTTATGAAAATAAATTTAAAAATAAATAAATAAATAAATAAAATAATCCAAAAGCACCACCTTCATTAGTTTACTACGAGTTTAATACCAGTGCATTTCACGGAGAAGGAAAATAAATAAATAAATAAATAAATTGAGTATTATATGATAAAAACAGTTAGTTAAGATAAATATTATAATTATAATGAGTATAATTCTTCTCAAAATCTCTCCCAACAGTGAAGATGCAAAATCAAAATAATAATAGTACTAACAATAATAAAAACGAAAACAAAAGCAAAAAAGAAAAAAATTTTCTGTAGTTATACTCATTTAAAGAAAAAAAATTAAAACAAAAATAAAGCAGAAAACAAAAAAAAAAAATCTTTAAACTCAAAAGAATCGGAAAAAACTAACCCTAACAAAAACATTGTAACAAAATAAAATATATCTCTCATTTTCTCCTTTTTTTTACTGTTTTTAAAAAAAATAAAAAAAATTTATCAGGTTATATACATGCAAAAACTAAAAAAAAATGATTTTTAAAATATAAAACAAAACAAACAAAAAAGAAAAAAAAATACATGCAGAATCCTTTAAAAAAAATGGGGTATTTAAAAAATAAAACAAAATTAAAAAAAAGACACACACAAAAAAATCGAAATAAAGATAAAAAATTTAATGTAAAAAATCGTTTAAAAATCAAAAAAAGACAAAGTGAGCAAAAACACAATATAACAATAGATCAGAATCTAATGTCTAAAATTTAGCGTAAAAAAAAGGTAAAAATAATATTAAGGAAAAAAAAAACAAATCTAAATAGAGGTAAAACCGGTAACACACTGTAGAAAAAGAAAATGAACTAAAAAAGAGGCGTAAAACGGTAATTATACTGTGTGGACAGCCGACAATTTCTGCATAATAGGGGTAAAAATGTCAACTCACTGTAGATGAAGGAAAACCAACTAAATCAGAGGGGCAAAAAAGTCTCTGCATTGTAGATAAAACAGTAAAATATGTGAGGACAAAACTGTCATTTCACTGTAGATAAGTCAAAATCAGCACATAGGATAGGGGCAAAATCGATAGTTTAATGTAGAAAAAGCAACTACTGTACATTAATGTAGAAAAAAAACTGTACAGCAAAAGCAACAAAAATTTAAAAAAAAAAAATCATTGTTGATTAAACAGTGAAATATTGCATCATTTTACTGTAGCAAGGCGGTAAAAAAAAACTGTAGTAAAGCAATAAAAGTTTAAAAAAATACTATTTACAATAACATACTTGGCATCTAAGCATGGAAACCGCCAGAGAGCTCCACATCACATTTACAATAACATGATTTTTTTTTTTTCCCAACGCCAAAAGACATAACATAATTTAGAATTCGATTGTGGGTTCCAGAGAAATTCTAGTTGAGTGAGACTTTGGACAAATCAAATTTATCCAAATATCATCTAACAATTATAAAGTCTCAGTCAATCCGATTTGATGCAGGCTTGTTCTTTTGACCAGCCAATAAGACTTGCATTAGAATTAGAATTGGTCTTAATTTGCATATTTTTTACAGATACATTACGATAGGACCAATTTATGGCTATTTATCTCAACAGTTGACTTCTATTGTCTTCACAACTTTGCTGTGGCTCTTTCTATATGTGGTGAGAACTTTAGCTATCAAAAAAATGGAATCTTATAAATATAAATATCACCTCTTTTATTTTAACTTTGTTTTGAAGTATATTACTTATTTTCCTCTACCCACACAGTAAGACATTGTTCTCAGTAAAACACATCAAAACAACAAGCTAGAAAAAGAGACATGGAAATTTCCTCAATAACTTCTTGGCTTTTTTTTTTTTTCTTTTTTTCTTTTTTGGAAAAACACCCCTTAAACTTTTCGCTGATTTTCAGTTCAGAGATTAGTTTACCAAACACGAAAGATTCAGGGACAATTGTGCCACCAAAAAAAAAAAAAAAAACTTATTCAGTTCTCCCGTTTCTCATGAGATTTGGCTCATATATCCATTTATTTGTATCCTCTTGCATGTCTCTTAAATAATAAGATGTCCTGTTAAAATAAGTGAGATATGATATTTTAATTGAGATAAAAACTTTTAACTAACATAAAATACATGAAGTGAACAGAAATAAATGAATATAGCTGTCGAATCTTTTCTCATGGTAGTAGTAACAAAAAAGTTATACAAATTTCTAGCATGGAATTTTCTTCCAAGTCTTACTTGGTACAACACCAAATTATTATATCTTCGCGTTATTGCCACCTCTAATGTTTCCGGGTATTGATAACTTCATAAATTGTCAAGTCAACAAACTAATACAGTTGTTTTTTCAAGCAAAATAATAATAATAATAATAATAATAATAATAATAATAATTATTATTATTATTATTATATTGTTGTTCTTATGTAAGAAATTATAGCATTAACAGTTTAGTCTTCTGTAATCCTGTGTAAATCATTATCTTCTATAGCCATTTCCATGGCATATTCAGTTCTCTAATTATAGACCCATTACTTCTTTCGTACATGGAGATATTCAAGTTATTATTAGCCTTTTCTGTTTTTCTCAATCTCTTTTGCTGCTTCTTTTTTCTCAGCACATCTCATGCCTCGGACACTCTCAAGCCCGGGGAGACCTTAAGCGGCAACGAAACCTTAGTTGCTTCTCGCGCGGTTTTCGAATTAGGCTTCTTTCCGCTCGGGAATGTGCCAAAGCAATACTTGGGAATTTGGTTCAAGAATGACAAGTACAAGAAGGCGATTTGGGTTGGTAACCAAGCTAGTCCTTTAGTGCAAAACTCGGCTTCTCTGCACATAGGAAGCGATGGGAACTTGGTGTTGAATGACATAAGCGGACTTCAGACGGTTCTAAACAATGGAAGAACTGCAAAAAGTAACTACACTATCTGTAAGCTTCTTGATTCTGGAAATCTTGTTCTTATGGAAGCGGAGACGATTGTTTGGCAGAGTTTCGATTACCCGACCGATACTTTTCTGCCTGGCATGAGATTGGGATTATTCAACTTGGACACGGGTTATGTAAGGAAACAATTTCTTGTTTCATGGTCAAGCCCGTTAGAGCCCTCGAAAGGTAATTTCGTTTTCGGTATGGATGAGAATAACCGAACACGGTTTGACCTTTTGCGTACCACCGACGGTAAATCTCAAGAAATTGGCTTCTGGGATGGCCAGAAGTTCATGTTCATTTTCCAGACAAAGTCAAAGGATTACAACTTCAGCTTTGTTTCTAATACGAAGGAAGCGTATCTCACCTTCAGCAACAATGGCGATTCTGATGTCCCTTCATCTTGGTTTGAGCTAACACCAGACGGGGAGATTGATGAGATCACAATGGTAGGCGAAGAGATCTCGATTGTGAATCATTCGTTATGTGGTGGTGGATTACCTAATGTTAACTCGTCCGAATGTTTGACGTTCTTACCATCCAACTGTTGGAACGGAGATGAGTTCTCAGAGATCAAAGGAATTGCTCCAAACTCGATGACAGTAATTTTTCCAGCTCGGCTGGGCCTTACTGATTGTGAGCTGACATGCAAGAGCAGTTGTTCCTGTACTGCATATGCACCTTACCGAGGTGACAATAACATGTGCTTACTTTATCATGGAGATAAGAAGAATTTGCAGATATCAGACACAGCAAACCAAACAATTTATGTTCGTGGTGGTGTTCCGATTGACTCAGGTAAGTTTTGCACTTCTTTATTTTCTAATTCTTCTGTTAATCTGACGTACCTTTTTAATCTGATATAATTCTGATTTGATATGATGGTTTAAACTGTCTTATGACCGTCACTCTTTTTTTTTTTTTTCTTTGGTCTTTAGATAATCAAGGGGTGAAAAATCTGCTGCTAAAAATTGTGGCTCCGGTTGTGTCACTGATAATGTTTCTTGTCATCATTTTGCTCTCTTGTTTACTGATGAGAAAGTCCAACAGAATAGGTATTTTATATCTATCGAAAAAACGCTTTCAATTTCTACAATCTTTGCTACAATACCCTGAAAGAGATGACTTGTGTGTATCAACCAGGTATAGATATGGGCCAAAGTGGACTGCGGAAAAGAGTGAAGCGGTTCTCAGCATTTTTAGGTTCTAGCGGAACAAATAATAACAAAAATGTTAAAGGACTCACCAAAGAGCACATACATGAATTGCCTCTGCTCAGCTTTTCCAGCATAGCAGACGCCACTGATAACTTCGCACTCGCAAATAAACTCGGAGAAGGTGGATTTGGGCCGGTATATAAGGTATGTCTAATTTCTGAAGCACAAATTTTACTTTAATTTCTTTCTTAACTTTGTCATTTTACAGAAGACCCTTTGCAAAATGTTCATACTTGCCATCATGTAAGAACTAAATAGTATGCGGTTTTTTGATACAGGGTAACTTATATGACAATGAAGTTGCTGTCAAAAGACTATCGAAATCTTCGGGACAAGGATTTGAGGAGTTCAAGAACGAGGTGCAGCTCATTTCCGAGCTCCAACACAGAAATTTGGTTAAGCTTCTAGGTTATTGCATTCACCAAGAAGAAAGGATATTAGTTTACGAGTACATGGCAAACCAAAGCTTGGATTTATTCATATTTGGTATGAATATTTTTATCACTCTGTCTCTCTAATTAGAATGTTGATACTGACTTCTCGTAATCGAATTGGCGACTGATACAGGTACAAAGAGAAGGGTACTACTGGATTGGGTCAAAGATTGCACATTATCGAAGGGATTGCACAAGGTCTTCTCTATCTGCACAAGTACTCGAGATTACGAGTCATTCACCGAGATATGAAAACGAGCAACATTTTGTTGGACACATATATAAACCCCAAAATATCAGATTTTGGCATGGCAAGAATTTGTCAAGAGAATGAGTCTCAAGGCATCACGAGAAGGGTTGTTGGGACATAGTAAGTTTTTATCTTTTTTGTCTTCGAATAAAATTTGTGATTTTCATATATCTATATTGCCTAATAATGCCTTTCTCTCTTCATCACTGGAAACAGTGGTTACATGTCTCCAGAATATGCAGTACATGGCCATTTCTCAACAAAATCCGACGTGTTCAGCTATGGAGTCATTTTACTAGAGATAATGAGTGGCAAGAAAAACACCACAAGCTTCGAGTATTTGAACCGCTCATTGAGCTTGCTAGGATACGTAAGTAATCACAAGAATCATTTTTTAATACATCCGAGGAGAGTTATTTGGCAAGTTAAACAAAAATATCCTACAAGTAGTGCACATTTCTAGATCATCAGATTTTCAATAGAATTTCTTTATTATATTTGCATGTTGCTCGATTCTGATACGATTTTTATCTGGCATTCAGAAAATATACACTACTGGTAGATATCATGTCACTAAAAATTTTCATACATTTTAACTATCACTTTCAACTAAAAGCTATAAATATGGTGAAATCTGTGAAGGCTTGGAACCTGTGGAAAGATGATCGCATTGGGGAATTACTGGATCCAACATTGGTGAATACATATCGTGTGAATGAGTTTCAGCTATGCATACAGGTAGCGCTTTTATGCGCTGAAGAAGATCCCGAAGATCGGCCATCCATGTCTGATGTCGTGTCCATGCTCGGGAACGAGATAGCACATTTGCCAGATCCAAACCAGCCTGCCTTGTCAACTTACTTGAGTTTGACAGAAATTGATTCCCCTAGAAGACTAAGAAGGCCTTCACAGATAAATATCACAATGTCGGCGGTACAAGCTCGAAAGTATCTGCAAGTTTAGGCAACAAAAAAATAGAAGCTACCTTGTGTATAGTGTGTTTGTGAAGTGACTTTGTTGAAGATGTTCTGCTTTCTTCATTTCAATGCAAGCAACAGGGCAAAAGGGAACAGAGAAAAGAGAAAATGAAAACTTCTTTTTTAAGATCTCAAAACATTACCAAGTTATAATTGATTGATTTGCATTCATCTACAAAGTTAATATTCAAACTATGACTTGTTCAACAATTAAATGTAGAAGTGACCAAATCTACACCATTACATGTGGAGCTAAATGTGTATTTAAGTTCTTTCCTCCTTATTTTTCATCTTTTTTCTTTTTTTTTTCCCTCTCCTTTTGCGGTTAAGTCCAAAAGGAGAAGAGTTATTGGGATATATAGATAGAAATGTACTCAATAATTTTTGGGAGGCAAAACATCCCATTACATATGAATTCCTCGTTACCTAAATTTGTTATGTACTTTGTGGTGGGACTCATTTGAGCCTAGACCTGAATGAGTAGTGCTTGCTCAACTTTTTCTTATTATACTATTAGATGTGTTTGTTTCAAATTCACATATTAACCCTCTTCAAAACCTTCTTGGATTAATTACAAAAATTCCCCTTGCAATATTAGCATAGTACCACTTTACCCTGTAAATTTCAAAATATAACATATGTTCCCCTCCAACTTTGAAATTTTTAAGAATTTCACTCGCTAATGTTAGTTTTTGAATGGAAAAACTCATGTAACATGCACATATCAAGAAAATTCAGGATGTTTTAGTTTTTTTTTTTTTTTTTTAAACAAAGGATTAATTTAAAAAAAATTCCCCTTAAATTATAGGCCTCGTAACATTTTTCCCCTCCTAGAATTTCAAAACGTAACATCCATTCTGAGGCGACCCACCTTACGTAGGCCGTTACCATACTTATCTTACATAATTAATTAGCTTATCTTATCTCAGCAGAAGTACATAATAATTTTTTTTTAACAACTAAACAACTTGAAAAGTTAACTTAATTACAAATACGTATTGCACATTCTTTTTGAAGAAGTACTTAAGTATCATACATATACAAGTATGTACATAATTACATGGCTATCATAATTATCATAATTGGAAACGTGTAACGGACTCCATCCCAAGTTTCACAATTCACCATGCCAAGTGTAATAACCCGAAATTTTTACGGACTCATGATTTCCTTGTATTTAAAGAAATTAAAGTCCATATTCTGTGTTTATGTGATATTCATGTAAATTATGAATACCAACGTGAAATTCATGATTTTATCAGTAAATGTTTGAGTTCTCATTTAATTAGTTATGAGACTCAATAAGTAGTTACTTAGTCATGCATAGGGCTTTTTGTGAAAAAGGCATAACAAAAATTGATAATGTTATGTTGGTCAAAGTTTGACTGAAAAAATCAAAGTTTAACCAGAAAAGTCAAATGTTGACCTGAAAAGTCAAGGTATGACGGTGCTGTAATATGATAAGCAGTATGGAAAATATACTGCGAAAAACCGTCATTACGGACAAGATAGCATGAATAGGATATAAAACCACCAAAGAAAAATCAAGCACACCAAGAAGGATATTAAGGGCAAAAAGGTTTCAAGAAATAAGAAAAATTTTTATCCAGTCCGATTTTACACAGATGAATTTTGGACTGCAGACAGTGCAACAATACTGTATTATAAGTGCAAACAGTATTAGAAATATCTGTGTTAGCATGAAATGGACTGCATATTAAGGAAAAAGCCAAAAAGGCCTAAAAGGTGGACACCTCATCAAGGATAATTATATAATTTTTGGAATTAAAGAAAACGTGGAAAGAAATCAAAAACTTATCCACCAAGCAACCAAGGATGGCCGGCCACATGTAGGGGTGAAATTGTAAATATTTTGTCCTTAGAGGCTAAAATGTAATTTTAGAAAAATAAGTGATGTAAGCAAAGTGATGTCATCAAGATGATGTCATAATGATGTAAGAACTTGCCCTACAAGGCAAACCAATGGCCGGCCACATGTTGGACCAAATTGCAAATATTTTGTCCTTAGGGGTTAAAATGCAATTTTTGGAAAAATGTGATGTAATCATGATGAGGTAAGCATGATGATATAAGCATTTGCTTGGAGAGCAAGCACATGGTCGGCCAACATGCCACTTGGAGGGCATCTAAGCAAATATTTTTGCTTTAGGGGCCAAAATGTAATTTTTGGAAATAAAAATAAATTCAAAAATTAAATATTTTTCACCTATAAATAGGTGAGGGGGCAGCTGATTTTGTTCACAAAAAATAAGGAAACAGCCCAAAACTATGGTTAAAAAATTCTCTCATCCTCCCCCCTAAAATTTGAAGCCAAAAAAGGAAGAGAAAAGAAAAAAAAAAAAAAGTGAAGTGAGAAAGCTTGGTGGTGGTGGCTGGACTTGGTAGGGAGCTCAAGTTGAGTGGCCAAAAATTTTGGAACCCCATTTGGAGGGAAGGCCGGTTATGGAGGGTAGCAAGGAAAAAGGGAAAAGTTAGAACCAATCTAGTCAAACCCTTGAATGACTAAGATAAACCCTCTAAATCTCTAAGTCTTTTATTAAGTTTGGAGCAAGATGTTTATGTATATGTTTTTCATGTATGTATGGCCGAAAATTTGGAACCCCAATTGGAGGGGAAGGTCGGTTATGGTGAAGAAGCAAAGGGAAAAAGTTTAGACCCAAAACCCAGCACCAACCTTGTGTTGAATTAAGATAAATCTCCCTTAGCCCTAAGCTTTTTAATTTGAGCTTCAATTTGGAGATTTAAGTGTATTTCAAGTTGGATTTGTAAGAGCATAAGCTCATCTTATTTTCATTGCCCTAGTTTAGAAATTTTAGGTTTTGTGCTTGATTAGGTTATGGTGGTGATTTTATGAGCTTTACATTATTTATACTTGCATGATTCTAGGGTTTGCTTGCATGTCTTTAAAATGTTTGTTATATGTCCCCAATATGCTTAAGAGATTGTAGGTTATACATGATGTTGAATAAGCTATATTAGAAGCTTGAATGATGAATGAATATGCAAACCAAAGTTTTTGCCAAACCCTAGCTTGGTGCAAAAACACCCAAGGGTTTGCATGAAAATGTTTGGCTATGCATGGATGATATATGGATGCATGATGACGGAACTTTACATTAGAAAAGCGCTGCATGCTTGATCTTAGTCTCCCGAGTGATCGGTTGAGTTAGAATACATGAATTAGGACGTAAAACGAATCTAAGAAGAAAACTGCCAGATTCGGGTGAAAACTGACCAGTTTTCTGGAAAGCAAGATTTGAGGCCCTTAGAGGCTGAATCTGAAGAAAGTTAAAACTACAAAGTTTTTAAAAATAAGGTTCCAATGGCCTTGGTTTTTACAGAAATCCAGACCTGACCGTGCCCAGACTTCATGCACGGCTAGGCAGGTTCAACAAGGAAAACAAGTAGGTTAAAGGCCAAACTGGGTCTTGAGTGAAACATGAAAGTTGTAGGGTTTTTCAAGGTCTAAAACTTTTATGGAGACAACTTTTCCAGATTCAACCCAGATTTTTAAATAAAATTAGATTTTAAACACTGCGCATGAAACAGGAAATTCCTGCACAGGATTTTCTAAAACAGTGCAGGAAAAGGACATTCCTACACATGCATTGATAAATTAACTATGGAAAATGATTCCAAGAGCAGTTTTCAACACTTAGTAATTTTTACAAATCCTACTCAAAAGTTATGATTTTTACAAGTTGAACCAAGGATTTTTGGTACAAAAATAACACATAAAATGATAAGCTTTTCCAAACAAAGGGAAACAAGCTTTTAGACACAAGTTGTCTTAAAACTTAGTAATAATATGATGACCAATGGTAACCGGGAAGGATACCCAAGTTACTGGATTGGGCCCAAGCTCAAGGTTGCCCATAGTAAACCAATAGGAAGTTGACTTAAGTGGACCCAAGTTAGTTCACACCAAGGGTTACCTAATGTAACCCAACATGATACTAAGTTTGTATTGGGCCTAGAATCTAGGGTTACTCCTTGTAACCCAATTAATTAAATATGATTGGGCTTAGTACCCAAGGTTACCTTAAGTAACCTAATAAGTTATGATCCACATATGATAAGCCATGAACCCTAAGGTTACTTATTGCAATCAAGTGAGTTAGCATGTATATGTATGGGGGACATATAACTAAGGTTATGTATGGATGTTGGTTAGGTTACCAACACTTTATGCTTATGATAGGATTCTTATCCTATGTTGTTGTTTTTAAATAAGTAGGAAGTAACATGCTGTTGCAATATGTTTTGAAGCAACAAAACCTAAGACAGAGCATACCAAGTAAGTACAAACCTCACCTACAGTATGAAAATAGTAAATACTATTTTCAAGTATGTTATGTTATGCTATGCTACGTATGCCATGTTTTCAAGTATGCCATGTTTACAAGTATGCCATGTTATGGTTAAAATGTTAAGTTATGATATGATATAGTGACATCATGAGGCATGTTCACTAATGTTAAACCACATAGTAAGAACATACATAGTAAGAACATACAAGTAAGGTGTCGTACCAACCTCCCACCAGGTAGAGGATTATTCATGTTCATGTTCAAGTTCAAGTTTATGATTCCCAGAATTGTTAGGGACCTTGCAAACCCTAACTTTTTCTGGAGAGTGCGCATTCGGTTCGTACACATAAAGGGCCCACATGTAATCAAGATAATAAGTTCAAGTACATAAAAGATTCATAATTAGACATAATTGGTTCATGCATAAGTTGAATGATATTTCTTGTGTTTTTGTGATATTATGTTTGTACTTGCTGGGCGAAAGCTCATCAGTATATTTCATACTGTAGGTAAAAGTAAAAAGCCTGCAGCTTTACTTGGTGGGCCATGGAGACGATGCAGCAAGTGAAGAGCGGTGTGGGATACCACTATGCAGATTTTCCGCAAATTGTTTAAATTATAAAGTTGTACATGTATAATTAAGAAACATGTTACGTTTCATGTATGTAATGTTTTCAAGTTACGATTTTAAAATGAAGTTTCAAAAGAAGAAAAAAAATTTTATTCTGAAATTTCCCGATTAGTCTAAGTATTAGATTTAGAAACTAAGTTAAGTACGTTAAGTAATGGCCCACATTTACGTAGTCAATTCTACGTGGATGGTCGGGACGTTTAAGTTAAGAAAGCATGGTAACGGCCCTACGTATGTAGAGCAGAATTTGGGGCGTTACACCAAGCCTCACTGTCTTGTATCAAGGATTACTGATAGGTTGCTTACCTACAGCATAGACATAAGTCAAGAGCTTTCGCTCAGCAAGTACAACTGTTAAACTGCAAAACTTTTGATAATCATAATGCATGAACCATTTATGCTTTCATTATGCTTTCTTATCTTAACATAATTTTCTTTTTTTTTTAGGGCTCTTACATAACATAAGTGTACGTACCGTGGCGAGCAGCCATGGAGTGGTTGGGGCGGCTAGCCTTGTCTAACTCAAACCATGGACCAAATCGGACCTAGTGCAGGTCGGTACGACATGAGAAAACTTGCTTCATATCATACTTGAAAATGTTTTCTTTCTTGAAAATAGTTTCTTAAAAAGAACAGTTTCTTATTCGAAACACAATCTAATTCTCACCATATGAGTTATTCTTAGTGAGCATGCTTCATGATGCTACAATAATAAAACATACATCATATGCAACATATACATAGATGAGTGAGCTTTGAAACATGCAAAGCAGTGAAAACATTTTGCCTATGCTGTAGGCGGAGTTGTACTTACCACTTATGCTAAATCCTTAATCCTGGGTTCCGCCAAAACACGGTAACAGGTTACATTGCTATTTCCAGAAGAATCGTAAGGTAAGAATCATTCTATCCTTTTATGATTCAAACTTGCATTTAACTAACTTAATCCGATAAACTTGGTTGTTAGTGTGCGAGTAGGAATTGCCTATTTTGAAAATCCTGTATGGAATTTGACCGTACCCTGCACAGTTTTGGAAATCTAGTGTTTTCTTCAAAATCTATTTTGAATTTCACAAAATTTCCTCCATGAAAGTTGTAGACAACATCAAAATCTAAAACTTTTGTTTTTGGTCAAAACCTTGAATCTGTCTCTAACTTGCTTGTTTCTTCCTTTGAAAATTTTTTTACCATATTCACTAACCTTAAGGATTGGTCTCGGCTTTTGCTAAAAATGGAGGTCTTAGGAGCCTTATTTTAAAAAATGGTCCATGTTGGCCCTTAGAATTTTCCATTCTCTACAATTTTACAGTTTTGACTTTTTCCAAATTCGGCCTCCAAGGACCTCAAAATCTTGTTTCCAGAAAACTGTCCATTTAAATCCGAAAGTGGCAGATTTCGATCAAACGAGTTCTTATGTAAAATTACGTGCGTTCTAACTCAAACGGTTAAAATCATGAGCCTATAACAAGCATACAGGGCGTTTCATAATATTCTTTTGATCATACTTTCATTTTTCATCCATATCATCTTTCTGCAATCCCAAATGGTGATCCATACCAATTTAGGGTTTCTCAAACCCTGATTGCAACATAACACATCCTTTTTCTTATTCAATTTTGAGATATCATTTTTGAGCATAAACAGACATATAGTAAATAGGTAATAGGCATTCTCATAGCCAAAACCTCTAACTTAAAATTCATAAACTTGCATCAAATCATCACTAGAGACCACCAACTCCTAATTAGGCAAAATCAAGCACTTACCAAAAACCCTAGTGCATGAATTTAAAGAGTGAGCTTATGCTCTTACAATTTCAACATATAAATACACTTAAATCTTAAACCCAAAACTTAATTGAAGAACTAGAGGGTAAAAGGCTTACCTCAAACTTTAAGAAGGTGGATCTAGACTATGGTTGAAAAGTGTTTCCTTACACACTCTTAGCACCAAAACCGGCCTCTTTACTCTTACTCCCTATTCTTCTCTTTTTCTTTTCTTTCTATGGTTCAGCTCTTAGGGGGAAAAGGTTATGGAGATGAGCTGCACAACTTTGAGTTTCACTAAAAGTTCTTGAAGTGATTTTACTTCTACCTATTTATAGGTGAAATCACTTATTTCTTGAATTGCTTAATAATCCTTAAGAGTAAAATTTTTGCTCAAGAATCCTTATGTGATGGCTGGCCAAGCTTGCTTAAACTAGCCAAGTAAGCAAGGCTAGGGGGCTTGCTCATCAAGGCTAAAAGCATGAGGTGTCCTCTCCTTGTGGTGGCCGGCCATGTTGTGCATGCCATAGCTAGCCAAGTGAGCAAGGCTAGGAGCTTGCTCATCAAAGCTAGTTGCATGAGGTGTCCTCTCCTTGTGGTGGCTGGCCATGTTGTGCTTGTCATAGCTAGCCAAGTGAGCAAGGCTAGGAGCTTGCTCATCAAAACTAGTAGCATGAGGTGTCCTCTCTTTGTGGTGACCGGCCATGTTGTGCTAAGTAAAGGGACATTGAAACACAACACATAACCAAATAAGCAAGGCTACAATGCTTACTTAGCAAGGCCAAAAATGTGAGGTGTCAAGTTCTAATGAACTTCAAATTTTCATAATTTGCATAATGATCCTTAAAAATGAAATATTTATTCATAAAACCATGAGGTGGCCGATTCTAGTAAGTCCATGTGGAAGAACATGGTTAGGTAATTTTGATTCACCAAACCCTAACTCTTTTCTTTGGTTTCTAACCAAGTTAACCAAGCTTGCAATTAGTCATTGGCTTAGTTGGATTTGAAACTCTAGTTAGAAAAATCTATAACTCCAAAAATTTCCATATTTATCTATAATCACATAATTTTCTCAAAATTGCACATTGGCCCCTAAAGGTAAGGATATTTGCACTTTAGTCCATAAAGACAAAATATTTTGCATATAAGTCCTTGTGAGGTGGCCAGTTTTAAAAGAGGCATTTGTCTTCTAAATTCTTACTTAATCATCCTCTCAATGCTTTCTTAATTTTCTAAAAAACCCATACTTACTCAATTTTCTTAAAATTGCATACTGGCCCCTAAAAATAACATATTTGCATTTTGGTCCCTATGAGGTGGCCATTCAAAAGGAATGCTTAGTGGCCCAAAAATTTCTCCAATGATCATCCATTTGTATTCATAAACAAGGTGTCCTCCCATTAGGCACTGTTTGGCCATTTTCTTAAAACTTAAAACTGCTTCGTTCTTATTGGTCTACATATGTGCTTGATTTTCCTATTGTGGTCTCATACCCTATTCTTACTTATTCATACATGATGACGGTTTTTTCACAATATAATTTCCATACTGCTAATTATACTGTAACACCGTCTTAACCTTATCTTAGGTTATTTCAGTCAAACGTTGACCGACATAGGATCATAAACCCTAATTGCACCTTTTTCCATAAAAGGCTTCGTACTTGCATGGATAATTTATCATTGAGTCTTAAAACATTACCAGGACTCAATAATGCTATGATAATTCAAATAGCATTAAATATCATATTTTTACGGATCATAAAAGTCTTAGGTACATCTTTACCCAAAAGGAACTCAACATGAGATAAAGAAGATAGTTGGAATTGGTTAAGGATTATGATTGTGAGATTCTTTATCATCCCAGAAAGGCCAACAAAGTTGCTGATGCATTGAGTTGGAAATTGTATGCCACCCTCATGTCAATTCAAGTACTACCACAACCACCTTAGGAAGATATTTTCAAGCATGGAATTGAGCTTATTACTGGAAAACTTTCCTTATTGACTCTCAAGCCTACAATTCTTGGTGAATCCAAGGAAGCTCAGGGGCTCAATCCTAGTTTGGTTAGGACAAGAAAAGAAGTCATGGAAGGGAAATAAACTAATTTTGCTGTGTCAAATTGTAACGACTACGTAGGCCGTTACCATACCGTGCTTACATACCAAACCTAGTGGCGACCCACCTTATATAGCCGCTACTTCATACTTAACATACTTAAACAAACCTCGTATTTCATAAAAATACGAAATATATTTTTTTGCTTTTTAAACTCAATTTAAAACTCAAAACTCAAAACTTAACTTATACTCATACTTATTTATGTGTATTCACTCGAGTACCGAGTTTTAAAATCATATTTTAACAAATCATACTCGTTATCATATACTAATACCATCAACTTATCATAATATAATACAAACACATTTTACAAAACATATTTCCAAAACCCGTGGTGGTGTCCAATCCAAATTTCACAGTCTGTAATGCCATCTCTCCATAGTCTTGCATCAATCATCTCTGATAAGTTATTTACCTACAGCATGAATGTAAGTTATGAGCTTATGCTCAGTAAGTACAACTTTCTATTCCGTAAAACATTTTAGTAAAAGAATGCATGAACCGATTATGCTTTCTTATGTTAACTTGGTTCTGGGCCCGTTACATATCATGTGTGCACATACCATGGCACATAGATATGGAGTGGTTAGGGTGACCAGTCCAATCCAACTCAAATCATGAACCAAACTGTTTAACATTGAGTCGTTGGGGCAGCCAATCGAATCAAACTCAAACCATGGACCAAACCATTTAAACCCACCCTTGTGGAAAGTCGGTATGAGACAAGAAAATTTGCTTATCTTATCTTATTACAGGAAAACTTATTCTTGGTTGATCATACTTGAAAACTTAAATCTTAATTGTTTCTTACTTGAAAACTTAATCTTGTTCTTATCATATGATTTATTATTTGTAAACATGTTTTCATGATATCACAATAATAAAACATAAAACATATGTTTATCTTGTAAATCAATGCATGAATTTTTGAAAAACATGCAACGCAATAAAAACATTTTGCTCATGCTATAGGCGGAGTTGTACTGACAAATTGTCCTACACTCTTGGTTTATCGTTCCAACAAGGCACGACAACAGGTTTAATATTCCTATGTTCAAATAGCGCATAAGATAAGAATCGTCTATCTTACCACAAACTATAACATACTAGATCGGTATCCAATCCGATTGCCATTGGTTATCATAGATGTCAACCCTAACATAGTAAATCGGTATCCCATTCAATTACCATTGGTAATCATAGATACAGACCCTAACATAATAAATTGGTCTCCTATCTCGTTACCATCAGTCATACACTTGTTACCATATTCTTATGTTTTGAAAATATCATAACTTAATAAATCAAGTATTTCTTATCATAATACTTGAAATTACCTTTCATAAAACATAGTACGTTTTTAAAAATCACTTGGGAAATTCTATTAGATTTAAATGTTTTAAAACTATTTTTATAAGGCAGCAATTCCTTTTTAAAAGAGATCGTAAAATCTTAAAAACTGCTTTTAAAACAGCCTTTTAATTTACTAGAATACATGTGTGCAGGAAATTTTCTGTACCATGCACAGTTTTGAAAATCCCATTTTATCTTTAACTTAGTTTAAAATTTGGGAAAATTTTCTTCACGGAAGTTGTAGATCTCGTCAAAACCTACAACTTTTGTTTGTTTAAAACTTAATTCTACCTTTAACTTGCCCGCTTTTCTCTTTGAAAAATTCTGGCCGTGTACAGTACTTAGACTAGCTAGTTTTGAAAACAGATTAAAACAAAAGCCTTTGGAGCCTATTTTTAGAAACTGTCTATTCTACACCTTAGGATTTTCGGTGTTCTAAAACTTTGCAATTTTAACATTTTCCAAATTCGGCCTCTAAGGGACTCAAAATCCAGTTTCCAAAAAACTGTCCAGATTATTTTTCAAAAATCGGCAGTTTGCATTTTGTTGGTTTCTTAGCTTAAAAATCCACACCCACTACCTCAAACGGTTGAAATGTGAGCCTACATCAACATGCAGCGTGTAGGATTCATTCTTAACATTGAACTAGTCACTTATCTCATGTTCTTGATAAGCACAATATTGATTACTTACTTATTTACAAAATTGTGTCTTTAGGTTAATTTCTGAACCAATATACAATTAGCATTCACATCGTCATCATTATTCATAAAATCTCCCTACTTAAACATGTGAAGGCATTTCACAAACACATGGTGAGCAATGAGCACACATAACCTTAAACTCAACATAGAGTATAAAAATCAAACACATGCTTAGAGTTAGCAACCAAGTTAACCTAAGCATAGATCTAGCATAAACAATCATCAAAAACCATAATATAAGAAGCATAAGCCTATGCTCTTACAATCCATAGCTTGAAATACACATAAATCCTATAAACGAAAACTTAATGAAATTCTTAGTTGGAGGGTTGAGATTATACCTCTAAAAGTTTGAAAGAGTGGTTTTAGATCTTGCATGCGCAAAAATTCTGGCTCTACTCTCCACCGAAGCAACCGGCCACCCCCCCTCTTTTTTTCTAAGATTAGAGAGGAATAGTTGAGAAGGAACTAGAAGGTGAGAAGCTAACTAAAGTCTTCCAATTCTCACAAACCACCTCTATTTATAGGTGGAAATTTCCAAATTTTCCACATTTATTTTTAGTTCTAAAATTCTTCTTGAATTTACATATTTGGCCTTAAAAACAAAATTTTGCCTTCCATGTCCCTCCAAGTGGCTGGCCATGCAATGTGTTTGAGCCAAAAATATTGTTCAGGCCGTAATCCGCTCCGAGCACATGCCCTCACTCCGAGAACTCGTTTGCCGTCCTGGCGGGACCCTACCTCTCCGAGCCTGATCGAGTAGTCCCGAGCGACCAGGGTCAAGCCGCCCACGATGACCTGGTCATTACCCAATCCGGGCCGGACACTAGTGCCTGGTTGCACCGAGCAGAGGACCCCCGACCACGTATGGCTCGTCACCCGAGCACATCCACCACGCGCGACCCGACCACGACCGACCATCACACAGATTGCGGGGGCACACTCGGTTTCTTGTGCTCGGGGAACCACCGCGTGCTCAGAACACGTAACCTCCTGACGCGCCGCCGTACAGTTTGGCGCCCACCGTGGGGCCCTTGACCATCTTACACCGGAAATTCACAAAGCAATAATGGCGTCAGAACATGAACACCAAGAAGAACTTCCCCAAGGAAGCCCAGTTGTTCATCAAGAAGCTTCAACCTCGAATGCAGATTCCCAGGTCGCTAATTTGACACGGTTGGTAGAAGAATTAACCAAGAAGCACGATAGCCAACAGAGTCAGATGGAGAGCATCGCTGCAGAGAACCAGATTCTCAAGAACCAGTTGATGTCCATCAACTCTCAAGCCGCCTATTCGTACTATTACCCATACTACGGGTACTCTGCAGGGGTGAACGCAGGAGGCTGGCAAGCATCCTCATCCCAGTTTCCTCGAGGTTCTAACAATGGGGGCTGGCAGCAAACCACCCCATACTATCCTCAAGGGACGAGGAATGTTGCACACAGCCCCGTAGCCCCGATGCAGCCTTTGACCACGCCTAGAAATACAAACGT
>CM046376.1:29073707-29115220 GCA_025413485.1 Ficus microcarpa
GGCGAACGAAAGGCAAGCACAGCGGCCGCAGCAACAACAGCCGTATCAGCACCCGCAACACCAATACCAGTACCGACAACAACAGCAACGGCATTAGCAAAATCGAACGAGACAGTTCGATCAAAGACAGCACAGCACTCCCATTCGTCGTTCGACGCCCGACTTACCGCCTTCTCCAGAGGGTCCCATTCCACATGAGACAATGAACGTCGAAGATATGCTAAGGAACATAATGTCTGAGGAAATGAGGGCATTATAAACACAAATGGAACAGCGCTTTTCCTCTCAGCTACATAGAGCAACCACATCAACTCCCGGTTTTGATGATCTTGCTCGTGGAGTCCGAGAGACACCTTTGACGAAACGGATTACCGACTCCGTTACACCCAAGTTTGGTAACGTAACCATTCCCAAGTTCGACGGAATGTCGGACCCACATGACCACCTTCTCCAATACAAGCATATTATACAGTCCACGAACATCCCGACTGCAATGCTCGACGACATGATGTGCAAGCTTTTTGCGCAGAGTTTGAAGGGACCTGCACTTAGATGGTTCTGCTATCTCGCCCCAGAGTCCATTGACTCGTTTGACGAACTTTCCCTTGAGTTCATGAGGAGCTACTCAGTCCATATCCAATCGGGGAAAACAACGAAAGACTTATGGAGTGTTGTACAAGGCCCACATGAATCCCTCCGTCCGTACATCAAACGCTTCAGCAAGGCCATCTCTGAAATCTCCGGGCTCGATGACGGCACGGCAAGAGAAGCACTAAAGAAAGACTTAAAGCACAAGTCTTTATTCAAGAACGAGATCTGCGCTCGATATCCCCCGACGATTCAGGATGCTCTACATCGAGCAAAGGGATTCATAGAATTGGAGGAAGAAAACGAGCGAGTAGAACGAGATTTGGCTCGTACAAGAGATGAAGTCACGAAGGCTCGGGAGGAACGACAGAAGAGTTTCAGACGCGAGCGGCCAATTCCACAACGCAAACCAGAAAGGAGAGTCGAGCGATCGACTAGACGTGACCATAAGCGTCCTCTCTCACCTCTTAAGTACGCCCTTGGCATCAGTCCCTCAGAACTCATCGCCCATTTGAAGTGCCAGGACTACGTCACCTGGCCAAAGAAGCTGCCAGAGAACCCAGCTAGAGATACCAGCAAGTACTGCGAGTTTCACAAGGATCACGGTCACCTAACCGTCGATTGTCGAGCATTACGAGCAGAGGTGGCGGAACTGCTAAAGAAGGGTCACCTGCGAGAGTTCCTGACCGAGAAAGGCAGGGAAACATATGGACTCGGTAACGAGTCCAAGGAACGAAGAATTGTGCAGCAGGTCGATGATTCTCCTTCTCCACCACCAGTTCGGAAGACTATTGGAGTCATTTGTGGAGGTTCAATTTACAGCGGAGATACCGTGAATGCTGTCAAATCACATCGCAGGAAAGCGACCCAACCTATCGCAGCAGTCCTGCCCGACGATCCGGTCGAACATTCTATCAGCTTCCATAGTTCCGAAGCCACCAGCTTAAGCAGACCTCATGATGATGCGTTAGTTTTAACACTAAACGTGTCAAACTGCGAAGTTGGGAGGATTCTCATCGACAATGGAAGCTCTGCAGACGTTCTTTTTCTTTCAACCTTAAGAGAAATGGAATTGTCTGAGTCAGAGATAGAGAGTTCGACTGCCGTTTTAACCGGGTTCAATGGAGAATCAACAGCAGCGGTTGGCAGAATTAAACTCCCTGTATTTGCTGCGGGGGTAAATAAATTAACTACTTTTTTGGTGTTGGACTATCCATCGGCTTACAACATAATCCTTGGTAGGCCTTGGATTCATTCCATGAAGGCTGTACCATCCACGTATCATCAGCGAATCAGATTTCCCACCAGGAGAGGAATCAAGGAGATAAAGGGTAGCCAAGAGGTAGCTCGGACTTGCTACCTTCACTCCTTGAAGATGAAAAAGACTGATCGGTTATAGCAATTAGAATGGAAGGAAAGATCGAACGGTCAAGTACAGCCTGATATGGAAAAATTGGATGAGATCCAGATAGATCCAGCTCAACCAGATCGAGTCATCAACATTGGCTCTATGCTCGGAGACACTATTCGCAACCAATTACTGAGTTTTCTTCGCGACAACCAGGACTGCTTCGCCTGGTCACACAAGGACATGCCAGGCATTGATCCAGAAGTAACAACGCATCGGCTGAACGTCGATCCAAGCCATTAGCCGGTCAAGCAGAAACGAAAAAAACTTAGTATCGAGCGGAACACGATCGTAAACGACGAGGTGCGAAAGTTGATCGAAGCTGGATTTATCAAGGAGGTGCAGTATCCAGACTGGTTGGCGAACGTTGTCATCGTAAAGAAGAAGAATGGAAAGTGGAGAGTCTGCATCGACTTTACAGACTTGAACAAGGCCTGCCCGAAAGACAGTTTTCCCCTTCCACACATCGATCGTTTGGTTGATGAAACAGCGGGACACGAGTTACTCTCGTTCATGGACGCTTTTTCCGGATACAACCAGATCCTCATGCATCCCGACGATCAGGAGAAGACTGCATTAATCACAGAGAGGGGGATTTACTGCTACAAGGTCATGCCTTTCGGACTCAAGAACGCAGGCGCCACTTACCAAAGACTCGTCAATGCAATGTTCGCTGATCAACTCGGTCGAACGATGGAGGTATACATAGACGACATGCTGGTCAAATCATTGAAGGCTGCTGATCACATTAAACACCTATCAGAATGTTTCTCCGTACCCAGACAACACAACATGCGTTTGAACCCTTCAAAATGTTCATTCGGTGTTTCGTTTGGAAAATTCTTAGGTTACATTGTGACTCAGCGAGGAATTGAAGCAAATCCAGACCAGATTCGAGCAATCATGAACATGCCTCCACCAAAGAACAAGCGAGAGATCCAGAAGCTGACTGGAAGAATAGCTGCTTTGAACAGATTCATTTCTCGCTCGACCGACAAATGCCAGCCCTTTTTCAAGCTTCTCAAAGGTAACAAGAAGTTCGAGTGGAATGAGCAATGTCAACAAGCCTTTGAGGAGCTAAAGAAGTACCTGTCCACTCCTCCAGTTTTATCCAAACCCCCGACTGGGGAAAGTTTGTTTTTATACCTCTCAGTAACAGAAGTTGCAGTCAGTGCCGTTCTCGTACGGAATACGAGCGGCGAACAGCCAGTCTACTACGTTAGCAAGACTTTACTTGATGCAGAGACTAGATATCCGATGGTTGAGAAATTAGCCCTTGCCCTCGTAACTGCCGCTAGAAAATTGAGGCCATATTTCCAATCACATCCGATTGTCGTTTTATCAACTTACCCTCTGCGAGCCATCCTCCACAGTCCGAACTTATCCGGACGATTGACAAAATGGGCAATAGAGTTGAGCGAATTCGACATCGAATACCGGATTAGAACTAGTCTTAAGTCACAAGTACTTGCTGACTTCGTAGTTGAACTCACTCCGGATCCTTTCATTTCAAAAACTCAAGTAGAATGCTGCTGGACGCTCATGGTGGACGGAGCATCAAATGTCAAAGGATCAGGAGTGGGAGTAATTTGTAAGTCTCCAGATGGCGAGATGATCGAACAGTCGTTCAGATTGGGATTCAAGGCATCGAACAACGAAGCAGAATATGAAGCCTTGATCGCTGGTCTTCACCTAGCCAAAGCACTGGGGGCTCGACGTTTGATTGTTCATAGCGACTCACAACTCGTTGTGAACCAAGTGTTGGGAGAATACACAGCCAAGGATGCAAGGATGGAAGCCTACTTAAACATGGTTCGTTCGTTGCTGCAGCAATTCAAAGAATACTCGATACAACGAGTGTCGAGGAGCCATAACACGCAAGCGGACGCCTTGGCCTCCTTCGGATCAACATCGGAACCCAACATACGTCGCAGCATCCCAGTTGGCTTCATTGAAGAACCGAGTATTCAGACTGAAGCCTCAATCATTGAAGTTGAAGCCACCAGAGACTGGCGCATACCGACTAAGGAATACTTGAAGGATGGAATTCTGCCGGACGATAAGCAAGAAGCTCGGAAGCTCAAGACCAAAGCTGCAAGATTTTCACTAATTAATGACATGCTCTATCGACGATCTTTCAACGGCCCTTATGCTCGATGTCTCGACGATAAAGAAGCCACTTACGTTCTGAAAGAAGTTCATGAAGGAGAATGTGGAAATCACTCTGGGGGACGATCCTTGTGCAACAAAGTCAAGCGACAAGGCTATTACTGGCCTACAATGCTTCAAGACAGCGAAGACTTTGTCAAACGATGCGACAAATGCCAAAGACATTCCCCAGTATTCCATCAGCCAGCAGAACGATTGTCGAACATCGCAGCACCTTATCCATTCATGAAATACTCAATGGATATTGTGGGCCCATTGCCGAGAGCAAGTGGTCAGCGCAAATACCTGCTTGTGCTTACTGATTATTTCACTAAGTGGATAGAAGCAGAGGCCTTTGCTGAAATCAAAGACTCGGATGTCGAAGCATTTATCTGGAAGAACATAATCTGCAGATTTGGTGTGCCCCAAGAAATCGTGACAGATAACGGGTCTCAGTTCATCTCGGGCAACTTCAAAAAATTCTGCCACAACTGGAACATCGAGCTTAGCTTCTCCACCCCGAGGTATCCACAAGGGAATGGTCAAGCTGAAGCCACGAACAAAACAATCGTCCAGAATTTGAAGAAGAAGCTCGAGACTCGAAAGGGGAGATGGGCAGACGAGTTTCATGGCATACTTTGGGCGTACAGAACCACTCCACGAAGGGCGAACGGTGAATCTCCTTTCTCATTGACCTTCGGTGCAGAAGCTGTTGTCCCAGCAGAAGTTGGAGTCCCTACACTTCGGCGTCAACTGGCTTTCGAGAATGAAGAGCAGAATCAAGAAATGCTCAACGACAGTCTGGACCTTCTTGACGAACGGCGAGATCAGGCTCTAATTCGTATGGCAAACTACCAACAATCAGTTGCCAGGTACTACAATTCGAAGGTTCGACCGAGAACTTTTAATGAAGGGGATCTTGTTCTTCGCAAGGTATTCCAGAACACTGCCGAGCCAAACGCTGGAAAGCTGGGAGCAAATTGGTATACATGATTCCCAGAATTGTTAAGGACCTTGCAAACCTTAACTTTCTGTGGATTACGCACTTTTGGTACGTACACAAGGGACTCACATGTTAAAGCAAGATAATAAATTTAAGTCAATAATTGATCGTAAAAGATTCATAATTGTACATAATTGGTTCATGCATAAGTTGCACGACATTTGTTACGTTTTGTGAGATTATGTTTGTACTTGCTGGGCAAAAGCTCATCATATGTTTCATACTATAGGTAAAAAGCCTACAGCTTAATTGGTGGGCCATGTGGATGATGCGGCGAGTGAAGGGCGGTGTGGGATACCATTACGCAAGTTTTCCGCAAGCTCTTTTAAGTTGATATGTATATATATATCTCAAAAATAAATTGTGTTATACATTATATATGGAGTTGAAGACTTGAGAATGTCTTTTCATTTTAATATGTATACATGACAAGTTTGCTATATGAGCTAATCTATTTATATATGTTTAAAAAAAAATTTACTCTCGAATTTCCAAGTAAGTTTAAGTTATTAAAACCAAGATGTAATACAAGTATGTATGGTAACGGCCCTACGTAGGTCGGGCCATTACAGCCACTTGGGAACGTGAAGGCGAATTGAGAAAAAATTATCCATTTTTGTTCTAATTTATGAGGACACAAATTTTGTAAGGAGGGTAGATTATGACGCCCCATAAATTCATAAACTTGATTCATGAATTATTATCATAGATTTCCTTTATTAATATACTTCTAATGAATTATTTTGATGAATATTAAATTTTTAGGTCATGAATTATTGTATATGTATCATTAGTATGATGATATCGATGATCTAACAATGTTGAGTTTCTTTATTTAAATGAGAAATTATAGATATATAGAAGATGAGTTGAACGACGTATAAATTAATACAAAATATTTAGTATGTTGTATTAGAGGGATAAATGTTACTTTTGGAAAAAAGAAAAAAAAAAGCTCGATTTTTGTTAGTAGGTCAATTTAATGACTTTAGTATTTATTTTGATCATATCAATATTTAATTTTTTAAGAGTATGATTGGGAAAATTAATATGTCAAATAGATAGAAGATGAATAATTAGGATTAATGATTGGGAAAATTAATGTGTCAAATAGATATAAGATGAATAATTACGATTTACTCTTAGAAAATCCAAAGGTGGAAGATTGATCAAGAATTGTTCTTAGATTTGAAATCACTGGTGTAGAGTTTATGTTAAAGGATCCTAGGATGGCCATGCTTTGGATGGTAAGTGACCAATAAGAGCTTAAGATAAGGATTGGCATGATAAAAGATCTATTGGATGAGAATAAGGATGACAACTTTTGATCAATAGTGGAAAAATTGGAAGAAAGAAAAACAAAATAAAAATGAGAAAAACCAAACGGGGATCTGGATTTTGTGGTCAAAAGCAAAAAAATTTTTGAATAAGTGACAAAAAAAAAAAAAAAGAAAGTGGTGCATGCATGCAACATCATGTAAGAGATAGCATGGCTTGTTTTGTCAATATGACACAAAGAAGAGACAAGTGAAAGAAGAGACAAGTGAAAGTGACCCATTGTCTCAACTTTGTTTAACAAAATTTTCAACCCAACTCCCATCCTTAAGTGGCAGCAATACAAGGAGAGAATCAACCAAAAATTTTTCATTTTTACCCCTCAAAATACAGCCTCTTTAAAGCAAATGTTGACTAAAAACAAGCCCTCAACATCTCATTTTATTCTCACACAAGTTAAGCTCAAAAACCCTAGCTTCTCTAGCCACCACCAGCACTATTCTCCATCTCCCAACACCCCTCTAGCATCCTCCTCCCTCCATTTTCAAGCTCCAAGCAACCTCGTTATTAAGTTCGAAGAAGTGTGATGTGGAGTTAGAGGACATGTTATTAGGGGTAACCTAGTGGTACTCTTTGTATTTTAGTCATTTTTGGATAACTAAAGCATGATGTTTAGTTAGAATCTTAATGTTAAACTTCTACTTACCTACGAAAAGGTTTTGAGAAGAACTTGGAGATCCGAGATCTTAAAAGATCTACAAACTTTGTTAGAGTTTGTAGATGTTGTGGTTATATGGCATGCAATAGAAACTTTGAAATGAAAAATAAATTATATGATAAGATTCTACAGAGGACAAGCTTCATTTTAGGCTTTGTAATCACTTAGTTTGCTTTTGGATGTCTAAAGTTATATGCATTTGAAGTTATGATACAAAACTAGAGAGAAAATGAACCATTGAGGTACGGTCTAGCCACAGGTTTTATGTACTCCAAACCCTTTAGTCTCAAAATTTTGGATTATAAGTTATAGATTTAAAAACTAGATTCTTTGATTTTTCCAACAAGGTATCATGCGCCTCAAACAGATAAATCTGCAGTTTTTTGTGAATTTTACAAGTTTGGACTACGAATTGAGAGTTTTACTGGAACCCTGTATCAGCCACGGATTTTGTACATTTTAGATTAGTAAACCATAATTTTTTACAAATCTATTCTTATTGTATAAATTAAACACCATAAGCTTTTCAATGATATATATTTTGCCTTATTTTGACTTGTAAATGAATTGTTATGATTTTTCTATATTTACCTATAAATCTGGACATATGGTACATATGGGGGACCAACAGTAACAAAACCTAAGTTTATGGTGGAAACACTCAAACACTAAAGGAAATAGCTTTATGCTATAAAGAAGACATTTCAAGCTTCGAAATGAGTTATAATACGTTTAAAATGGATATGTACATAAATTTTAATAAATCACAATATATTGTATTGTAATCTGGTAAGCTAGGATTTCACCATAAGATACTTAGGAAAACATCCACATTAATGTTTGAAGTGCTTAAAATCTTGGAAAACAAATTATAAAAGCAGAAAATGGATACTTCAAGCTTTCCAACGAGTTATCAAGTGTCTAAAACGGGATTATACTTCAATTTAAATAAATCTTACAATTTAAAATCCTATACCGATAAAATGATTAAACATTAAAATGTGACATAAGGGTAAATCATAACATATGGATATATTTAGTTATGAAATGAGTTGGTATTAAATATATGATCAAATAATATGAAAGGCCCTAACTTTATAATGTTGAATCACAAGTTTTTAAATGGACTAACACAAAGTACACTAGAGGATTACTGGACATATACCAAAAGACTTTCTTATCCCAACTAAATGATCATAACTAAAGGGATTGGGCCTTACAAGCCCAATATTAGATAGAAGGTATACACTTAGGTGACTCCTTGTCACCTTGATTGATTAACTAATTAAGAAAGAAATAAATAAAGAAACTAATAAATACATAGCAAAATGTAATTATTCTAAAAAAGTTAATAGTAATTAATTAAGCAATTAATTAATAGAAATTAATTAATTACAAGAGTTAGTAAGTGATAATTAATAACAATTAATTAATAATCAATTAAGTAAACAATTAATTGATTAATTAATAATTAATTAATTAATTATAAGAGTTAGTAAGTGATAATTAGCTGTGTAAGTACGATTATTATGTTGAGTAATAACATAATTATAATACATGATTAATTAGAGATTAATTGATTATTAATCATTGATATAATCGTTAATATAACTATGGATGATTAATTAGAAATTAATCAAATATTAATTATTAGAATAATCTAATTAATAATTATTAATATGAGAATTCATAATTGATAATTATTTTATGAGAAAGAATATTTAAGTAACATAATTAAATTATTAACGATACAATTATTAATTATTCAATTAAAATTATGTAATTTAATTCTAATTACTCAACTAAATAAAGTAATAATTAACTACTATCTAATTAATTAATTAATAATTAGTACAAATTTGTTTAACACTTAATAATTAATTTACATTAATTATTAAGGTTAATTATGATGTAAGTAAGTTAAGTTCATTTTAATTTACAAAAAAAAATAAGTAAATAAATAAAGTAATATAACTATAATTCTATCTAATAATGTGATATTGTTAAATTAGGATAATTTCTCATATCTGCGTAGTAGGATGTATAACTCCAGAAGTTTAGGCATATAAAACAAGTAAGTACAAATCATACCTAAGCATGGAACATAATATTTTTCTTTGTTGATGCTCTACATTTGCTATGATTTTCCTTGATGATGTGATGGGTATATGAGTTATATGTATTACTTTGATTAAGTATTTGACGTGCATAATTTTTCTTGTATTAATATGATCGACATGACTTATAGATATTTATGCCATAATGATAAATGCATAATGATATGTAAATCTTCACACTATAACAATTAATGAGAATGGGGTTAACAAAAGATAGGAATAAGTGTCCTACCAACCTCTAATTAGTTAGAGGATATGATAAGAACGAAAGTTATAAGTTATGACTTTGGAAGTGGTTGGAAGGTTGCTCCCCCAACTCCCCATTGGTTGCATGCATATGAATACGACATAGTGACCCTTAAGTAGACAAGACATGTATGTAATGAAGCATAATTGAACATAAATCACATGTATTTTTGAACATTCACATTATTACGTGTGATAAAATAATTTTATGAAATTGTTTTGTGAGGTATTATTTGTACTTGCTGAGTGAAAGCTCATATATGTGTGTTTGTATTGTAGGTAATACAGGTAGACAGCCCGTCACTTAAATATTTTATGGATCGACGAACCTGTGTGGAGGCGATGAAGGAAGGGAGTGAGATACCACCAAGAACTTAATTTTTGCATTTTGAGTTCTTAAATTATTTTGTATCGCCTATATTTATAACTATGTGTTTAAATATTTTGGTATTACTAAAATAGTATGAGTACTTTACGAGAAAAAGACTTTAAAGTCTGTCTTTTTAACTCACATGACGTTATAGCTTTTTAAATATTATCTAAGTACGAATTTGAATATGATATTTATTATTTAGAAGTTTCAATTTCCTTAATTAAAATTTTAGTTTATTAAATTCTTCAAGTACAAGTATAATCTATATGTTAAAAAAACATATGTATTTTTGGAACCTAACATAAATAAGTTTTAAGATTAAATGAATTAATAATAAGGAAGTTAATTAACGGTCTAAAAAATAGGGTCGTTACAATGAGATTTGGTTGAAAATGAGACTTTTGGTATGGAGATTTTCGGTTTGGACAAGAGAGAGAATCAGATTTGGGGCAAAAACTTACAGGTTATAACGTGCCCTATGAACACGCGTTGCTGCAGAACTTTTTCACACCTCAACATGTGTTCCCCTTTTTTTTTTTTTTTTTTTTTACTGCTCGCTACTGCGGGCTATTTGGCACTGCAGCCTGCAAAAACCAACCTCTCAGGTATGGTGGCATGCGCTGCAGTGCCTAATAGACCCACTGTAGCGTGACTTTTTTTTTTCCTCGCTGCAGTGGCTTGAATTGTGCTGCAGCCTACAAAATATGGCCTCTCAGGTTGCTTGACACCCAGTGCTGCACTGTAGCGCCAATTTGGTGTGCTACAACGCACCTTCTCCCAACATGAATACCAAGATGAACAACAAAATTTCCTACAAACTTCTCCAATTACTCCCAAACTTCTCTAAATGCTTGTAAATACTTTTCATGAGTCCAATTTATTTTTATTTTTTTATTTTTATAATTTTTTTGGCCTTCGCCACCGGTTGATACCTTGGAGAGAGAAGTCAACTGAAGAAGATACGAGGCCAAAGGGCCACTGTGTTGACGGTGAAAAAGAACAAAAGACAAGACATATTGAAGACTCCTAGAGAACGTAAAGACCGGGAAATGGTGCACCAATTGAACTACCTCTAGGTGTTTTCCAAACGTGAGCAACAAGCTAGACTTTCATGAATTTCACTATTTAATATATTTAACCTATTTTATTATTTTTTTAGTACTATTTTCTGAAAAAGTACAAATTTTAAGAGCTCAGCCCTCACACTTGGAATATTTTGGATATTTCGTTTCCTAAATAAAAAGAGACAAATAAAAAACAAAAATAAAAAGAGAAACACATACTACCAATCATTTAAATATTATCCAATAACTTCTCAAAATATTTAAAACATTATTTAATTGATTGAAACAAAAATAAATATTATGTTTTGATTCATGAGATTCACGAATTGTATCGGCAATTGAATAAAGTGTCATTTAACTAATCATTGAATAGAGAACGGAACCTATTTTAATTTTTTTTAGCACTATTTTCTAAAATATCGGGTTGTTACAGTGAGATTCGGGTGAAAATGAGATTTTTGGAATGAAGATTTTCAGTTTAGAGAAGGGAGAGAATGAGATTTGGGGCAAAACCTTATAAGTTATAATGTGCTCTGCGAACACGCATTGCAGCAAAACTTTTTTGCGTTGCAGCGCGTGTTCCCCTTTGTTATTTTTTTTTTATTAAATGCCCTCTGCAGCGGGCTATTTGGCACTGGAGTCAGCAAAAACTGACCTCTCGGGTCTGATGGCATGTGCTACAATGTCTAATAGGCCCACTGTAGCGCCTTTTTTTTTCCTCGCTGCACGGGCTAGAATTGCACTGCAGCCTGCAAAATATGGCCTCTCGAGTCTGCTTGACGCCCAGTGGCATGCTATAGCGCAAATTTACCATGCTACAACACGCTTTCTCCCTGCTTGAACACCAAGATGAACACCAAAATTTCCTTCAAACTTCTCCAATTGCTCCCAAACTTCTCCAAACACTTCTAAATACTTTCCATGAGTCCAATTTTTTTTTTTTTTGGTTATTTTTTTCTTTTAAGTTTTCGCCACCGGTTGATACCTTGGAGAAGTCGACCGAAGATACAAGGACAAAGGGCCACTGCGTTGATGTTGAAAAAGAAGAAAAGACAAGACATATTGAAGACTCCTAGAGAACGTAAAGACCGGGAAATGGTGCACCAATTGAACTGCCTCTAGGTGCTTTCCAAACGTGAGCAACAAGCTAGAATTTCATGAATTTCACTATTTAATATATTTAACCTATTTTATTATTTTTTTAGTACTATTTTCTGAAAAATTACAAATTTTAAGAACTCAGCCCTCACACTTGGAATATTTTGGATATTTCGTTTCCTTAATAAAAAGAAACAAATAAAAAACAAAAATAAAAAGAGAAACACATACCACCAATCATTTAAATATTATCCAATAACTTCTCAAAATATTTAAAACATTACTTAATTGATTGAAACAAAAATAAATATTATATTTTGATTCATGAGATTCACGAATTGTATCGGCAATTGAATAAAGTGTCATTCAACTAATCATTAAACAAAGAACAGAACGTATAGGAATCTAGATTAAAGCACCAAATATTATTAGATATCAAGTTTTCTAATTTTTTTAAATGAAAATCCAAGATATAAAATAAAAACAAAAAATGAAAATTTCTTACATGTTCTATAAGCCGTCAAGTAGCTGACACTGAATCGTCATCAATGAGTAGAAAACAACTTTTTAGGGTCTGTATTATAATTTATTTGATTAATTTTTTCCCTTTCTCATTGGAACAATTGTATCAAGTTTATTTTATTTTACCCTCCACTTAAGTTACTTGGAGTGAAAATTTATAAGTTAAAATTGATTAGTTTTTTAAAAACTAATTATAAATTTTGTTGATTTTTCAGGAAAAAAAAAAGAAAAAAATTAAAATAAAAAATATAGTTTAATTTAAGATGAACTCAAACATTAAACTCAACATTAATTTCATGTTGGGTGGGAGACCATGACCAATTCAAAGCAGGTACATAATTTATAACGCAACTAAACATCATCACAATAAAAAATATAGTTTAATTTAAGATGTTTCTATTTTGTAAGTAGACATTAGAACGATCCAAGATAAGATGATCATCCTAAGTGAAACTAAACATCATCACAACATTATCAAATTAAAGTGTCCGGCAAAAAAACAAGAAAGTGGAAGATTGAATCCGTGCTTCGTCACTTTACGAGTCCAAACTTCATTATAATGTGGCGAAGGTTTAATGTATGCTACTTTACTACGATCATGTTTTGATGTAATCTAAAGGAGCAAGGCTGGAAAAGCAATTAGAGCAAAACTAAGTGATATGAAGGCCAACGGAAGACTGTTCGGTAACACATCTGTGGTTTATGATTTACTGCCGGCAAGTTAAGTCACATCTTTGGGATGACAGTATAATTGTGAACATAAATAATTACTAGAATGGGGTTTAGCATTGCTCCGAGATACTGCTAAGAGGGATTAAGTAGATAATGACCAAATAGTACCAAGTGTCAAATTTTGTTTGTTTTAAGGGTTACTTGTACACTAGATTTACACTTTCTTTCATAAAAGTCGAAAGTAAAATACGAAAAAAAAAAATTTAACTTTTCTTTCGTGTTCCCTACGACATCAAGTTGATGAGTCATCGTCAATGAAGACCGAAGAGAAAATGACTTTTCAGGTTTCTTTGATTAACTTTCTCTCTTGCAGGGGACCTGTCCCCAAATTCAGACAGGGGAGAGACCTGTCCAACCCCCTGATACAATACAGTACAATAGTTAAGAAAAAGACACTCTATGCATGTGCAGTGGCTCCACGGCTTTATTTATACATATATATATATACATATATATACATATATATACACACACGTCCAGGTTAAATTTGTTAAATTTTTAGACATCAATGAAAAAAAATATTTAACTAAGAATGTATTTGAGGAAAAAAAAATCATATTTTAACCGATATATGTCATAAAGAAAAAGTATTTTTATAAGACATAATTACAAACATAAGATTTAAAGCAAATAAGAAAAAGAAAAAGAAAAAATAGAAGGAAAAAAATAAGGTTATAAATGAAAAAAATTATTTTAATAGGGACAAGTCCAAATAAAGTGAGAAGTTAAAGTTTTTTATATATTTTTTTTTATTGTGCGAATAACCTATGCTTCAGAGAGCAGTGATTTGCGAGTCCAGATGGTAGAAAGTGACTCTGCCCGGGCGGTTAGGCTATGTGAAATTTGAGGACTCTTAGCCCCTGTTGGTCCTATTTTAGAGGATATTTCTGTTCTTTTAGGTGTGTTAGTTGGTGGCTTCTTGTTGCGCTATTTTTCGGTTAGCTAATAGTATAGCTCACACATTTGCACATTTTGCTCTAATACATAATTTTACATATGAAGAAAACATACCCTACAAGTTCAAATTTAACTAAAATTGTAGGTTGAATTATTAACATAATAATTTGTATTTTCATAAAGAAACAATTAGGAAAATATATTTATTTTTTTATATTGAATCATATTTAAAAATTTCAAGCATTTTGAAACCAAAAAAAAAAAAAAAAATCACTTATGGCAGCATAGAGAGAGAGAGAGAGAGAGAGAGGGATTTGATTAGGTTAAAGAAATCAAGGGTAAAAAATTTTAACCTTGTTGATATGCCTTTGGGTGGTTGTTTACCAAATTTTCTCAAGAAACCATCTGTATAAAATTTATTATTTATTACCATGTACTCTAAATATTTTTAAAACCTACTGGTTAATTACTTGATTATTTATGATAAAATTGTTATTCACTTCTTTATCTCATAATTAGTTTGGCCAATAACTAACTAGTAGACAAAACACCAACCTGCCATTGCTTAAGCCTTGTTTATAATCTTTTCTTAATTTTTTTTAAACCTTTTTTTCCCCCTTCTTAAAGCACTTACCAATTCCCACAACCAATTTCGGGGGAAAAAAATGTCATTGTAAGTATCTTTTTTTTTTTTTTTTCCTTTTTGTTTATTGAAAATAAAGCTAGAAGTTCACAAGTTCGAATCTGTATGATGAACTATGACCATCTTCAATGTTTATATTCATGTCGATATTATATCTACCATCAAAAAGTATAAAAATTAATATTATCTTATTTGTATTCCAATGTGATTTTATTTCTAATGTTATATTTACTTTTAGGAATACTCTCCCATCCAACATCTAGCCATCAGGAAGGGAGGGAGAGAGAGGGGGGGGAGGGCATAACATAAGAGACTAATTGGTATAATTCAAGAAATTACCTGATACAATCTAAGAGACTAATCGATATAAATATCATTCGTGTTTGACAAAAATAGGATATTAGACACGAGAGTATATGTTTACTTTTAATAATCTTTTATTAACATTTGAAATTTGTAAAAGTAAATTTTTAGTATTATATAATTTTAAGTAACAAATAAAGTAATGATAATTAGATGAAAGAGTTAAGATATTAAATCATTAAGAATCAAATATTAAATTTAAAACTAACTGTACTTTTGGTAATAAAAGTTGTTTCTTTCACTAAAACTTCTAAAGATGTGCTTATTTTTTAAAATCCTTATTGAATATATAGACACAATTATTATGCTTGTCTATTCAGATTCTAGTTTCACAAGGTTTGTAAATACACCTTGCCTAGATTTCACACTCAACTAATTAATACGAGTTACATACATATCCCTCTCTAAGACTATGCCCATCACTCTCATTTTGTACGGTGATATTTTGGTTTTTTTAATAGATAAATAATATTTCAACCATATGATTAACTTTGCTCATTTTCCAGTCTACATACAATCAATCAATCATTTTCAACATCATTAGGGTTTGAAAAGTTTTACGTATACTAAACGTTTTATATGCAGATATGAACTGTATGAGAAACACCGAGCCACAACAAAAAAACTCTTGAAAGCATTTACTAATGTCGGTGAACACCACCACTTGCAACCGCCTCCTTCACACCTACCACCATTGCCAACCATCAAGACCATATAGATTAGATGAAATTGGATCGGATCGGATCAGATCATGAACATTAATGGAAAAATCAATCAAATCGTATCAATATTCAAGCAATAATCGAAAAAATCTATCAATTAGATGAAATAAAATCAAAACTAAAAATTCCAATAGATTAATATACACTTATTCTAGAATTTAACTTTTATTTAGAAATTATCTCTTATTCATTAAATTTTTGATTCGTCAACACTTTCTAGATTAAAAAAAAAAGTTGTAAAGGGGGGAAAAGAGCTGAAAAAAATTTTGGTTTTTATCCTTATCTAAATTAAAACTTTAGAAAAACTAATTAACGAAAATTTAATTATGTGTCAAAATTTAAAAGAAGGACAATAAATAAGGCAATAATACGAGACAACAGATTAATTAAAATTCGAGTAGATAATGACCAAATATTATCAAAGTGTCAAATTTTGTACTTGTTTTAAGGGAAACTTGTATACTAGATTTACACTTTCTTTCATAAAAGTCGAAAATAAAATACAAAAAAAAATATTTTTTTTTGAACTTTTCTTTCATGTTCCCTACGACATCAAGTTGTTGAGTCATCGTCAATGAAGACCGAAGTGAAAATGATATTAGTAAAGATAAACAAGGGAGAAGTAAAAAAGAACGATAGAGAAAAGAAGAAAAGTCAGTAAACAAACAGGAAAAGAAAAAAGAAAAAAGGAAAAAAAAAAGAAAAAAGAAAAGAAAATAAAATAAAAGAAAAGAAAATGAAAAAGAGAGAGAGAGAGAGGTGTTGTCCTAGTTTTAAGGGTTTGCCCCTTGATATGAATACCACCAAACTGTTATTGAATGGTTTTGTGACAAGTGGCTGACATCAGTGGCTGATATCAGCATCTAGGGGACTTGCCCCGAAATTCAGACAGGGGGGACAATAGTTAAAGAAAAAGATACTTTATGCATGTGCAATGGCTCCACTGCTATATATATAGACATATATATATATACACACACTAGTTTTTGAGGACGTGCCATGCACGTTCAGGTTAAATTTCTTAAATTTTTAGACATTAATGAAAAAAATAATTTAACTAAGAATGTATTTGCAGAAAAAAAAATCATATTTTAACCGATATAAATTATAAAGAAAAAGTATTTTCGTAAGATCTAATTAAAAAGTTAAGATTTAAAGCAAATAAGAAAAAATAAAAAGGAAGAATAGAAGGAAAAAAGTGACGTTATAAATGAAAAAAATAATTTTAATAAGGACAAGTCCAAAGAAAGAATGACAACATTTTAGGAAAAAAAAAACCCTACAAAATGATCAAAATGATTCGTAAACACTTTCTAGATCCAAAAAAAGTTGTAAAGGGGAAAAAAAAAGAGCCGAAGAAAAAATTGGTTTTTATCCTCATCTAAATTAAAACTTAATAAAAACTAATTTATGAAAATTTAATAATGTATCAAAATTTAATAGGAGGACAACAAATGAGATAATAATATGGAATAACAGATTAATTAGAATTTAAGTAGTGGATGACCAATTATTACCGAGTGTCAAATTTTGTACTCGTTTTAAGGGAAACTTGTACATTAGATTTACACTTTCTTTCATAAAAGTCGAAAAGAAAATACTAAAAAAAAAATTTTGAACTTTTCTTTCGTGTTCCCTACGACATCACGTTGCTAAGTCATCTTCAATGAAGACCGAAGAGAAAATGACTTTTCAGGTCTTTCTATGATTAACCTTGTCTCTTTTAATTGGAACCATTGCATCACAATTTATTTCATTTTAATTTATATTTGTTAGGTGGAAAAGCTTGACCAAAGCACATGATTGAGTGCGACGTGCTTCAGTAGCACGTTTGTATGACAAACTGAACGGGGTTTTTCTCGAAAATTGTTTCACCCTTGCTGTTAAAGAACCAAAATAAGTATTAATATAAGGCCCTTTGAACCTGTATTTTGATAATCCTTCATTCGAAATTTATGCCATGCGAAGTTATAAATTTAAATATTGTGCAAAAGCATCTTCTCCTATACGTAACAAAATGTCTACAAATATTGAAGTTCGAGAATCAAATAGATCAAGATATGGAACGTGAAAAGTGATGTTTAACCTCATTGATGAGGATGAGAAAAGATAGCAAATTTTGAAGAGTTGATTTAAAAAAAAAATGATATTTTTGATACTGCTAATTTTGGTGATATGAATGTGGTGTTGAACAGTAAAAGTAGTATGGATGAAACCTTGTGGATTAAGTTGATTTTGGGTCCACTGAAAGATAGATGGACTATTAGACCAATTTTCAGTGTTATAATTTCTTATAATTGAAATTGGTATGTTTTTCTTCGTTATTTATTGTTATCTACATTCTTTACAAGTCAACACTAAGTCGTTTCCTTAATAAAAAGAAACAAATAAAAAACAAAAATAAAAGAGATACTCATACTAGCAATCATTTAAATACTATCCAATAACTTCTCAAAATATTTAAAACATTACTTCATTGATTGAAACAAAATTAAATACTATATTTCAATTCATGAGATTCACGAATTGTATCAACAATTGAATAAAGCATCATTCAACTAATTATTAAACAGAGAACGGAACACATGGGTATCTAGGTTAGAGCACCAAATATTATAAGGTGTCAAGTTTTTTTTTTTTTTTTTTTTTTTGCATGAAAATCCAAGATATAAAATAAAAACAAATAATGAAAATTTCTTACGTGTTCTAGATGACATCAAGTAGCTAGTGCTGAATCATCATCAATGAGCGTAAAATGACCTTTTAGGGTATGTATTCTAACTTATTTGATTAATTTTGTCCCTTTCTCATTGGAACAATTGCGTCAAATTTATTTCATTTTACCCTCCTTTTAATAGAGTTAAAATTTTTAAGTAGAATTGGTTGAGTTTTTAAAAATTAGTTATAAATTTTATTAATTTTTCATAAAAAAAATTAAATAAAAAAATACAGTTTAATTTAATATGAACTCAAATATAAACATTAATTTCAACTAAGGTGGGAGACCTTGACCAGTTCAAAATAGGTACATAATTTATAAAGCCTAGCACATGATTGAGATTGATGTGCTTCAGTAGTATACGAGTACAAAGTTCAGACTTGTAAAAATTTTACTCAATTTACTTGAGGAGAAATTTTCCCATTCTAAAAAACAATTTCACGAAAGCAATTAAAGAACAAAACATAGTTTAAAATAATTCCTTTGCAACCTATATTTCGATAGTCATTTATTAGAAATTTATCCAAAATAAAGTAAGAAATTAAAGTTTTTTCTTTTCTATTTTTTTTTATATATTTCAAATCCATAAGATATTATCCACGTTTTTTATATTATCTAACATGATAATCTCTTCAGTAATAAATATATTCAAATAAATCCTAGCGGCAAATAATTTAAACTTCAAACTTCTTCAAATCTACATCTTTACATGGCCAACATGCTGATGTTATAACTGATGTTGTAACATGATCTAGAAATAAACATCAAAATGGGGCAAATCTGAATTGACTTGAACTAATGACTCGCATTTGGTTTTTCGATACAAGTTGTTATCAATGCCAACACCTAAAAACCTAATAGATATGATAAAAAAAACCTTTGAAATAAATAAATTTCATACTTTTTAAATTGTAAATAAGTAAAGAAACAAAAATAGATTATTATGTTAAAAAAATAGTGATAAATAAATATATATATCATACTTTTAATTGTTTGAATATTGAGACAAATTAAGTGTAAAATTCAAAACAATAAAAATAATAATTAAGTACTTGAAAAAATTAAATGAAAAGTGAACAAGATATCAATAATTGGTTTTAATTTATTGAAGATAAACAGGTGAGAAATAATAAAGAATGATCGAGAAAGGAAGAAAAGTGAGTAAATAAACAGGAAAAGAAAAAAAAGAAAAGAAAACGAAAAAGAGAGAGAGGTGTTGTCCTAATATCTTATAAACAAACAGGAAAAAAAAAAAAAAAAAAAAAAAAAAGGAAAAAGAGAGAGAGGTGTTGTCCTAGCTAGTTTTAAGCGTTTGCCCCTTGATTTGAAAACCACTAAACTTTTATACACCATTGAATGGTTTTGTGACAAGTGGCTGATATCAGCATGCAGGGTACCTGCCCCCAAATTCAAACAGGGGGGACAACAGTTAAGAAAAATATATACTATATGCATGTGCAATGGCTCCACTGCTATATATATATATATATGGACATATATATATATACATACTAGATTTTGAGGACGTGCCATGCACGTCCAGGTTAAATTTGTTGAATTTTTAGACATTAATGAAAAACAATATTTAACTAAGAATGTATTTGCGGCAAAAAAAAAATCATATTTTAACCGATATAAATCATAAAGAAAAAGGATTTTCATAAGATAAAATTAAAAACATAAGATTTAAAGCAAATAAGAAAAAATAAAAAGGCAAAATAGAAGGAAAAAAGTGATGTTATAAATGAAAAAAATTATTTTAATAAGTACAAGTCAAAAGAAAGAAAGTTAAGATTTTAGGAAAATGGACAAAAAAAAGGAACCTACAAAACGATCAAAATAAATTGACAAAATTTTAAACTGAATTATTATATAGAATATTACGAAAAAAAAAAAAAAAACATGTGGGAAAGAAAATATTGTTAGGACAAAGGCAAATTTATTATTAAAAAAACATAGGATTAGATTCAATTCAATAATACATTAAAAGATGAAGGAAATTTTATATTTTTAAAAATTGTTACCCAATATAGATAAAACAAAGGAAAAAGTATTTGATGACATACATTAATAAAATTAAAGGCATAAAAGATTTGAAATTAAAAATTTAGAGAGTGTAAAAATATATCTAATCAAAATGAAAAGAAAAGAGGAAGAAGAAAAACAAAAACAAAAAAACAAATCACAAACGACAAAAGCAAGGAAAGAAAAGGAAAAAGAGAGCGAGAGAGAGAGAAAAAAAAAAAAAAAAAAAAAAAAAAAAAAAAACGGTGGGACAAAGCCGGGGGCAGGAGTCAAGCAACGGGAGAACTACGCTTTCACACTTCTATATAGTTATTAGATTATATTAGATTTACATGTCAATTTTCTGTTTCACATTCACTCACAAGTGAGAAAGTTAATTTTCAAATGGAAGAAGAAGAAGGGAAAAAATATGACGTGTTTCTCAGTTTCTGTGGTGGAGATACTTGTAGAAATTTCACGGAGAATTTATTCAAAGTTCTGAAAGAGAATGGGATAGAGATGTATTTTAAGAGAGATAAAGCGATCGCTGAGGACCTCTTCAAAGCTATCGGAGAATCAAAGTCTGCAATTGTTGTTTTCTCTGAAGAGTATGCATTTTCTAGCTGGTGCTTGGACGAGCTCGTCAAGATTGACCAATGCAGAGAAGAAAACGGGCTGTTTGTGTTCCCGGTTTTCTGTGATGTGGATCCATCCCACCTGAGAAAGCAACACGGGAAAGTCAAAGATGCTTTTGACAAGCACAAGGAATCCTTCAAGGTTGAAGCGCAAAGGGTGAAGAAATGGAGGGAAGCCTTAACTCGGACAGCAAACATCTCCGGTTGGCATTTGAAAGATTACAGGTATGTTTAATTATGCAACTTACCCTAGTTCTTATTAACTTTGTGGTTTTTTCTTTTCCCCCTCTTTAGTTTAGTTTCACATATGATTTATTATTATTCTTGTTTACTTGACGTTGTTAATTGTAGCTTATCCTCTTTCATTTCTTTTTTTTTTTTTTTTCTTTTTCTTTTATATTAGATATATGTGCACACACACACCAATAGATAGATTATAGATTATGTAGTTAAATTAATTCACTTATTTTCTAAGGGCATGTTTGTTTGGTCAAAAAGGATTAATTTTTAAGACAGTTGAATTCTTACATGCCTAATGGTCAAAAAAGATTAATGGTTTTTGATACATGAAAGATCAGCATAGCCCTTTCAAAAGAATGCCTTTTTCATGTCGCGAGCCTGCCCCTCCGCGGCGCCAACTAGTCGCGTTGAGCTCACTCCTACGTTGTGGAAACCCATTGATCCCACCCCTTCACGAGCCATCGTGCCACCGTTGAACCCACTTCCTCACCGATTTTTTTTTTTTTTCACCAATTTGAACCCACTTCCTCTGTTTTTGTTTAACTTACATTTTTTTTTTGTTATGTTTTATGTTTTAAACTTTAGTCTTTTCAAAATACAGTTATCATTTTACCAAATTGCCCCTACATATTTGAATCATGTGCGGTTCACATGTTCTTTTCCGTCTAACACTTAACAGCTGTTACAAAAAAGGATCTATTTACATTATTTTCAAAAATTCAGGGATCATTAATTTGATAAAAAAAATAAATTTAACGATTAAATGATATCTTTATTAAAAATTTAGGAATTATTATAGCAATTTATCTATAAAAAAAAATGTTTTGGAGGCTTTGCAAAATAAAAAAACGTAGAAGGGGTGTGGGAGAGTGGCATTGGGAAGTAGAATTCATGAGGGCTTATACTGCGAAAATTAATGGGTGGTTAGGAACAAAAAATTAAAAAGTAAAATCGAAAAGTTTTGAAATTTGAATTTAAAGACGCCACTTTTCACGTCCTCCGTGTTGGTAAGCAGAAGTGAAGGCTGATACGGGGAAAGTTAACGGGCCGTCAGGAAAAAATAAATAAATAGAATTAAAAAACTATCATTTCATATTAGTTATCAGACAACCAACGTTGAAAGCTGTATTATCACTTTCTACATCGGTAAACTGCCAACCGACATGGAAAGTGGGCTTTTCACGTTGATTGACTGCCAACGGACGTTAAAAGCCCTATTTTGCTACTTCTCACATCAGTTGGTAGTCAAACGACATAGAAAACCATCCAATCACCATTAATTATTTTTCATGCCGGTGACCCATATGAAAAGAGAGACGAGAAATGTTCCTGTTCTTGTAGCAAGTCATATCAAATTTAACACTTTCAAAAACTTGTGTGTCGTGATTGGGTTTGTCATGTCTAACCCGAAATTGACGGTTTCTTGAGTGTTGACTCATACTTTTTTTTTTCGATACTAACTCATGACTCGTGTCGTGTTATCATTATAATGACCCGACTACGTAGGGCTGTTATCGTATTTACGTACGATATTTACTTAACTTAAATACTTAGGCTTCGTTTGGTTTACCAGTTTGAGTCAGAAATTTTAAATTTTAATAATAATTTTTGTTGACTTTTTAGATAAGATAAAAAAATTTTTCAGAAAAGACAAAACTTTTTGAAAAAAAGACAAAAATTTTAGTTCAAACTCATAGTCTGAACTATCCATCCAAACAAGTACTTAATTTATTTAAACATACTATTGCATTTCGAAAAATACAGATAATTTCTTTCTTTATTCCTTTTAAACTCAAATTTAAAACCTATCTTATTCTCATACTTATTTACATGTACTCAATCGAGTACAGAATTGTAAAACCATTTTAACACATTTGAGACCATACTAATTACAATTGTAATAACCTTTAAATACTATCTAAATACTAAAAATTTTAAGTACCGGTACCATTATATTATCATATCATAATATCAACATATTTTACAATACACGTGGTGGTGTCTAAATCCAAATTTCATAGTCTGCAATGCCATCTCTCCACTGTCTTGTATCAAGATTGTCCAGTAGTGTGATACCTAGAATTTCATGTTGCCATTTTCCTTCTAAAAGAGGAATTATGAGCATATGTTGAGATGTTTACGGAAAAACTCAGTTAAGAGTTTTTCACACGTTTTACGAAGTCTTATGGCTCAATAAGACTCAGAATAGATTTTTAAGGATAGAAAACGCCCTTTCAGGTCGAAAAGGACGAATTAGGATGCAGTTCCGAAAAAGTCAAAGTTTGACCGAAAAAGTCAACTTTGACCAAGAAAGTCAAAGTTTGACCAAGAGTGGTCAACAGTTGACTTGACAGTGAAAAATGATGCAGTATGAGAAAATACTGCAAAATATGTCAGTATGGGCGGGATAGCCCAAGTAGACAGTAGAAACACCCTAGAAATCAAGCATCCCTAGTATTAGTCAAGGGCCAGAGGGCCAGATTTAGTCAACAAGTCACTCAAAAGGACCCGGTCAAAGTCAGGGGCAAAAATGTCAAAATTTTCACTTTTGGGGCAAAAGTGTAAATTTTGAAAAATATGTGAAGTAAGTTAAGTGACGTCGATAGATGATGTCAAAATGAGGTAATGACTTGCCTTGCAAGAAGAAATTAAGGACCGGCCACTTTTGGGGGTGAAAATGCAAGGATTTTGTCTTTCGGGGCAAAAACGTAAATTTAGAAAATATGTGATTCAAATATGAGAAAATCACATAAAATCATGAAAAGAGTGATATTTGCTTGAAAAGCAAGCATTATGGCCAATTATGAAGTTTAAGGGCATAAATGCAAAAATTTTCACTTTTGGGGCAAAAGTGTAAATTTTAGAAATTTGACAATATGAGCGTATGAAGTCACTGAGATGATGACATCATAAAATAAGTTGGGTGTGTTGAATTATAGGACAATCGGACACCTAGAGGGTATTTTTGCAAGAATTTTCATTTTTGGGGGCAAAAGTGCAATTTTAGAAAATTGTGAGGTAAGCCATGAGCTAAGCAAAGTGACATCAGCCATGACATCACCATGCCCAGCTGTTGCTGATCAGATTACAGCCAGCCACCTTGGGGTACAAGTCAAAAGTTTGGAAAGTTTAGGGGTCAAAATGTAATTTTTCAAAATTTGAAAAATGCCTATAAATAGACCCATTTGGACAGATTTTTGGTGCAGAAAAATTGAAGAAAAGCAGCCAAATTATGGCCAAATTTCTCCAGAAAAATTCGTGAGCCAAAGGGGAGAGAAAAGGCAAGCCAAAAGTTGGAAAAATCTCATGTGATCCACCATAGGAGTGCTCGGTTTTGAGCATGGAGCAAGGAGGGAAAATCTGGAAATTTTTCCAGATTTTCTGGGCAGCAGCCGTGGGTTAGTAAGGAAGAAATGAGAGAAAAATTTTCAGGCCAATCCAAGGTGTGGCCGTGTGTGATGGAGAAGAGAAACCAACCCTAGAAGCCAAGTGATTTTGTGCCTTGGGGGGAGATGAGTTTCGGCCAAGAAGGAGCAGAAAAATTCATGGGTTTAGGGGCAGCCAAGGGCTCGGCTTTGGCTGCAAGGATTCACCAAGGATGGTGAAAATTTTGGGACCAATTGGTGACCCAAAACCGAGCAAGTGAGCAGCCAAAAGGGGGATGGAATTTTCGGATCCATGAGCCCTAATCAAGCCAAGGGTAAGTTAAGGTAAAGTCCCTCAATTTTAAGTGATTTTCCATGCAAGATTACATAGGTATTTATGGTATATTTGTATGTGTGCATGGCTGAAAATGGAACCCATTTGATGGAGGAATTCGGCTGCAAAGGACAGCCAAGCAAGCCATTGAGGTTTGGCTTCAAAGGGAGAACCAACTTCTGGATTTTAAGAGGCAGAACCTGCAGCTGTGCTAGGAGTGGAACAACACTAGATAGGACAGTTAATCAAGAGCATAGGACGGAAGGTAAGTACAATTCCGCCTACAGCATGAACACATGTTTGTTTGCATATGATGTGTTTAAGAAATCATGAATGAGATTTCATGATTTATGATGTTCAGTATGCAGTATGTTTATGTGTTAAGTCATGCAGTATGTTTCATGATAAGTATGCAGTATGATATATGTATGTTATGCAGTAAGTATGTTATGCAAGTTCATGTTCAGTATGCAGTATGTTTCATGTTAAGCTATGCAGTATGTATGTTCATGTTATGCAGTATGTTATGCAAGTTCATGTTCAGTATGCAGTATGTTTCATGTTAAGCTATGCAGTATGTATGTTCATGTTATGCAGTAAATTCATGTTATGCAGTATGTTGATATGTTAAGATTCAGTATGTCATCCATGTTAAGTGATATGTTAGTATGTATAGTATGTTATGTGATATGTTAGATTTTGTGGCATCACGAAGCATGTCCACTATTAATAAGTCACATGGTAAGGTATGAGATAAGTACAGTAGGACATGTTGTGTTGTATTAGCTTGCCTTCGTGGTAAGTTCAAACGGCATATTACATGGTTTGACTTGATATGGAAGGGCTGCCTCCACTACTCCATGTGAAATTGTGTGTTTCATGGTTTGAGTTGGTTTGGACGGACCGCCTTCAATCACTCCATGGTTACGTACCTAAGTACATACACACATGGTATAGTAGCAAGATAAGATCAGTAGTAAGACCATAAATGATTTTAATAATAAATCATAATTGGTTCACGTTTTTGTGCATTTCGTTGCATGCGGATAGGATGTTGTGCTTACTGAGCTTTTTAGCTCATTACTTACGTTCATGCTGTAGGTAAGTTACCTACCGGCGATACATGATACAAGCTGTGGAGAGATGGTGTCGCGGATTGTGAAACGTGGGTATGGACTGCTACGGGGTTTCCGAAATGCGTTTAAAATGAAAATGTGTTTTCATTATGTTTCAGCATGTATGTTTCAGTTTTCAGTTTTTAGCAGTTATGGCAAGCAAGTTGTCACGTGTTACACCGGTCCGTATTAGGTCGGGGCTGGTCCACGATTCAGATTATGTATGTATGTATGGAGCTTTCCTCATAGGTGAAAGCTCAGTACTCGAGTGAGTACATTTTAAGGAGATAAGGTTTATAAAAGAAAAGCAGTTTTGAGTTATGCTTTAATCGAGTTTAAAGTTTTATGATTTCCGCAATAAAAGTTTTCTAGTAACGATTTTTAGAAAAGAAGAAAAAAAAAATTTACTCTAGAAATTGGGTAACTTTATTTTCAATCAAGCAAGTAAGTAGTAATGTGACGAACCCAACCCCAGGTTCGCGTGGTCAAACACCGCGTGGGCTTTAGGGAGGCTAGTGGGGGCGTGACAAGTAGGTTACTTACTTACAGCATGAACGTAAATTATGAGCTTATACTCAGTAAGTATAACTTTTTATTCCACAAAATAATTTTGGTAAAAGAATAAATGAATTAATAATACATGATTGTAAACTTAGTTTTGGACCTCTTATGTATCATGAATATGAGTGTACGTACCGTGGCGCGTAGCAACTGAGCGGTTAAGGCGACCAGCCCTGTCCAATTTAAACTGTAATGACCCGCCTAGCACAGGCCGTTACCATACTTACATTAGCATATTCATGAGATATCATATACGAATCTTACTTACTTACTACGTGAAACACAGCGGAATTTTTTTTTTTTTACAGTGCATATAAAAAGTTGCGAAACATAAAATATGAACGAATAATAATATTTGTGCACTCGAGCATTAACATTAACTACTTAGTAGTTATTAAACATTCCATAATACTTATATAAACTTCGAAACGCGTAGCGGCTTCCATTTCCCACATTTCACAGTGCCCGGCCACGCGACTGCACCTTGTACCATCAACTACTGGCAGGTTGTTTACCTACAGCATAAACTTAAAACAATGAGTTTTCGCTCAGCAAGCACAACTCCTATACCGCGACACATAACTAAACATACATCTTATCCTATTCATGACATAGCAATCCATTTCATTTTATAACACATCATCGCATATAGCATGCATGAACCAATTATGTTCATATTATGCTTTCTTATTTCATCATTTCTTATCTTACTTAGGGGCCCTTAACATGAGCGTTCGTACCCGGCGTGCAACTATAGATTGGTTGGGGCGGCCAGTCCAAGTCCAACTCAATCCATAGTCCAACCCGACCTGGTGCGGGTGGTACGACATAGGCGACTTGTCGCCCTCTTTTTTTCATCTTATCATTCTTGAACTTATTATTCTTGTTGGGATTAGTGAGCATACATCTTGATGTCACCTATTCATGTTTCATAGTCAAACCACATTCTTAACTTAACATGCATTTCTTACTTAACATACCTCATAACTTAAGCATATCATACTACTTATAACATGGCATTCATTATAACATATAGCACATAGCATACCAATTATATCTAGGTAAGTATACAACTAATAGCCTATGCTGTAGGCGGTATTATACTTACCTTGTCTATGCCTGATGTTATGCTGTTCCACTTCGGGGCTCAGCTGCAGGGTACTTCTGCTTAACGGAAGGACTTAGGTAAGGTCTTTAATCTATGACCATAATATGTTGGTTCTCAACCAATATTCATGCAATGTTTTGGTTATATGCCCCCTTAAAATAACACATAACTTATCTTAAGTGTGGCTACAATAGTAGCCTTATTGAACTTACACTATGGCCTAGTAGGTTACGTTGGATAACCTTCCATATTAATCCCATACGCAAACGTATAGGGTTAGGCCATCACCTAACCTCGGGCTTATAGCTTATCTTAATCCCTACTAGGTTAACCAATATTAACCTCTAAGGTTACTAAAGTTAACTCTCTTCGAGTCAACCTTGGGCTTTGGGACTAAGCCCGATAACTCGGGTATAATTCTCCAGTCACCATCCGTCTTTGCTTGATTTCATAAACTTAACTTAAAAATCCCTTTTTCTTTATCTTTGAAAAAGTTTAGCAATTAAGCTCAAAAACCCCCTTAATTACTCATAAAAATTCTTGGTTCTTAGAACATAATTTTATAAAATGGTTGAAGGTGAAAAACTGCCTTTTGAACAGTTTTCGCAGTTAAAACAATGCTTTTTGAAAGGAAAAACAGTTTTCCTAAGTTGGTTCTAGAAAATCTTGTGCAGGAATTTCTTGCTCCCTACACAGTTTTCAGAAATCAGCTTATATTTAAAAATCCAGATTAAATTTGAAAAACTTGTCTTCACGAAAGTTTTAGCTCTTGAAGAACTCTAAAACTTTCGTGTTTTTAAAAAAATTCAAGTTCTGCCTAGTTTCTTGTCAGTTTTTGTTTGAATCACGCTGAACGTGTAGACTAGGTCTGGGCAGACCAGTCTCGGTTTTTTGTAAAAACAGAGGCCATTGGAACCTTATTTTGGGAAACGGTCCATGTCGCCCCTTAGGAAAAACCCTGTTATACAACTTTCATGTTTTATGTGTCACCCAATTTGGCCTCTAAAGGCCTTAAATTTTCACTTTCCCGAAACTGGCCAGTTTCAAATCCGAATTGGCAGTTTCGGTATTTACGTTCGGTTTACATCCTAATTCGTGGATTCTATCTCGACCGACCACTTCGGGAGCTTACATAACAATAATGCAGCGTTTCTAACGTCCCATACTTACAAGCATACTAACCCAACGTGCCCATGCAGCCCCAAAAAGCCGACTGCCCTAGCCTTGGCTGCATGGTTTCTAACCTAGCGTACAATCAAGCCATTCATGCCACACACTTCAATTCCATCTCATCTAGCATCCTAACATGCTTCCATATTCTTAAACATATAATTGGGGGACATATAACCTCATTCAAGAAATCTAGCATGCAACCTATCAATCAACCAAACATAAGCATATTAAATCATAAATTGAACTAACCACCCCTAGAAAATCTAATCAAGCACCATAAACTAACTAAGGGCACAAAATAAATTGTGAGCTTATGCTCTTACAAACTTTGCTTGAAATACACAATAAACTTCAATTAAAAAAAACTTGAATGGAAATAGGGTTAGGGTTTTGAAAAATACCTTGAACCACTCAAGGGTTAGCTTAGGGTTGATTTTTGCACCAAAACTTCACCCTTTTCTCCTAGCTCCTAGAACCGGTTCTTGCCTCTAACCGAAGCACCAAAAATTTTCTTCGGCTCTCCTAATCACTCCCCTATCAAGGCTCGGCCATCCCAAGAAAATTTTACCAAAATTCCAACTTTTTCCTTCCCTTTTTTCCACTAAACCCGTGGCTGCCCCAAGAAAGAAAATGGCCCCAAAAACTTGTTCCAAACTTGGTTTTGGTTGCTTGGTTGAAACCCGAATGGCCCCTAAGATTTTCCTTAAAAATTTTGAATTTCCTCTCTTGATTTTCCCTGCACTCTCCTACACGGCAGCAGCCTAGAAAGGGCTGCAAAATTTTTCAAACTCTCCCCTTGGTTTCCTTATGCAACCCGAAAGTTAACCCTAGGTTGGCTTGTAAAAATTTTTGGTTTCTCTTTGTTCCCTCTTACTTTCCCTCTCTCAGTTTTGTGGGCAGAAAAAATGCAAGAGTTTGGCTAGGATTTTTAATTAAAATGAATAAGACTCACCCCTATTTATAGACAAAAGGAAAACTTTCAAAAATTCTAGAAAAGTCCCAAAATTTTAAAAATTTCCACAATTTGCTTGCTAGGTGGCCGGCCATGAGTCTTGGAGAACAAGGAAGAAATTTCTCGAGCAAGACACTTGTCTTGCATGGCTTGGTTCACAAAAATTTATGATGTCATAATTCAAAAAGTGATGATATCATAAATATAAGGCTTTGTTTGGCACTTTTTGAAGAAAGTAGTCTAATTTAAACTTAACATAGATAAATCCAATAATGTGTTTTACTAATACACAGTACTGACATTTTATACTGCAGTCAAAATTTTATCTGTGTAAAATCAGACTGGAAAAATTTTTTCTTATTTTCTCAAACCCTTTTGCCATGTACCCTAACTTAGTGTGCTTGATTTTTCTACGGCGGTTTTAGTTCTCATTTAAGTCATCTTACCCGAAAAATGGGTTTTCGCAGTATTTCTCCCACACTGCATGTCACAAAATTACACAGTTATCATTTTGACCATTTTGGTCAAACTTTGACTTTTTCGGGTCAAAGTTGACTTTTTCGGTCAACCCTTTGACTTTCCTAAAATCATGCAAATTTCGTCTCTTATCATCCGTAAAGGCCATTTACTTATCGAAACGAGCATATTTGAGTCTTGTAATGCTATAAGAACTCATAACACATAATTAAGTCCTAAATCGAACTTTTTCGTAAATGCCTTTACGGCATGTATTTAATTCCTAAAAGAAGGAATAGTAACATAGAAAAAATCAGGTATTACATAAACCATGGACCAAACCAAAACCCACCCCCGTGGTAGGTCGGTACGACCCGAGAAACTTGCTTTGTTACGTGAAGACCTGTTTTTGTTTCGATCATACTTGAAAACTTGAATCTTAACTATTTTTTACTTGAAAACTTGATCTTGTTCTTATTGTGTCATTTATTATTAGTGAGCATGCTTGCATGATGCTACAATAATAAAACATAAATCATATGCATCACATACATTAATACATGTGCTTTGAAAAACATGCAAAACAGTAAAAACATTTAAATCAATACATGAGTTTTTGAAAAACAAGCAAAGTAGTATAAACATTTTTACTCATGCTGTAGGCGGAGTTGTACTTACAAATTGTCCTACACTCTTGCACTAGCATTCCAAAAAGGCAAGATAACAGCCAATATTCCTGTTTTCAAACATGGCATAAGATAAAAATCGTTCTATCTTACTATAAATCATAATGTACTAGATCGGTATCAAATCTGATCACTATTGGTAATCATAGATACAAATTCTGACATAATAAATCGGTATCCAATTCGATTACCATTGGTAATCATAGAATTGTTACTATATTCTCAAGTAACTTAGACTTAGTCTATTTCTTTCATTATTCTTAAAAATATCTTGTTTATTTGAAAATATCTTAACTTTACAAATTAAGTATTTCTTAACATAAATACTTGAGATTTCATGAAATTACCTTTTATAAGACATAATATGTATTAAAATTCATTCACAATGGATTTAAACCGTTTTGAAACTATTTTCATAAAATCATAGTCTCTTTTTAAAGAGGTCATAAAACCTTAAAAATTGATTTCAAAACATCTATTGGCTTGAATGTATCTGCACAGGAAATTTCCTGTACCATGTATAGTTTTGAAAATTCAGTTTTATCTTTAAATTGATTTAGAATTTGGAAAATTTTTCTTCATAGAAGTTGTAGATCTCATCGAAACCTACAACTTTTGTTTTAATTCAAAACTTAATTCTACATTTAACTTAACTATTTCTCCTTTTGAAAGTTACTGGCCATGTACAGTACCTAGACCAGCTAGATTTGAAAACTCATAAAAATAGAGGCCTTTGGAGCCTTTTTTTTTTTTTTTTTTTTTTTTTTTTATAAAAAAATCTGTCCCAGTTACTTCCCAGTATTTTCTGTGTTTTACAACTTTGTAGTTATAACTTTTTCCACATTCGGTCTCTAAGGGGCTCAAAATTGGCTTTCTAAAAAACTGTCACAATTATTTTCGAAAACCGGTAGTTTGTATTTTGTGGATTATTAGCTTAAAAATTCGCACACACTACCTCAAATGGTTAAAGCCGTGAGCTTACATCAGCATGCATTGCATTGGTTTTGTTCTTAAACTTCAACCATTCACTTATCTCATGTTCTTGAAAAATACAATATTGATAACTTACTTGTTTACCAACTTGTGTCTTTAAGTTAATTTCTTAACTAACATACCCATAATATTCACATCATCATTCATAAAATCTCCATACTTAAACATGTGAGAGCATAATCACAAACACATGGTAAGCACACATAACCTTAATACTCATCTTAGAGTATAAAATCAAACCCATGCTTAAAGCTAGCAACCAAGATAACCTAAGCATAGATATATTATAAACCAACCATAAAGGACCATCATATAGGAAAATAAGAAGCATGAGCTTATGCTCTTACATCCCATAACTTGAAATACCCTTAAATCTCATAAACCAAAACTTAATGAAAATCTTAGTTAGAGGATCAAGATTATACCTCTAGAGCTTTGACAGACTTGATTCTAGTGCTTGAATGACCAAAAATTCTTGCTTCACCTTCCCACCATACCAATCGGCCATCACCCCTCTCTCTCTCTCTCTCGCTTTCTCTCTCTCTCTCTCTTTCCTAAGGCTAGAGAGGAATAGTTGAGAAAGAACTAGAAGTTTGAGAAGCCAACTAAAGAGCGCAAGTTTCTACTACCCACCCCTGTTTATGGGTAAAAAATTCATAATTTTCCACAATTATTTTTTTTCTCTTAAATTCTCCTTGAATTGCATATTGTTCCTTAAAGACAAAATAGTTTCCTTCCAAGTCCCTAAATGGCCGGTCATGTGGAGCTTGAACAAAAAAAAAAATTCTTTTCATACTTATTTACAATTACTTGGCCTCCAAGTACGGTCATGTTTGGCATTCCTCTTAACACGCAGTCTATTTTCTTAATAATCCAGATAGTACTAATGTTGTTTTAACTATCAACAGTATAGTATTGCTGAACTACAGTCCAGAATTTATCTGCACTTAACTGTATCGCGTATAGGTTTTTCTTAGGACTTGAAACTACTTAGTTCTCCTTGCTCCAAATATTATTCCTGATTATTCTAGAGTGATCACAATCCTTATTCTCAATTCTACATCTGTAATTATGGTCGGCTGCAGTATAATTTCAATACTGCTTATAAATATGGCAGTACCGTCTTATTCATGTCATAAATTATCTTGTTCATTCATTAGCCAGAACAAAATCATAAATCATGGTTCTGCTTTTTTCACCATAAGGCTTTATGCTTGACTTGATAGGTCATCATTACATCTCATAATACTTATAAGAACTCAAATATACTATGATAATCAAATCAGATCATGAGCTTCATCTTGACATACATAGTACAGACTTAGATTTCTGTTATTTCTAAGGAAATCGCAAGTCCATAAAAATTTCAGTTATTATAATCATGTCATATCATGACTCACATTGATAGCCCCAGCTACAGTTTCTCCCAATTTATGTCTATAGAAATATTATAAATATAAAACCAATTTGGTCAAAATAAAGATAATTATATTTCATTACATGATCAACGTTCTTTTTGCCTAAATGGAGAATGTCTATATTATATATACGGAAAAAAATCTTTTGCTCCAAAGGAATTTTCTTATATACGTACACACTTGCATGATTACCATTTTTTCTTTTCAAAATTGTAACTTTTTTGTCTTTCCACTAAAAAAATATTATCTATTACGTATTTTATTTTTATTCATAAAGTATACTTTGAAGTTTCAAATTTTATTTCTTATATCATCAAATTTTATTTCTTATATTATCATATTACATTTAAAATGTAAATCTATACTTTTTTATTGGTTAATGATTAATTTTGGTCTTAAAGTACTTAAAATATCATTAAAAATGAAAACTAAAACCTGAATTATTCGCCTTTTATACCATTTATTTTACTTATATTTAAAAAATATACCTTATATTTTAATGTCATATATTTCAATATTATTCTATTACATTTAACACATAAATCTATAAATGTTATTGGTTACCACTTCATTTTGACCTTAAAATATCCAAAATAAACCTAAATTTGAGTTTCTTCAGTTTTTTTTTAATTTAAATTTTAGGGCATTTTTTATAAATTGTTAAAACAAATTTTAATCAATAATTTTGTTAAATATTTTTAGTTTACATGGTTCTAAAAATGAAAAAAAGACCCTAATTTTGCCCCAAAATCAACCCCAAATTGAAGCTATGGTTTTTCCATAATCAACATAAGGAGAAGTTTTGCTTTACCTTGTTGATCACCTCATGTTTAAAGTTTTTCATTGTTGGAAATTAAAACTCTATTTGTGAAGAAAGTGGGTGGAAAACTGTTTGGGTGCAATGCGAACGAAATAGAAAACAACAAAAAATATAGAGTTTGAGGCATAAGGAGTTTATTGTATTTAAGGTTTTATTTGTGACGCCCCCTTACTACGTAGGGCCGTCACGCCTTACTTACTTAACTTAACTGTACTTGAAATTAGGAATATTTTTTTTTTTGAAACATACTTATAAAAACATTTGTCATTAGCAATAGATCAATACTAAAGTAAAAGTTTACTTAAGGGCTTTAGTTCCAAAATACCATAGTACAAAACTTGTCTTCATCATATATATACTTATACATAAAACTTCTTAACTTATCCAAAAGATTGCGGAATTAATGCGTAGTGGTATTCACACCGCCTTTCGTCCGCTGCCACATTATCTGCACAATGCCCATCGGTCAGGCTGCAGGTTTCTTACCTACAGTATGAAATATAACTTGATGAGCTTTCGCTCAGTAAGCACAAACATAATCTCACAAAACATTTAAAACAACTTGAAAACCTACATCATTATATGCATATGCGTGAACCATTTATGTTCCATTTATGCATTTCTTTTTAACTTAAACTTATATTTCTTATGGGTCCCATAGTGTACGTACCATCATTTATTAGCGCGCCTCCAGATACAGTTAGGGGTTGCAAGGTCCCTAACTACTCTGGGAACATTTGTGTGATTACACCCTCCCGCATCAACGAGAGGGTGAATCCTTTACTTGAACATGAAAAATCCTCCACCTTATGGGAGGTCAGTACGACACTTTACTTGTGAATTCTTACCATGTTGTTTATCCTTAGTGAACATACCTTATGATGTCACTATATGATAACATACTCTTTTATCTCATTCATGACATGGCATGGCATTTGCAATCATGACATTTTTATAAACATGACATTTTACAAATATAGCACTTTTTTATAAACATAGCATTTTGTAAAAATAGCACCTTTTTTTTTTATAAACATAGCAATTTGCAAAAATAGCAATTTTTTATAAACATAACATTTTGTAAAAATAACACTTTTTATAAGGCATGGCATTTCATAGATATAGCACACAACATATTGCAGCATATTTGAAAACCACATACTTGAACATAATTTACTAGCTTTCATACTGCAGGTGAGGTTGTACTTACCTCTCGTGCCGTATTCTGAAAGTTGCGTCCTTAAATCAGTCAGCAACAGCAGGTCGCTTTCCTGTTATACCAAAAATATAGGATCAGGATCCTTTCGTAAGGTGTTGGTGACCTACAAACACTCATACATACTTTTGGTTGTATGTCCCCTATACTTAATATCCATCTTGATTATCCTTCTTTGTTAAGGGTAACCAAACTTTGATTAATCCTTAAGGGGTTTCGTTGGATAACATTTTTGATTAAATCCTTGTTCTATTATTGGTTCTCTTAAGAACTTTGGGCTTGCTCATACATTCTTGTCATCAGGTTATTTCCATTAACCCTTTAAATCTTAGCCCAATTACACATGTGGGTATCCCTTAGGGTTATGTTGGGTAACCCTTAGGGTTAGCCCAAGTTAAACCTTGGGTCAACCCTCAGTCAACCCTTGGTCATCCTTGGGTTTGTAACTCGGATATAATATCCGGCTACCGTTCGTAATCGGCTTACTTACCAATTTTACTTTAAAATTCTTCTTCCTTATTTTTGGAAAATCTTGTGTAATTTATTTTCCAAAATCCTTCATTTTGCTTGTAAAAATTCTAACTCCTTTAATTTGAAAATACTCTGGCTTACACTCATTATTTTCCTTAACTTGAAAATATTCGGTATGAAACCCTCTTTTCTTCACTTCGTGGAAAATGTGGAATTTCAAACCCGAGCCCTTAAAATTCATGGTTTTCGAAACAGATCTTTTATAAAATTATTTAAGGCTGGAAACCGTCTTTGGAACCATTTCCATAGTCAAAACAACGATCTAAAAACAAGTTTACAATTTTTTTGAAGGCATTTTAAAAACCGAAGTGCTGGAAATTCTCGGATTTCCTGAGCACTCTTCGTAAAACGATCTTAGTTTAAAAATCCGTTCATAATCTGAAAAACTTGTCTTCACAAAAGTTGTAGCTCTCGAAAAATGCTAAAACTTTTGTGTTTTGTGAAAAACCCAGTTCGGCCTAGATTAGTACCAGTTTTTGTTTGAAAACGGGCTGACCCTGAAAAACTGGGTGAAGACTGCCCCAGGGGTCAGCCACGGGTTTTGGTGAAAACGGAGGCCGTTGGAGCCTCATTTCAAGATTATGTGTGCGTTGTCCTCTAGGAAAAGTTGTTCCGAGCAACTTTCGTGTTTTGAGTTTTTCCCCGTTTGGCCTCTAAAGGCCTTATATTTTCATTTTTCTAAAACTGCTCAGATTCGAAACCGAATTGGCAGCTTTGAGAGTTACTTTCGGTTTACGTCCTACTTCACTGGATATAACTCGACCGATCACATCGGAACTTATACATAGATCAAGCAGCATTTCTAACGTCCCATTGAAACCCATAATCTATCTCATACATTCCATGCAACCCAAAATCCAAAACTAAAAACCTAGGGTTGCTTGGTTCTAGCTTTTTCTTACAACACTTTCAAGCATCACATTTTACCCTAAGCTAGCATGCATCTTAGGGGCTGCCTTGGCAGATTTTTGGCCACATCTTGGGGGGACATACAACCTACTTTCTAGCATAAAAATTCATCATCAAGCAAGCATAAATCAAGCAAGCAAATAACCAATCAAGCAAATAACCAATCAAGCCAACCAAAACCCTAACTCCAAATCAAGCACACACACCAACAATGAGGGCTAAAAAAATAAGATGGACTTATGTCCTTACAAACCACTTGAATCACCATCAAAATACTTAAATGGAACTTAATTTTAAGGTGGTTTTAAGAGTTTTACCTCAAACCCAAGTTAGGGTTTTGAAATCCCAAAACTTTCCTTCCTCTAACTCACGGCTTCACCAAAAAAAAAGGGATCCAAGAGAATTTTGTTAGCTTCTTCTTGCTCTACCAAAACCGAACATCACAAGAAGAAAATCTAAGTTTTTCCTACCTTTTTCTCCTCCTCCTCTTGCTCGGCCACCTTCCCAAAAACTCACCAAAAAAAATTTCACAAACTCTCTCTAACTCTCTTGGTCGGCCACACACTCAAAACTCACAAGAAAATCTCAAGCTTTCTCTAGCTCTCTCTCTTCTTGCCAAAACCGTGCACCCTTGAGATGGAAAACCCAAAAATTTCTCTTGGAATCTCTCTCTCTCTCCTTCTCCCTCATGCTGCCGAGCAAACCCAAGGAAAAAGTAAGAGCTTTGGCTCACTTTTTCCAACAAAAAGCACAAGGGATGGGAGGGTTTCTTTGATTGACCAAAGTGGTTGATAATTTGCCTTAAAATGTGGCTTTAGTCTTGTCTTTCTTGTCCCTTCTAGCTGGCCGAATTTGATGGAGGGATTGGGGAGGTGTGCTGAAAATTTTTGGGGCTAAAGAGGGCATGTGGCAACCCATGAATAGCCCTAGAGATCCCTAGAAATTTCCCCTACTAACTCCCCCTTTTTGGCCCTTAAATCATGGCTTTGTGTTATGTCTTGTTCCCATTTTTTTTTCTTTTTTCCTTGGGCTGCCGAACATGGGAGTGAAGGGTGTGTTGCAGCCGGATTTTGGGGAGGGGAGATAAGGGTTTTGGGTTCATTTTTTTTTTTTAAACAAAATTGACTAGGGAGTGAGAGGACTTGATGGACAAGAGTGGTTGCACCTTTTCCTTGATTTATGGCTTTTGTATTCCTTTATTTTCTTTTTTCCATGGCTGGCCTAATTTTTTTTGTGGGAGAGGGGAAATCCTCATGTGCCACTTGAGTTAGTGGAAGGTGATGTCATTGAGGTGAGGTCATCTTCTACTAGCTCTACTAAGGTCTTGTTTGGTCATTTCGTTCTTCCACAGCTCCTTTCGCGCTCCATAGTTGTTTCCAAAACTGTGATGAGCATTCTCATTTTGTTCCTTGGTCCAAAAATTCTTCCACGTAAATTTGGACCGAAAACTTTCTTTCTCCAATTTTTCAGAGACATTTTTGCCCTTAATTTTAATTCGGTGTGCTTGATTTTTTTAGAGTGGATTTATGGCTTATTTGTGCTTTCTTGATCATAAAACTTCATTCCCGGAATTATTTCCATATTCCTTCATCATACTTGTGAAGTCAACGTTGTGGCCCGTCCCGGTCAAACTTTGACTTTCTCGGTCAAACCTTTGACTTTTTGGTCAAACCTTTGACTTTTTGTAAATTTCGTCCTTTTTCGTTCTTTTTCCTTTAAAAACCTCATTCTTGGCTCATAAATCATTAATTGAGTCTTATAACCATTAACTTAGGACTCGAACATTGTTTAAATAAAATTATGAATTTCTCATTATTATTCATAATTTTTCATATAACATATCATAAACACATAAATTAGACTTAAATTCCTTATGAACAAGGAGATTACAAGTCTTCAAAATTTCGGGTCTTACAGTATTTGCCTCCACTATAAAGTTTGCTGCGTACTAGATTTCTACGGTAAATTTCTTTGAAGATACAATGAACACTCAAATTCAATAAGTAACAATCTTACTAAGTTCCATAACAAAAAGTTAAATCTTATGTCAGTCTAGAGTTTTACATATAGCAAAATCATACATATTTGTAAAAAGATTTAACTGTTACAACAAACAAAACTTTTCGTCAAAAGGTGTCTTTTCCTTAAAAAGGTGTAGCACTTACAACAAATGTATCTAATTGTCTACAGATATAATTGTTTGATAATAATCATTTAATTATGATCGTTGGATCATAGTAATTTGATCAACAGTTGATATTAAAATTGAAAACATTTAATTCTGACAATTGGACAATAACCAATCAAATCATTAGTCTAGATTAAATCTGAAAAAAAAAAAAAAAAAACCCACAAGAAAGTAATAAAGAGAGCTCAATAGCTCTTATGGACAATGCGTACGTGTAAAGTACAAAGTATGCCTGAAAAGCGCCCTAGACGCCCAATTGTCCATGGCCACATGTGCGCGTAGTGCATGGTAGTTGCATAGTGTCACCCACACACAAGTGATACTACATATCACTTATTTCTATATATGCTTGCTTGTATTTTTCCAATGTGAGACTTTTGACTTTTCAACTTTCAAGTGATATTGCAACGTCTCTAACACTTTTTACAATTATTTTAAATAATTTAATATCATTCAATTAGCAAATAACTAAAGGCCTGTTTGGCAGTGCTTCCTAGAAGCTATTTTTGGCTTCTCAGGTCCAAAAGCAGCTTCTAGAAGTGTTTGAATGATCTATCAAAAAAGCTTTTAGTCTTCTGAAGTACTGCTTGTCAAAGCCAAAAATGGTGGCTTCTAGCAAAAGATCTTTTAAGTAGACTTTAAAACTTGTAATAAAATTTAAATTAGATATTATAAGCATCATATTACTTTTTTAGCACTTATTAGAATACTTTAAAGATCATTTTAAACTTAAAAGTTATTTGGTTCCGAACACTTACGTGCGAAGTGCAAAGTGCACCCTAATCAGCGCCCAAAAGTGCTTCCCACTATACACAAGTTATTCTTACATTTCACTTGTTACTGTTTATATAACTATGCTTGCTTGTTCTTTTACAATTTAGGACTTTTTGTCTCCACTATCCAATGGCAATGGGAGAGATATTTACAATCTCTATAAAATTTTATGTGCTTCCCACTGCACACAAGTAATTGATACATTTTACTTGTTACTATTTATAAAACTATGTTTGCTTGTGCTTTTATGATGTAGGACTTTTTGTTTCCACTACCCAATAACAATGGGAGATTTATTACAATCTCTCTAAAATTTTATCCGTGCATTCAATAATGGTCCAAAAACCATTATAGAATCCTTGTGCATACACGATTGAGGATTTAACATTGGTTTGTTAACTATCGTGTAATAAACTTCGTGGTATCACAATGGTGAAATTGAACTTTATTAGCAGTGTACCTACCTGATGGACATTAATTACCACAAATTAAAAAGTAAAAAAAAAAAAGGGCAACAATTTCATCAAAATGCACAAATCCCATTCGAACAACACAATCCAAATAAAATAAAACTCAAAACTATCCCAATCTAAATCAAAATTCCCAAAACCCCACTCATTTCTCAATCAACCCCTTCAAATCACACCCAAAATAAATCATTAAACCCTTCAAATTGCACCGGATTTTAAAAGAAGGAATGATGAAAGTTGACCATTAAAATGTCCAAAAATCAGGCGGTAATTAGAGGATTTGAATCGCTACGGTGAAACTCATGTCTTCAACCTGAAAATGGCCAAAAACTGTTAAATGGACTTTAATTCTCTATTCCTATATAATTTAGACCATGGTATGTTTATTTGTTAAGAAGATGACAAACCAAAGAACAACGTAATTGGTCATCAGGTTTGCTAGTTTAGGGTTTTAGGATTTTGGTTAAAGGGATTTCGTTAATTGTGAGAAAGATATGAAATGAAAAAGAGAAGAAAATTACCCAGATTTTCTTGTTATACAATTCAATAAAAAGTTGATATCTTTTGCAGGAGTTCGTACCCGGATGACATTAGAAGAATATTAAAAGATGTTTTGGAACAGTTGCGCCCCAAGGAAATGGTTGGAATGGATTCTCGTATTGAAGAGTTCGAACCCTACTTGAATCTCGAATCGGAAGAAGTTCACATGGTAGGGATTTGGGGAACAGGAGGGATTGGTAAGACCGCTCTTGCAGAACAAGTTTTCAAAAGGTTCCGTGGTCGGTTTGAAGCTCGCAGCATTGTCTACAGAGTTAGAGAAACATGTGAAAAAGGAACAGACGGCTTGAATAGCTTGAAGAAACAAATTGATGAAGACTTGTTGAGCAAGAAAGCTTCTATGAAGGTGCTTATCGTTCTAGATGATGTTG
>CM046376.1:29115320-29184263 GCA_025413485.1 Ficus microcarpa
AGAATGAAAAACAAATAGAGGCTCTTGTTGGGAAGGTTGGCCCAGGAAGCAGAATCATCATAACAACGAGAGACAATGGGACCTTGGTGAGATGTGGTGTTAAAGATATATTCGAGGTTAAGAAACTGACACGCGAGGAAAGTCTTTTGTTGTTTTGTCGAAAAGCCTTCAAGAAATGCTCTCCTCGTTCTCCTTTCGAAGAGCTGTCCAATGATTTTGTTAGATATGCCGATGGCCTTCCTTTGCTAGTGGAGGTTTTGGGTAATTTCTTATGTCATCATAATACTGAAAGCGAATGGATTGGACAACTAAAACGTCTACGGGATACTCCCGACCAGGGTGCAACTAAAGTTCTTCGATTTAGCTATGATCGATTAAATGACCAACAGAAGGCAACCTTTCTGGATATCGCGTGTTTCTTCAAAGGAGAGGATGAATCTCGTGTGAAAAAGATATTCGAAAGTTGTAATTTTCATCCAGACATCAGTCTCGAAGTTCTCGTTGCTGGATCTCTAATAAGTATTACAGGAGGGAAGGTGTGGATGCATGATTTGCTTCAACAAATGGGTTGGGAAATTATTCACAAGGAGAAAGAGCTTGGGAAGCGTAGCAGATTGTGGCGCCATGAGGATGCCTTGCGTGTGCTTGAGGAAAACATGGTACGATACATTTTAGTATAAAATAGAATTTAATTTGTTCTCTCTTTAAATTTTCTTCTATTTTTTTTTTATTTTGACTAACTATTAATTAAAATTCCACCAGAGCAAAAATATATATATATTTCCGTACACTTTAACAGCATCAAGTAAAAATTTATAACCGCGCTTTATATGTTAAAAATGTCCTTCTGGACAATGAAACCACTTTGGTGAAGAATTATACAGTCCTCAGATGCCTTCTATGGAAGCACAATTCGAAATTGCAATTAAATGATAAAGTATTCTATGAAAATCACTTGGACAAATTTAGATTTGCGATGTAGACTAACTTGTCACAAGTATATAGAGATGTAGAACACCGTGTTTTTTTTTTTTTTTTTTTTTGGTTTTGTTTTTTCACTATGTTATTTTACCCTTTTCCAATAAGAAAGTGTATGCATTGATTTCTTAGGCAGAATGTCAAAATTATGCAAATGTAGTAATAATTAAGAAAATAGTTAATTAGACATGATTGTGATATCTCCGTGTTATAACCTTTATATACTTTTCTTTTGTTTTCTTTTGCTCTATTTTTCTTCAATTAAAAGAATATTATTTTTTCCCAAGTGGAAATTAGTTGAACATCGGATAGAGATTCAAAAAGGGAAGAAACTCATCTCTTTTTACGTATAAAACAAAATACAATAATAAACATTGGATAACATAGTAGCTAAATAATTAAAGGTAGTTCTATTGACACACCTTTCATTAATTAACATAGAAACTCATCTATTATTTTGATATTTTATAAAATTTCAGTAAAAATTATAAATTTTTCTTTGGGTATCAATTTTTTCCCGAGATATCCGTTAACACTATCCTTAAATCAAAATCTCGACAACTTTATCGACATCAACATTTTCATCCTTGACCGCACTCAATTCAGTAGTCTATCTGTTTTGATTATCAAGGCAATCATAGTACTTACTAACAAAATTTTAGTTATAATTAGCCCCGCACAATAATTCATGATTTTGTTGTTGAAAAGTAATTTATGATGGAAGTATTTTTATGGACTCAGAAGCAAGAATCACAATACTAAATAATTTTATTCCCACAACGTTACCAATCAAGAAGAAGTCTTTCTTCATTTTCTTCTTGTGAAAACTTGGTTTGTTGTTCTTATATATTATGGTAGTTTCTTCAAAGCAGATACTATATGTACATTTTGAAAGTACTGTCGTACAGGGAACAGGAGTTGTTGAAGGGATATTCCTAACTTCGCCGGGAGATGAAGAAATAGAGATTGACGAAATAGAGATTGACCCATTCGTGAACATGCAGAATCTGAGATTATTGAAGATTCGTAACGTGAAATTTCCAGAAAGCCATGATTACTATTTTTCCAGAGATCTAAGCCTATTGGAATGGCATGGATATCCTTGCAAATCAATGATGTCGAGTTTTGAATCGGAAAGGCTTGTTGAACTCATCATGCCTAATAGTCGCCTTGAACAACTATGGCAGGAAACTAGCGTAAGAATCTTTTAATTAACTATCATGTTGCTCAAGTACTATGTCATATATATATATATATATATATATTAACCATACGCTACCTATCTATATATATATATATTACCTATCTATACGTACACATATATAAAACGTAAACTACACCAATGCACCGGAATTTTTATTTTATTTTATTTTTTTTGACATGCATAAACAGAGCCTCCCAAAACTTATAACTTTGACATTTAGGATCCTAAATCTAATGATCCTTACCATATCATTCTAGCTAATTGATAGTACATGTCAATTAATGGATGACAATTAGGGTCCCAAATGCAAAAATTAAAAATTAAGGTCTAGCTTGTCAACCAACTGGAAGTTTCGTGTGCAGATGTGCAAAAATTGTGGGGTATTTCGGTCCATTAGCTATTTGACCATAATTGCGAGGAACTTTCAAATTTGCGCTCTGTTCACTAAAAGCTAGAAGTTTGGAGTTCAAATTGCCCAACACCAACAAATTTAGAGTGAAGCAATGAAAAAAAAAAAAAAAACCCAAAAATAATTTACACATTCATAATCAAGTTGAAAGAACGTTTATCAATATTTACCATGATAATTATTTATCAATTTACGTCCTTTTTATTAATTTCTTGTTTTCCTACTTTTTCTCTATTTCATATGTATGGCAGCGCTTGGAAAATTTAGTACTAATCAATCTCAGCTATTGCAAAGAGTTGACCGAGACGCCAGACTTCAACTTTATCCCAAATCTTGAGACGTTGATCCTCGAAGGTTGCGAAAGCTTAGCAGAGCTTCACCCATCTATTGGAAGACTTGAACATCTTGCCTTACTGAACTTGAAAGGTTGTCGACAGCTTACAAGTCTACCTAAAAGCATAAGCTTGAAATCTCTTGAAATTCTTATTCTCTCTGACTGTTCAAATCTCACGGAGTTCCCCGAGATTGAAGGAGATATGGAGAAGTTGTTTGCAATCCATTTAGATGGTACAGCCATAAAGGAGTTACCAACTTCAATCAATCTCTTGACTGGCCTTATTTTGTTGAACTTACAAAACTGCAAGAAACTTTTGAGTCTTCGGAGTGGAATCCTTCCTAGTATGAAATCTCTGAAAACTTTCTGTTTGTCGGGCTGTGAGTCAATGGACCAATTGCCGGAAGACCTGGGAAGATTAGAAAATCTAGAATCGCTTGTCGTGAAGGGTACTGTGATAGGAACGTTGCCTTCTTCAATCGTGCATCTAAAGCACCTCAAATCATTCTCTATTCGTGGATGTGGAGTTGGGCAGTTGCCGGATGAAATCAGTCTCTTATCATCCTTGCAGGAGCTAGATCTGGGTGAAAACAGTTTTAGCAGCATTCCCACAAGTATCTCTAAACTTTCTGAGCTAAAAAGACTTTCATTGTCAAAATGTAGCAAGCTTCAGTCATTACCAAAACATTTACCCATCAATCTACGATATGTAGATGCACGTGACTGTCCGATGCTTACTGGTTACTCAGATACTGAGATGACAGTATGGACTTCGAATGAGGGATTCCATTTCATAGATCGTCGTAATTCATCAACTGTTGATGGACTCTATACATATTATAATAAGGGATTCAATTTTTTCATAGATCCTCGTGATTCGCCAAATGTTGATGAAGGCTGGACATGTGCTACACCACTTCCAATGCTCGATGACCAAGTTGATTCACTCCTCCCTCAATTGATCAAGGTCTGCTCTCTCTCTCTCTCTCTCTCTCTCTCTCTCTATATATATATATATATATATATATATCTCTTAAATACGTTATACATTCATATCAAACATCTTACATAATCTGTTTTCTCTTTGCGTTTGTATTTACAGAATCGAGTAAGTGACGGAGAATGCTTTGAATTTCGTTTTCCTTGTTCTACAATTCCTCTTTGGTGTCAAAACTGGGATACAAGGTCTCCAATAAAAATTGAACTATCTGGAAAAGATCATGAGGATTCAGGTCATAAAACGAAAGGATTTGCCCTTTTTATCGTCTCTGAAATCAAGAAGCATGATAACTTTGATGAAGCATGGCAATTAAAAAGTATATTTTGTCATGTTGCCTTAAATAGGCATCAATTTGAGAGTACCATATGCCTGGGAAACTTTAAGAACTTCAGAGTTGGTACTTTCGGGGTATGTAGCTATGTGCCGCTCAGGTTTCCATGGCTGATTCACAATATTGAAGTTTCTTTTTCAACAGATAGATTGGATGTGGAGTTGCAAAAGTTCGGAGTGCATCCAGTATTTGAGCACAACGTAGAAGAGTTTGCTGAGAACTTATCTCGTAGTGTAAATGACCACTTGGGTCTAGAACTGGATTTCAGCCGACATTGCAAGGTAATATTTGATGCGGTAAATCAATTGGCAGAATCTGGCAACATCATAAGCGTCAACCATAAAAGAAGGCAGGGAGAAAGTAGCCGTAGAGTACCTCAGAATGAAGTACAAAGCAATCGTACTACTGCCTGGGACAACATACCTACGATTGAGCATAAATGTTACATAAATGGAACATACAAATTGCTTTCAGAACTCTTTGAGGTCAGTTCTGTACCTTTGTCCCTCTCTATTTGCTTTCGTCTCTCCCTAATCTACTTCCAACACTAACTCTCTAATTTGCACATTTGATAGGGATGCGTCGCACGCCACATTCCTTTTCAGTTTGAATTCCCTTTTCCAATACTTTCACCATGGTTTTTCCACCATAGCGTTGGGAATACGGCAGTGTGCTATCTTCCTCCCAATATATGCACTGATGAGAGATGGCTGGGGCTTGAACTCTATGTTCATTGTGGACGACTTGGATTTTACCCAGAGGAAATTGTGCTTGATGTTGATCTGTATGCCCACGGGAAACATCCGTTGCTTATATACACTCATCAACACAAAACCTGTAATGGTAATTTTCTTGCAATTCATGTACCACGCAAGTATTTCTCGAAAGAGCTGAATGATTGTCAAGGTATAAGTGCTATCTTTGAGCCCACCACCCCAAATGTGGAAGTCAAAATGTGTGGAGCCAGATTGCTGTACGTGCAAGATTCGAAGTTAATAAGCGAAGGAATAATACAGTACATATTTTTGAGACCTGATCTCCTCCTTTATCTTAACAAAATTGTGAAAGGGTTCCTTCAGAAAGATAAAAGCGACGGTGATTGGTGTAGTCGCATGACCACTCGTGAACCAAGGTTTGATTTTCTTACACACATGATTTGTTCAATCTCAAATATCGATTATCCTCCCAGCCTCACTTTTGATCTTAAATTTTGTAAATATTACAGGGAAAGGGATGTTTTAAAGTCCTCGCAAAAGCTTCTGACAAGTACTGAACAAGTAGCAAAAGAAGTTTCAACATTGTTGAATAAGCACAGAAAGGAATATCATGTGGAGAGTGGAGCTGTTGATAAAGCTGACGAGAGTGGAACTGTTGATGAAGCTGACTCGTTTGTACTTCACTCCAAACAGTCTTTTTTGAACAATTGGGACCTCATCCAACAAGACACTAACAGAGATTTGTCAGTTATATTCAACCATTTGCATATAATGGCCGAGACTCTGCTCCACAGACGCAATTCAAAAAAACTGATAAAAACTTTTGAAGATCTTCTTAAAGAATTCTTCAAACATCGCGTCCTGGTCACACTCAGCCTAAAAGGACATATTGCCTTCGTTTTAGGGCATTTTGATCCTTTCTCGCTGTACAACTTATGTTTCCCTCGGAAGGGAATCCCAGAGTGGTTTGATCTTCAACGTAGTAACTCTATTGTGGGAATTGAGCTTCCTCCGAATCTATATGATGATAAGAGCTGGAGAGGGCTTGTTTTGTGTGCTGCCTTTTCCATCAAAGAGCATCCTGGTACTTTTTCAAAAGCGTCTTTCAGGCTTCTTTGGCACTTAGGAAGCGAAGGAGGTTGCTTGAATCCCATCATGCATTGTTCGATCAGTAAAGATAAAATTAAGTGGGTGCATCTGAGGGGCTTCATTTGGCTGACCTATATCCCTCGTTTTCTGCTTACAGAGCTGGATGGAAAGCGTATTCTAGTGGCTAAGGTCTATAATTACTGCCCAGGGTTGATTGTGGACAAGTGCGGTATCCATCTATTGTATCAGAAAGATGTGGAAGGACTCAAGAAAACCATAAATGAGTGTTGCACTTCATTTGTTAAAGACTTGGAGTCGATTGATCAGTTCCTAGAAAGTGAAGATCACGAAGATCTACCTTCCAATGACCGAACAGTTTAAGTTGCCAGACAAGGTCCGTCCCTCTCTTTAATTTATTAATCTCTATATTTTCATGTTGCAGGAGTTTGATCAATAATTCGTATGTACTTTTACTTTATACAAGCCTATTGTAGAAATGAAGTATCCATCGCATATAGGCTTTAGAGAATCGTGGCATAACCGTCGAGGAAAAGTAGGGACGTAGAAGATTGAATGGAACAATACATAGAAAGAGAATTTCCCTTCATATAAATTGCTTTGGTTGGCTCTTATCTGTGGTCTGCTATTTATTTATTTATTTATTTTTGCTTAGCTCCCTGGATTAGGTGCATATTTATTTGAGTATTTTCTAGTATATTAATTTTTAATTTTTTTAATATTTTCGTCTCTTCTACAGAGCAAATAAATTTCTTAATTTATATAATTAAAATACGTTATTGATGACATATGTTTGAATAATTGAGCTCATCACACTCCTTTTTTGTTTACGTCTCAGACTCTGAAGATGAGGCCTTAAAGGAGAAATGCAGAATTTATCGGTGAATGGAAGATCCAAAATAGATTGTCATGTTTTAACATTGTGATTTTTCTTTTCTATCACTTTTCCCAAAAAAAAACAAAAAAAAAAAGGACTATTTGAAGGATTTTGAGTATGTTTGGAAGATTTCTTCAGCTTGCAAAAAAAAAAAAAAAACAAAAACAAAAACAAAACAAAAAAACAAAACAAAAAAAAAAACAAAAAACAAAAAACAAAAAACAAAAAAACCAAAAAACAAAAAAACAAAAAAACAAAAAGTTTGTACCATTTGACGGATATTTAGTTTGTTTGGAAGAATTATTCAGCTTTTATGTAACAGACCATAAATGTTAGGATTTTCATTTCATAAGTAATTTTATCTTTATTACTACTTGATATTATTGCAGTGATCTTATTGTTATAGATTAGTCTATGGAATGGGTATATATGCTTATTGAGATGGTTTATAATGTCTTTGAATTGAATTCAGCAATTGATTCATAAAAATTCGAAGTAGGGCGGGACGACATATAATTACCACATGTGTTTCTTCTTAATCAATTATATATATTTGATTTTATGGTTTTTTTTTTTTTTAATAATCTTCACCAATGCAATACTTTCTTAAACTTCATAAACATTGCCCTCTCTTCCTTTCTTTCTACATGTTCCCCTCCAACGACCTTGAATTGCACTACAAGCTAAGGAAAAACAAAGCCCCTAAACATGTTGCCAAAAAAACAAAAAAAACAAAAAAATGCACATAAACAAAAAATTAAAAAATAAACAAAACATAAAAAAAAAAAAAAACATAAAAAAAAAAGACAAAAACAAAAACAAAACATAAAAATAAAAAATAAAAAAAAAAATCCCTCATGATCAGCCAATAACTTCATAAATCACACAATTACAGTTTGCATTCCCAATTTTTAATTATGATAATATACCTTCTGAATTAATAAATTTGTAGCTATTGACCCTTGTTGATAACATTAATAATAATCTTTTATAGAAAATTATTATGTACTTTGTACATAAATTGTTAATTACCGATATATATGATTTTTATCAATTATAACCAAGTTTATCGAGGTTAAGATCTTTAATCTAGTTTCATTAAAATATAAAATTTTTATATAACTTTGCAATTAATGCCAAAAGTTACATTCGTAAAGCGGACGATTGTAGTACAGATCAAGTAGTCATATATCCACAGGGAGACAACAACAAAAACAAATAAAATTATTGGAAATGAACATTAAAAAGGTAAGAAAAGAAAAGAACAAAGAGTGAGAATATTTTTTGGTAGATTTTCGTGTTAATGAAAATAGAGACATTATAAAATAGAGATATGTAATGACTAGAAAATTTACAGTATGAAATTCTTAATTGATAGGTAAATCAAGTTATGAATTTTATGTATTTAAGACACATTTCCTATTATTTTGAAATGGTTAGTAAAAATAATACCGGATTTATGAAATCTTTTGCTACAAAATGTTATTCGAGTGTTTGAATAATTCTCATGTTATGTGATTGATATAGAAATTTATGAAATTTCTCTATCAAATTAATTTGATTATAAAAAATGTGATTCTAGAGCTCGGAACAAACATATATACCAAGTCCAAAAAAAAAATTCTAATTTTTAAAATGAAATTAATGATCAGTTTAATCATTTCAAGTGAATTGCCATCGAATCAACTTGTATCGATAAAAAGAAAAAAAAAATCAGGTAGCATCTAAGTTAAACTGTCATTGGTTAAGAATCCTCACTGAATCAAATTACTAATAGGATAATGTAAAAATAAAAAAATGGGAGATCTAGATTAAAGGAAAATCTATGTAATGGTTAGTGGATGAATGAGTTGGAGTAGGTAATTGACCATCTAAAGAAGCAAAGAAATGAAGCTACGAAAAAAAAAAAAAAAAAAAAAAAGGAAGGACAGGCAACAAGGAACCAGTGTTTCCTTCATCAAAAGCCCATAAAAGACAAATTCCAAACAAAAATAAAATGATGATGACTTGGTAGTGTGTTTCAGTAGGGGGGAAAAAGCTAGAGAGAGAGGGAGAGAGAGGAAATGATAATGTATCAATAGTCGAGAGCTGCAGTAGAAAAAAAAAATAATAAAAATAAAAAGGAACGATGGTTCCTTTTTCAGAAGTCCATAAAGGACTTATTGTGATTAAAAAAAATAAAAATAAAAATAAAAAAAGAGAAAATTTTCACTAGTAACCATCCTTGTGCATCAGTTTGATTTTTTTGTCATTGTTCGGTAATCTTATACTTTTTTGACACCACATGGATTCTCTTAAGCGTGTCAGAAAAAGTGATCTAACAATGAACAATGACATTAATGTCCAATGGATGTCATGAAGATGTCATTTGTGTTCTTCTCCCAAAAAATCAAATAAAATGAAATGAGGGAACGGCGGTTCCATCGCACCAAAATCCCAAGAAGACTTCTATAAGTCCATGCTTGGTGTATTCAAGGACACATTATACACCAACCAAAAGATTTCTTCATCTAATATCATACAAAGCAGGTGTTCGAGAAACCTTGTTGATCTAGAATTTCAAGAAAGGTTGGAAAAGCAAGTTTAATTTTTGTTGTCTTCCTAAGTGTTTTTTGTTAAAATACTTGGAGTTTTGTGTCGGTTCCAAAACCTTATTTTCTACTTAGTTCAAGAACAAATTAAAGGGAGGACAAGGAGATCAAGACATATTGTGAGAACTAGTCAACTAGGTATACAAATCTCTACTTCTATTCAAAAGTTTAATTTATTTTTATGAAACACTCTAAGGACCCTGCTACAAAAGTTGGCTTACACAACGGAAAATACATGACAATTTTTGTGAAACCGTCATCTTAAACAGGATTACACTATAATAACCTGAAATTACGATGAACCTATGATTTTCTTTGACACAAGGAAAATTTAAGATTTAATTATGTATGACGATATGAAGCTCATGATCTGAGTAAATATCAGTATATGTTTGAGTTCTCGGTAAATTAATTACGAGACTCAAAAATAGTTGGCTTTGGCAAATATAGGCCTTTTTGAGAAAAAAGGTAAAATAGGAATTTTGATTTTTATTTCGGTCAAAGTTGACCATTGAATTTGACTTGCCCACCAAGTAAGCCTCCCTTGGCTTGCCACCTTGCATGGATTTGTGGGAAATTACTTATCTTTGGAGGGGTTAAATTGCAAATTTAAAGAAAGTTAGAAAGAAAAGAAAATGGGTAATGTATTTATATACATAAAATGCTATACTAATATGTGTGGAATTGGTCAGTCAACTAGAAGAAAAAGAAAGAAACAATTATATTTATGGATATAATATGTGTGGTCAAGAATTGGTCCAAAGTCCACATGTACAAGGAAGTTAGAAAAAGAAAGAAACAATATATGTATATGTACATATAATTAATAGGTGTGGTGGTTTTGTGTGGTCAGTTGTCCACATGTTCAAGAAGAAAAAAAAAAGAAAAAAAAAAGAGGAGAAAGGGCATAGAATAAAAAAGGAATAGAGGATAATTATCAAGTCAGCAGCCAACTTCTTCCTTCTCCTTCACGTCTCTCTCTCTTTCTCTCTATTTCACGTCCAGTTGGCTTGTGAAGGAAGTCAGAAAAAAGAGATTAATTAAGGGAAAAAACAGAAGCCAACTTCAGCCAACATTTTTCCCTTCCTCTTCACGTTTTTCTCTCTCTTTTTCCCATTCGTTCTCCATGGGCGTTGCGCGCGGCTGCCATCGTTGGAGGTCCCGTCTCCGGCCAGCCACCGCCGCACGCGCCGGTGAACCTTGCAAGTCATCAACCAAGTGTCCAATAGCCGGAGTTTGGCCGCGTCACTTACCGCCATTCGCCGGAAAAGTGCCAAGAAAGTTTCGGTACATAAACTTTCAAGCATGGTTTTGGGTGCAATCCAAGCTCTATTTTGTGAGCCATTGATTTCGTTGAGTTCCACTCATCGAGAGGAATAAAGCCCAGTCCATCACTACTCCGATCGTCGCCGGAAATTTTCCCGGTCCGCCGCCGTCTTCTAGTTCGTTTTCTTACATTTTTGAGAAAACTGAACGCCGTTTGAAGAAGTCGACACCAGAAATGGGTTCCTCTCGTCAAGATCTTCGAAGCGGTGCCCATCTTTACCCCTTTCGCCGTCGGTCAACGCTGGTCAACACCCGGTCAAAGCTGGTCAATGTCGGTCAACACCGGTCAACGCCCGGTCAAAGTTGGTTAACGCCAGTCAACCGTCGATGAATTTTTGAAGATCGCCTTTCCGGCCTATTTTTGACGTTCTGGACATGTTTACAATCTCGGAATTGCGAGATGGAATCTCAAAGGTTAAGAATGGCAATTAAAAGTTCAACTGCTCGAAATCAAAAAGTGTTTTGAATGTCCAGCAGGAAGCGTTTTACTCACCGAACGTCATCGAACGATCTCGGTAGTAATCTTGACTACTTTAAGTCATTTATTGAATTGATTACATGCCTATTTATATGCTTTGAATTGAATATCAAAATATATATATGTTTATATATTTGATGTTCAAGTTAATTAAGTGAAATTGAATTAGAATGAGATATGTTGTATGTTTTTATAATGAATGTGTTATGGATGGCACATCTTGCAGTTATGGTGTGCCAAAACTCTCTATAAAATGGTTTTTATTGCAGGTTTAAATTTTGGGTATTAAGAAAAATAAGTCGTTATGCTGCCGGATTTTTATTAAATCCAACCATAATTGGCGATTGAACTTATAATTGGTTTTATAAGTTCCACTCTCAGAATAAGGTGAATAAGGTCAATACAACTCCGCCTACAGCATGAACAAACTGTTTTGTTGCATGAAGTGTTTCTCTAAGAAATCATGAATTGACTTACATGATTTGTATGTTATGATGTTTATGATATGGTATAGTATGTTATGTTACGATGTGTTATGATACAGTGTAGTATGTTATGTTACGATGTGTTATGATACGGTGCAGTATGTTATGTTACGATACAGTATGTTATGGTATGTTATGGTATGATATAGTATGTTATGATGAAGTATGTTATGGTACGCTATTTTTATGCTATAAATAATGTATGTTATGTTATATGTTTGATATCGTGACATCATAAAGCATGTTCATTGATATTGAACCACATGACAAGAACAAGTTTTAAGATATGAGTTAAAACAAGTTAAGATTGTTGTGTCGTACTGACTTGCCACAAGGGCGGGTTTAAACGGTATGTTCCATGGTTTGAGTTGGATTGGACTGGCTGCCTCAGCTACTCCATGTTAAACGATTTGTTTCATGGTTTGAGTTGGAATGGACTGGCTACCTTCAACCACTCCATGGCTATGTACCACAGTACGTGCATGCATGGTATATAAGGAAACAGAACTAAGTTAATTTATAAAATCATAATTGATTCATAAGAAATCATAATCGGTTCATGCATTCTTGCACTTAAAAATATTTTGTGGATTGAATATTATACTTACTGGGCATTAGCTCATTACTTACGTTCATGCTGTAGGTAAGCAACCTAACGACAATACATGATGAAAGACTGTGGAGAGGGCGCTGCGGATTGTGAAATGTGGGATGGACACCGCCACAGGTTTTGAAAAATTATGTTTATGTTATGTATGTTTACATTATGATGGTATGATGAGAAAAAGTTAAGTATATATGGCAAGCGAGTTGCCTCATGTTGTACCGATCCGCATTAGATTGGGTCTGGTCCACGGTTTACGGTTTATGAATGATAGCTTTCGAATGAAATGTGAAAGCTCGGTACTCGAGTGAGTACATCTGAATAAGTTAAGTTTATATATGAGAATAAGTTTAAGTTTAAGGTTTTATGTCATATGTATTATGTGAAAAAAAAAAAATACTCTATAAATGGGGTAAATTTAGGTTAAGTAAGTAATGTAACGACCCCCATTTGCGTGGTCGGTCCTACGTGGGTGGTCGGGGCGTGACATACACGACGATTTTGATGAACCGTCGTGTAATCCACCGGATTACACGACGGTTTTGCTAGAACCGTCGTGTAATCCGGCAACATTTCAAAAAAAAAAAGAAAAAAAATGATTACACGACGGTTATATAAAACTATCGTGTAATCCTCCGAAAATTTTCAATTTTTTCAAAATTTCAAATTAAAAAAAAAAAGGATTGCACCACAGTTTTTATAACCGTTGTGTAATCCTCCAAAAATTTTCAAATTTTCAAAATTTCAACAAAAAAAAAAAGGATTACACGACGGTTTCTAAAAATCGTCGTGTAATCCTCTGAAAATTTTCAAAATTTTCAATTTTTCAAAAAAAAAAAAAGGATTACATGATGGTTTGAGCAAAACCGTCGTGTAATCCTCTGAAAATTTTCAAATTTTTAAAATTTTAAAATTTTCAAAAAAAAAAAAAAAGGATTGCACGATGGTTTTTAAAACCATCGTGTCATCCTCGGATTACACGACGATTATAGTAAACCGTCATGTAATCCTCCAGAAATTTCCAAATTTCATGCTTTGGAATTCGCACAAAAACTCATTACTTAAATACACTTTTCTCTTCATTTATCATCATTTTCATCTTCAACCCTCTAGACAACTCAAACTTTTCTCCTCCCCACCTCCTTCACTTGCCCGCCCCTCCCCCCCAACTTAAAATCCGGTCACGCCGCCGCCGCCACTTCAAACTTGTCCCAAACCACCGCCATGGCCCTGGTTTTTTTCCACCGCCGCCGCCGTTGTCACCACCTCTCTCTCTTGGTGTTCCCATCAAGGCCGTGACTATTTTTCTTTAAAGAAAAGCAAGCTGACTTTCACATTGCTCAATTTCTTGTTTTCTAACAAAACTATGAATATACAATGCTTTAATAACTTGCGTGGGGTGTAATTTGTAGTGCTGTTTGAATGTTTTTTTTTTTTTTTTTTTGTTGCTCTTTGGAAATGAATGTTTTGTGCACGGTTTTGGCACTTTACACACATTTTTTAACATGGTTTTTATCCGCCCACCACATGCTCGATGAAAATGCCAAAATCGATTTTTGTTTTGGATAATCATATGAAATTTGATTCTAATGTAATGTGTACCATTACACACGGTTTTGCTCAAAACTATCGTGTAATTAGGCTTGAATTAAAAAATTGGGTTTTTTTTTTGCGATGGCACACATTACATGACGGTTTCGCTCCAAAACCATCGTGTAATGTGTGCCATCGCCAAAAAAAAAAGCCAATTTTTTTTTAATTTAAGCCCAATTACACGACGGTTTTGGAGGAAAACCATAATGTAAAGTTCTTGATTTGCGGCGTTTGCTACTGTATTTCTTGATTTGACGACGGTGTGAACCGTCGTGTAATATTGAGATACCACGACAGTTATGGAACCGTCATGGTATCTTCCACGATGCTGGATTACACAACGGTTGTCTAACCGTCATGTAAACTTTGCACGACGGTAAATAACCATCGTGTAATCCATAATTTTTACTAGTGGGAAAATATTGGACTTGGCTATGTATGGAATTTAGAAGTGACATATACATGGTGATTATTGTGACAAGTTAAAATGATTATTTTGTATGATTTATGCTTGGTCAAATATGGCAATGTTTAAAAAATGAGACTATTAATTAAAAGCTTCATGTTTATAGGAGGTATCAAGTATTTTAAATGTCTTGACATCAAAGCCTTGATGAAATGTCTCATACTTGTATAAATACTATAACTTTGATGAGTTTTAGTATGGACCTCACTTTGAATGGATGCTGAAGTAAGGAACTTTTTAACAAAAACTCAAATCTTTACAAGTTATGAGGTATGTGACATGATATGAAAAGTTTGAAACTTTGATGATTTTATAGCATGCTAGGCTTACAAAGAAAAATGATAACGATTATGTGTATATCTCAAGATAAGTAAGTTCGAGTTCAAATGAGTAGTATGCACCTTACTAAACTTTTTATCGTTGGTTTTGAGGGAAAAAAAAATGTGATTTGGACATAAGAAAAAGTACAAACTTTACAAACAGGAAACTTCTTAAGAATGACAGAAAATAATGCAGATTTTTTCTTAAAATAATGCTAAAAAGATTTGGCTTAAAGAATTTTCATTTTTGGGGTAAAAATATAAAAATGGGAAACTTAGGGGCTGAATTAAGACCCACGAATTTTCAGTTCAGCATTATAAAACAAGAGGAGTTTTGTATCAAATTTTGGTACCAAATGGAGGTCAAATGGACTAGACACGCTGAGAGGGCCTAAAGCGTAATACCTAGAACTTGCATGTTACTATTTCCTTTTTAAGGAATTAATTTCATACTATGAAATTATTCGTGAAAAAGCTTGATTTAGAGCTTTTGATCAATTTTGTGAATTCTTATGGGTCAATAAGACTCAAAAATAGAATGCTAAGACTAGCAAACGGCCTTTTGAGTCGAAAACGGCGAAAAAGTCCGTGAATTTACAAAAGTCAAAGGTTTGATCAAAAAGTCAACTTTGACCAAGAAAAGTCAAAGAGTTGACTTTACGGTATGAGGAAATGCAGTACAGAAAGGATACTGCGAAAACCTTCCTTATGGTTAAGATAGGAAGAATAGACCTTAGAATCACCCTAGAAAATCAAGCACACTAAGTTAAAAATCAAGGGCAAAAAGGGCTCGGAAAAATAAGGAAAAAATTATACGGTCCAATTTCACACAGATAAATTTTTGTACTTCAGTACAGTATAAAAATACTGTGTATTAGTGAAGCACAGTATTAAAAATATCTGTGTGGCACAAAAATGGATAATTTTTGAAGAAAACCAACCAAACAAGGCCCTAGGGTGAGGTAAGGGTGATGACCTCATGTGGCATCTTAATTATGATGTCATTAAGCTTAATTAAGCTTAGAAAAAAATTAGAAGGCTCTAGAGACTCCCCCTTGGCCAGCCACCTCATTGGCTTCTCCTAGAAATATCAAAAATTGTGGGGCAAGTTCACAAGTTACCTAAAGTTTCCAAACCTCTATAAATACCCATGGATCCTATTCATTTTATTCAAGAAATGTGGGGAAACTCTTGCCATTTTCTTGCTTGAAATTCAGCAGCCAAGAGGGAGAGAGGGAGGAGAGGAAAACCAAAATTTTTTTAGGGCTTATGCTTGAAGGGTGTTTAGATTTGCAAGGGAGAAACCAAGAAAAAAGTTTAGAAATTTTGTGGGTCTCTTGGGTGAGTGGCCGAGTGGGAAAGGAAGGAGAAAGGGATAGGAGAGTTGGAAATTTTTGAGGGCTTTTACTCAAGGGGAGTTCAGCTTTGGGTAGATCAACCAAGGAGCCAACCAAAAAATTTTTGGTGCCCCAAATCCAAGTGCTGCCGTGGGGTGAAGGAGAGCTAGGGAGAGGAAGAAATTGTGGGACCAAAACCTAACTTTGGTCTAGGTAAACCCTTGAATCCTAACTCTTCAATTTTGTGTTCAATTTTGAAGTTTATTTGTGGTTCAAATTGGTTTGTAAGGACATAAGTCCACCTTTAAATTTTCTGCCCTAGCTGGTTGCTTGTGCTTGATTTGTAGATCTAGGAGTGTATGGCTTGATTCTTGCTTATTTTGTGCTTGATTTTGGATTGAATTTCATGCTAGATGCTTAGGGTTGTGTGTCCCCTGTTTTGGTTCAAAAATCTGCCCTAGGCAGTGGGCATGTGGCTGCTAGCTAGGGATGAAATGGTTGATACTTGAATAAAATGTATGCTAAACTTTAGAATCATGCAAGCGCTAGGTTTTGTGCAATTCGGGTTCGGCTTGCATGGATCCATTTGAGCGACTCATGGGTTCATGTGGGACGTTAGAAGTACTGTGTGTTTTATATGTAGGCTCCCGAAGTGGTCGGTCGAGTTAGATTCGCGAAATAGGACGTAAACCGGATTAAACAACCGAAACTGCCAATTCGGATTCGAAACTAGCCAGTTTCGGGAAAGTGAAAATTTAAGACCTTTAGAGGCTGAACTGGGTAAAACTCGAAACACAAAAGTTGTTCAGAACAATTTTTCCTAGGGGGGAGCATGGACAGAATTCCAAAATGAGGCTCCAATGGCCTCCGTTTTTATGAAAACCCGTGGCTAGTCTGCCCAGACCCAGTTTTAAGGATCAGCCAGTTTCAAACAAAAACTGATGCAGATGCAAGTAGAATTAGATTTTTTGTAAAACAAGAAAGTTTTAGCATTTTTCAAGAGCTACAACCTTCGTGAAGACAAGTTTTTGAAATTCTGGATAGATCTTTAAACTGACATTGTTTTATAAAGGGTGTGCAGGGAACCGAAAATTCCTGTACAGGAGTTTTTGAAAAACTGTATTTTGTTTAAAACCGCTATTTTTAATCATGAAAACTGTTCCAAAGGTAGTTTTCAACCTTAAATGACTTTTATAAACATCCATTTTTAAAGATAGGAATTTTCGCAAAAGGATCAAAGGATTTCAAAGCCAACTTACTCAAATTGTCAAAAAGAGTAAGAAAATAATGTTTTCAAAATAAAATGGAAATTTTATGGTAAAAATTGGTAATCAAGCCGATTACGGACTGTAACTGGGAATAGTACCCGAGTTATCAGGCTTAGCCCCAAAGCCCAAGATTAACCTTAAAGGGTTGATCACTAGTTGACCAAATGTTAGCTATGGTTAACCCAACATTTAATTAAGTGAAACCTTAAGGGTTACCCAATGTAACCCTAAGGATTTCCAAGAGCATAAAAATGGGCCAAGAGAAGAGGGTTAATGAAATGAACCCGATAATTTATGTTATCCGAATAAAGCCCAAGGTTTTGACAAAACCTCGCGATATATTAAGGGCCTAGTCCAAGAGGTTATCCAACGTGGCCTCCTAAGGTATAATCAAAGAACGATTTCTCCCAAGCAGTAGGGAAACAAATTTAGGACTAAGTAAGATTCAGGTAAGTGGGACATACAACTAGGATTTAGTAAGCATGTTGGTAGGACACCAACATTGCGCAATGGGAATTAAATTCTCACCTATGTCCTTATTCAAGCAGGAGAAGGCCTGCAGCTGTACTCTGTGGAAGGACAGCGTCAAAGCGGACATAGGGAAAGAGGTAAGTACAACTCCGCCTACAGCATAGGCTCTAATTGGTGCTTACCCAAGTATGTTAGAAGCATGCTAGGAATATATGTTAATTGTTGCTTTGATATGATTGTTGTATGCTTTGTGGCATGTTAGACTGAATGCTATGCTAGGTTGTTATGAATGATATGCTATGTGATATGTCATGTAATATGCTATGTAGTACGATGATATGCTATGTATGCTGAAGGATATGTAAGCTGAGCATGTAAGGTAAGATACAATGTATGTTATGTTTTATGCAAAGAGTGACATCACGATGCATGTTCACTAAATACAAGATGAGATTAAAGAATAAGAAAGTAAGATGGCAAGCAAGCTTGCCAGTGTCATACCACCCGTCCGAGGTCGGGTTGGACTATGGTTTGAGTTGGACTGGGCTGGCCGCCCCAACCACTCCATAGTCGCGCGCCGGGTACAGACACTTATGTAAGGGCCCTAAGCAAGATAAGTAAGTAAGTAAGAATGAAGAAAGTTAAACGAGCATAACTGGACCATGCATATGCTATGTTATGCCATGAAGTGATATGTATGCAAGTATGAGATACGTTATGATGTATGATGTTATGTGATGCTAGGTTAAGTTAAGTTAGAAAGTGTATGCTAGGATTATGTTTGTGGTGTCGCGGCTTAGATAGTTGTGCTTACTGAGCGTTAGCTCATAGTTTGACGTCTATGCTGTAGGTAAGCCACCTGACAGCAATGGGTGATGCAAGATGGACGTGCGAGGCGGGGCACACTATGAAATTGTGGGATTACGATGCCGCTACGCGTTTCGTTCAAATATGTATTTTCTTAGGTTAAATAATTTATTCACGATATGCTTATTACGTTTAGACATATATAAACTAGTATAAAAAAAAAATTTCTGCTGCGTTTCGTTAAATAAATAAATACGACAAGATAAATTAAGAGGTAAGTAAGTTAAGTATGTATGTTAAGATAACGGCCTGTGCTAGGCGGGTCGTTACATAAAGTGTCGAAAAAGACAACTTTTAGGATCAAACAGCAAATTAAGTTTTCAAAGCAGTATACAGGTCTATAAAACTGTAAATACTACCTTATGAGGCTTGATTGGGTGTTAGACCTGATTGGTTAGTGATTTCAGTTTAGGAGAACCCGTTAGGGGTTAAAACATAAATATTGTCAAAATTGGGATCAAGAAAAGTTATAAAAACTGTTAGAAAACAGCAAACTGGGCAAATTGCAAACTGTCGTAGGGCATTTTCTGTGCAGGAATAAAGTTTACTCGACAGTGTTGAAAAAAAAATGATACTAATAAATAAATAAAAACAAGTTAAGGACTAAACTGTCAAAAAATTATCAAAACTGGGGTAAAAATATAATTACAAAAAATGCAGCGAAAACTGATTTCTTCGGCTGTGAAAACAGCCGTTAAACAGTTTTAAAGATAGAAAAATAATACCAAATTCATTGCTAAGAAGATAGGAACTTTTTACAATAAAAATGGTGGCAAAAAAATAAATATCCCACCGATTATTTGTTAAAAAGGGTAAAATTGCTTTTAGAAAAATTATAAAAACTTCTTTAGCACAGAAATTAACCCCACATAGTTAATACAAATTATTTGACAAGTGTTTAAATTATAAAACATCACTGACATGAACGGAACATAGATCATTAAAAAAAATTACTATGCTAAAGGGAACAAGACAAGTTTTACAGGTTCAAAAACCTTAAAACACGTTAAAATGTTTAAATATCATGAATGATAGACTATGAGTTTAGTAGGGGTTTATGTATAAGTTATATGATGCTTGTCATATTTTTGCGAGATTAAGTTTGTATTTGTTGAGTGTAAGCTCATTAGTATATTTCATACTGTAGGAAAAAATACCTGCAGCTTAATTTGGTGGGCCATGGAGATGATGCGGCAAGTGAAGGGCAATGGCAGTGTGGGAGACCACTACGCAGATTTTTTCACAGACTCTTTTGAACTATAGACATATGCATATATGTTTAAATAATTTGTACCATGCCACATATGTGATGTTTCAAAACTTCGGTTAAATATGAGGATTATGTGTGACTTTATAATTTGTTAAACAAGCAATGTGTATGCATGGTAAAATTTACCTATATGGATTAGTTTATTTACGTTGTGCAAAAAAAAAATTTATTCTAAAATTTTCAGTAAGTTTAAGTATTTAAAGTTGAGATTTAATTTCAGTAAGCATGGTAATGGCCTACGTACATAGTTGAGTCGTTTCAAAGTTGGAATCAAAGCCAATACATTTATGGTGATATAGATAGAGTGTTATGGGACTAGTAACTCGTTCAACTTCATTTTTTTTTTTTTTTGAAACATTAGAACCACTAAATTTTCAAGGACAAAAATTCTTTAAGGATGGTGCATTGTAATAACCAAGTTTTTACGGACTCGTAATTTCCTTATATATATAAAGAAATTACGAGTCCGTAAAAATTTGGTTATTATAGTAAAGATGCCACAAACCGGTAAGGAAATAAGTTCGGATTAGTTTTTTTAAGAACTCAAAAAGAATAACTCACAATATGAATAAACATCAAAAACTACTTCCATAATCTGAAAATCCTTATAAAGCCGAATTTACAGATTGTAAAATTCCTAACCTACCCTTAAGGATAAACACGCCTATAATAGGATAAAGACAATAAATTTCAAATTTTAAACTTAAACTTAAACTTAAAACTAAAATAGGATTACAAAAAAAATCAAATTTTGATCAGACCTTGTTTTGAATTTTGAACTTTTTGAATCTTGAAAACGTAATCTTAACTTGATTTTTTGTTAGAAAACACACCCACATCAGCTTGGAACCCCTTTGCATGTGTATCCCGGAATGGACATGCAAGTTAGCCATGCAATGGCTTAATGGACGTGAATGGCTGATTGGCTCTCCTCCGGATCAACTTTGATGAGTAAAACCAATCTCTGTTCATCGTCAGATGTAAACACACTCTCTTTTTGTTGTAGAACTCTCTGGACTAAGTTATTCAGCTCTTCCTTGAATCTTTTAGCTCGAGCCCTCATCACCGGACCAACTGGAACTTCATTCGGTTCGTGAGTATTCCTTACAGCCCTGATTTCCTCATCACCATTGACTACTATACTTGACGAAAATACAAACTATAGTTATTCCTAAACGAAACGGCAAAATGTTAGTCAATATAATAATTATCGTTTGATCAAAAAATTATTAACTAATTAGGTCATCATATTAATGACCAAAAGGTCATATGTTGTTTACATTACTACTGTCGAAAATTTTTTAGAATGGTAAATCTTATAGTAAGGTACCAAAAAACATAGGAAATCTATGTTATGACCAAAAAAGCTACAAGAGACAATAGACGTTGTAAGAACTTACCCTCAAATGTTTAACATGGTTAATGTTAGATTATTATCCAAAACACAAATCCATTTAAAGCATAATAAAACAAATAAAACAAAAACAAAGAAACAAACACCATTACCTCAGATATAGACCTGAGCTAAGCTAGAACGAGGCTAATGCAAGTGAGAGGAACTACAAGTGGACTAGAAGTTAAGTCTACAACCTTCTTCAACTATGGTGGAGAGAGAGAGCGTGAGGTGAATAGAGAGAACAAGGATGGGGAGAGAGTGTGTGGGTGAGAGAGTTGAGCTATAAATCTTCAACACCCCAACGTTGTAGAGGGAGAGCGTGAGGTGAGGGTGAGAGAAAACGAGGGAAAAAATGAGAGAGATAGAGAGAGAGAGAGAGAGAGTTATATATGGTGGGGGTGGGGGTTGGGGTGAATGGGCGGGCTTGCTAGGTGTAGGTTGGAAAGTGTGGAAAATTTAGGGTTTAGGCTTGCCTGAATATGTGAGGTCATTTTCGACATTTTAAAACCACCTCAATTGTTGGAGATGATGTCGCAGTGCAGTATTGAAAGGAAACAGAGTGGTGCTAGTTTTAGTAGTATTTTTTCTATAAGTGCTATTTATTAAATTAACCCTTAAAAGAAAGATAAATAGAGAGACAATTTCTAAGAAACCAATGTTGAAGACCTAAGATGGTGGATGGCCTTGTGATTCTTCTTCCTTGCTTGGCTTTCCTTGGGCTTCAACTTTCGCATGTGGCATATACATTAATCGCTGATAGCGGAATGAAAGACTACGATTGTCTCTCCGAACATGTCTTCAAGTTCGGTTTGTTAATCAATCGCGTTTACTCCAATATTTAAACAATCATTGATTTTGGATACTTGGATATTTTATTAAATCTAAAGACAATTTGTCAAAATTGAATATTCAGAAGGCGCACAACTTGTCAACCAACAGAAAATTTTTATATCAGTTTTAGTGTAATTCTACAAGAATTAACCATTTTTTTCTTGTATAGAAGAACTGACTACTCAAATAAATGATCATTACTTACGGACATTAGAATATTGAAAAATAAAATAAAATTGCTCACGATATGATCTCGTACAATATTTAAAAGAGTGAATGATGCTCAACTTTTCACTCTCCTTTCTTCATGCCACGTGTCACATCTCTATCTCTCTCTCTCTGTTTTATTTATTTATTTATTTTTTTTTTTTTGGTCCTTTCTCACTCTCGTCCAAAAGAGTGACCACTCCTCGTACCCAAACAAAACACCTTAAACTAAAACTCAAGTTAAAATCTATTCAATTTGAAACATATAATTGAAGGAAAGATAAAAATGTTTTTATAACAAGGGGGAGAAGGAAGGAAATATGCCCAAAACTAACTTATGTATGGTAAATAGTACATTTACAAAGCATATTCATGACAAAAATTATCTCACAAATATTATTGTAAATAAAATAAGTGTGTTAAATATCATATTTATCACAAGTAATCTTTACCCCCAAACATTTTTTAAATATTGCTTTAAACATTTAGAAAAAAAAAATTTATTTGCTCTAATTTCTTTTTTTTTTAAATCTAATAATCTGAGGTGCCCCTCCTGAATTGAACGAGTAATTTAACTAACTAAATGCAAATAATTATGAAATATTGTGTGTCCTCTAAGCTAACAGGGTAAGATATTCTTCTCTCAAAAAAAAAAAACAAAAAACAAAAAACAAAAAACAAAACAAAAACAAAAAGATATGATATTCCAACTTGCACAGAAATAAGATAATTAAGCGTGATTTAATTAAATAGTAATAATTAAGAGAGGGTCTTGCTTGAAATAACATGTCTAGATTTTGATTGTGGGTGTCGAAAGAATTGGTCCAAAGTTTACCTATCAAGTCAATCCAATAAAGTCATTTAAGGACCATGAAGTCATATTAGTTCTACTTAATTTTAAGTTGATGCAGATGGCTTCTTTGACTAACAAAATTATTCATTTGTCAAGTCTCGCATTAGAAATGTTCTTGCTTTAATATTTAGACCATCTGCCAAATTTTCTTTCCCCAATCATGTCTAACTAATCAATTAATTAAACCTCATTTTAAAAATTTAAAAATTAAAAAAAAAAGAGAAAGTTTTAAATGCTTTTAGAATGTTTTTAGTCAATAATCACGTATTTTCATGACTAATTCCGCTTTAAAAGTTTTTTTTTTTTTGGTGAATGCTTAAAAAATATATATCAAAAGCACATACTGATGTGCAAAATTCAACCGTATCTCACTGGTGACAGCCGGTAATTGGTGTCCTACCATGATACTTAAGTGTGTGTTTGGTTGGAGCGATTGAGGTATGAAAGGTGAAAAGAAACCTTGTTTGGTTGGATAGAAAGTGGGAATGAGGGAAACAAGGGTTATATGCAAAAATGCCATAAATTTGATAATTTCTTATATTTATTTATTTTTGAATAAAAAATGGCTTTTTATAACTTAAGGCAAAAAGTCAGCTCTTACAATAGTGCCAATGAACTTAGGCATAGAATCAAGCCATACAAAATCAACAAACTGTGAAGCTGCAAAGGATGCCAAACAGTAGGCTACGCCATTCTCTTTACGAGAAGTGTAGCAAACATTATTACTATATACTAAAGTAGAGGGGATTTTTACTGTTCCCTCTACAGTGCGTTACAGTGCTTTTTTCCTTTTTTCTTTGGTTTTCGCAGGCTTATCTACAGTAATGTACAGTATCATACAGTGCAATTACTTTTTTGCCCTTATGATGTTGCCTACCGGGTGAGAGCACCACAGTAAATGGGCGGTTTTGCCCCTATAATGCTGTGAGAATCGATTGGCCCTCGATTCCTCCACTGCAGGTCACTGTCACTGTTCTTTCTACAGTGATTGAACAGTGCTTTTTGGTTTTTTTGGTTCATTTTTCCTTCTTCTGCTACAGTACTGTACAGTTTTGTACAGTACTACACCACCGGCAGACCACCACCGGCGGACCACCATCTCCGTCACAGCCCCGCCGTCACCAATCCCACCACCAGCAGACCACCATCTCCGTCACAGGCCCGTCGTCGCCCAACCTTTGCATTTTCTTTATGTCTGACGGTGATTGAGCACTGTGCCCCCGGTCGGACCCATGTCCTCGAAGTAGATTTTCTTGTCGAATTTCAGGCCGTTCAGGGACTCGGTGAAGGAGTTCGGCGGCGACGACGAGGACGACTCGCCGGAGCTCGAGCCCGTGATTTCCATCTGCCGGCGATTGCTGCGACGGTGGCGGCGACGACCGTGGTAGGAGTGGGAGTAGGAATGGGAGTATAGTTAGTGGGAGAGGAGAGAGAGAGAGAGAAGCCATTCAAAGCTCATGAAATTGTTTTTTGCGAGGAGAGAGAGACGGTGAGTGTGGAGGAGGGGGGTGAGTGTATTTTGGGCCATGCCAGCTTAGAGAGAGAAAATGATGAGAGAGAGAGAAAACGATGATGAGAGAGACGGTGAGTTGCGGAGGAGGGGGGTGAGTGTATTTTGGGCCATGCTAGCTTAGAGAGAGAAAATGATGAGAGGGAGAGGAGAGAGAGAGTGTGGTGTTGTGTATGTATGTGAGTGGAACATTGTCCAAGAGAGAAGAGAGAAAGTGCAGTGTCGAAAAGCAGAAATAGAGAAAGAGAAAGAGAGAGACAGAAATGTATGTACTTTTACGGAGCTTTAGAGGCAGGTTTTTACAAAGCTCTCTCTCTATAATACTTCTCTCTCTCTCTCTAAAAGTATTAGGGTCTTTCCTTTTACTCTCTCAACTATCACAGTCTCAATCGTAGTTTTATGAAAATAAAAATAATAAAAAAAAGTTTTCCAGTTTTCTTTTTCCTTTTTCTTTCTTTTTTTCTTTTTCTTTTTTTTGGGACGACAAACAGGGTAAAAGGTAATTTTCCTTTTTGCCAGATGTGTATAGGAGTCCATATGGTCTGTTTGATGCATGGGACGCATTATTTGGATTTGTTGTTTTTCTCAAATAGCCAACCTGCCCTTCCTTATATTACCATCTTATTTTTCAACCCTTTTTTTATTGCAAAAATTAAAGACATTTGAAATTATATTATTATTACTATATATTAAAGGAGAAGGAGATTTCACTATTCTTTCTATACAAGATGAACAGTGATTTTTTCTTTTTTTTTTAATTTTCGCAGTTCAAGCTACAGTAATGCACAGTCCCGCACAGTGAAATTATGGTTTTGCCCTTCTATTTTCTTCTTTTTTTTCGGATCCGCACAGTGAAATGCCCATTTTACCCCTCCTAGGCTGCTCTGTCACTGTTCCCGACTGCGTCATTCACTGCTCATGAATAGTGAAATTACTGTTCATTCACTGTTCAACGAATGGTTTTTTTTTTTTTTTTAACGTTTGCTGCTGCTGTTGTTTTTTTTTTTTTTTACTTTTTTTTTAACGTTGGCTGCTGTTGTTTTTTTTTTTTTCCCTTTTTTTACTTTTGTTGTTGTTGTTGTTTTTTTTTTTTACTTTTACTATTGTTGTTGTTTTTTTTTTTTTTAAACTTTTGCTGCTTTGCTTTACTGCTCAGTGAATAGTTTTTTTTTTTAAACTTTTGTTGTTTTGCTACAGTTGTTTTTTTTTTTTTTTTTTTGCTGTTTTATTACAATAAAAAGATGTAATATTTCACTGTTTAATAAAAAGTGAGTTTTTTTGTTGTTGTTTTTGCTGTACGGTTATTTTTTTCTACAGTAATACACAGTAGCTATTTTTTCTACATTAAACTGTCGATTTTACCCCTATCCTATGTACTGATTTTGGCTTATCTATAGTGGAATGACGGTTTTGTCCTCATATATTTTGCCTTTTTTTCACGCTAAATTTTACCCATTAGATTCTGATTTATTGTTGTATTGTGTTTTTGCTCACTTTGCCTTTTTTTGATTTTTAAACAATTTTTTTACTTTAAATTTTTTATCTTTATTTCGGATTTTTTTTTGTGTGTTTTTTTTGTTTCTTTTGTTCTATTTTTTAAAGACCATTTTTTTTAAGGATTCTACATGCAATTTTTTTTTCTTTTTTGTTTGTTTTGTTTTATATTTTTAAAATAATTTTTTTTTAGTTTTTGTATGTATATAACCTGATAAATTTTTTTTATTTTTTTAAAAATAGTAAAAAAAAAGAAAATGAGTTATATATTTTATTTTATTATAATGTTTTTGTTAGTATTAGTTTTTTCCGATTCTTTTAAGTTTAAAGATTTTTGTTCTTTTTTCCTGTTTTATTTTTGTTTTAATTTTTTCCTTTAAATGAGTATAACTACAGAAGATTTTTTTCTTTTTTGCTTTTGTTTTTGTTTTTATTATTGTTAGTACTATTGTCATTTTGATTTTGTATTTTCATTATTGGGAGAAATCTTGAGAAGAATTATATTGATTATAATTATAATATTTATCTTAACCAACTATTTTAATCAGATAATACTCATTTTTTTAATTTATTTTTTCTTCATTTCCCGTGCAACGCACGGTATTTGACTCGTGGTCACTAAAAGCAAGAGTAATGACATCTCCAATGTTAGAGTTAGACAGGTATATAAAGAAATACTCTGAGGCCCAAAAAAAACCAATCCTATCTAATGCGGATGGGTTGGGAGGAAATGGAAGAAAACAAAATTGGGAGGGAAATTGGTCAAAAATCTCTGGTTTAAAAGAATAAATAAGGAGCAGAAAATTTTTTTGATGATGGTAAATAATATACATATGGTGAAAAATGTGTCTACGAAGCAGAAATGTGACAAAAATTATCTTTAAAAAATTAGTATAAATAAATTAGTTGTGGTAAATTATACATTAATGATAAATAGTGTATTTACGAAACAAATTTACGTAAAATTACCCTCAAAATTTTTGTAAAGAGACAATGTGTCATAAATATGCTACTTACCTCAAAAATCTTCAAAAATATGCTATTTACTTTAAATATTTAAAAAAAAAAGTGATCTATTTGTTGTAATTTCTCGACCAAAAAAAAAAAAGAAAAAAGAAAAATTGATCTTACAATAATTGACTTTTGTCAATACAAAAATATACATAATACTAATAAATCTAATTGTTTCTTACATAAGAGTGAATTTATAATCTCATAAATAAAATTAAATCATTCATTCCTCAGTTCCTTCTACTACCAAATTAAAGAATGAACAATCATTTATCTTCATGTCCTATAAACAATTTTGAAGAAATCCACTATCCTTTCCTTCATACTCTCCTTCCATCATACCTTACCCATCCTACCATCATTTCGTCCATCCAACCAAACGGACGCTAAATTTTGGCAATCAAAGGCCATAGCTTGCCAGTGATACACCATCTCTAGTTGGTTGAGTTATATTATATAACATGGACAAATATATAATATATCATTAAAATTCAAGGGCCTCATATGAAATTCTTAATTAGGTGTAATTACATGCATAACCTAACAGAAATACCGTATTTAATTTCACCTTTTCGAATTCCTCAACCACCATTAAAAAAAAAAAAAAAAGGGACTAGGCAATAGAAGTAGGTCAACTCTTGGACAAAAACAAAGCAAAATGACAGCAATTGACTACAAAATTTGTGAATTTTAAACTGCTGATCCGAAAGCTTTAAGAAACGGTCAATGAAATGATTCCAAACTATAATGTAAACCACTCCGTTCTTTTGAAAAATGATTTTTCAATTTGGAGGGGGGCAAAAGAAAAAGTGCACTATTACTAGTTGACCAAATCAAACTGGAAATTAAAAGAGAATTTCCTGGAAAGTAAAGTAAAACCCATCTTGAAGACCTGCCAAGTCTTTGCGATGTTCAGAAGTTTACAGATCAAATAATAGCAGAAATCGACTAGATTGACTAACAAAAATTACGACATAGAAAAACATTCTGAAAATGAGACCCAAGATGGTGAATGGCCATGTGGTTCTTCTTCCTTGCATTGTTTTCCTTTGGCTTTGGCTTTCTCATGCAGCAGATACATTAGCTGCTGGTAGCGTGATGAAGGACTGGGAATTCTTGGTCTCTCCGAACAATGTCTTCAAGTTTGGCTTCTTCAATCCCATTTTCTCCGGCAATCGCTATTTGGGTATCCAGTACATGAACTACAGTGAACTGAAGATAGTTTGGGTTGCCAACAGAGAAAATCCTTTGACTGATTCCTCAGGATATCTGAATATCACTGATGACGGAAACTTGGTTATTCATGACCAACGGGGAACTTCCATCACTGTAAACTCTGAAAAACCAGCAATGAGTTCAAACATCAGTGTTACACTTCTCAACTCGGGAAATTTGGTTTTGAAAGAAGGTCAACAGGTTGTGTGGCAAAGTTTTGATCATCCCACAGATACAATGCTACCAGGAATGAAAATTGGCTTGTTTGGTCTGAAGCTGAATCAACCCCGAATCGTGTCTCTCAAGTCATGGATAGGCCTAGGAGTTCCGGCTGTAGGAGCGTTCACTCTTGGTGTCGATCCAAACAATACAAAACAACTTATGATTTGGCGAAGAGGGGTTCCCTACTGGTGCAGTGGGAACTGGAATGGGAAAAACTTTACCTACTTCCTTCTCCATGACACAGAGAGCGGAAAAGGCTTAAAGTTCAGCCACGTATCAAATGAAGATGACAGCTACTTTACCTATACTTTGACCGACTATAATTTTTCGTGGATGGAGATGAACTCTACTGGGGGTATTCCCATCTTTCTTGGACAGCTTGATAAAGGTTGGTATTATGAATACGGACAAAACTGCGATGTAGAAAACAGATACACTCCCGAGGGTTGTATAAAGCAGCAGCCATCTGAATGCAGAAGTGGTGACAAATTTCAACTTACGTTTGGGACAATGGATGAATGGACATCCTCAGACAATCTCAGTCTGGGTCTTAAGGACTGTAGAGAAATATGCAGGAATGACTGCGCCTGTGAAGCTTATTGTTCTGCATCAGCTGATGGGTCCAGCTGTAAATTTTCTCATGGTAAAAGATTTGATAATATACCCATAGAGTGGGCACAATCGTTTTAAATTAGGAACAGCACATCACAAAATGACACCAGAGTTTCACAGAAACAGGATAGAAGCAGCGCAGCTCTGCCTGTTGTCCCACCTCTTTCTCCGCCTATTGACAAAGGTAAAGCTTAGAATTAAGTGAAACGTAATTATAATTCTCCTACATAGCATATACACAACGATATAATCATGCTTACCAAGTGCTTCATACCATCTCGATGGCAAATTTATCTTCATTATTTGAGCAAGCAAGTACAAAGTTCGGTCACAACATTCCACAACCTACTTACCAGCTAAGCTGCAACATTCTAAGCAGAACTGCCACCAAACTAGCAATTTTGTGCAACTGATAGATGAGCAACAAAAATTGCATTTTTGTAATTCCTACGATTCCATTCTTCATGTTTGCTGATTTAACAAAGCATAAGGAACTTTTATCTATCGACCATTCACTAAATTTTCTATTTTCCCCCTAGAAACTCCAACAAAGGGGCAGCAATGGGAAATCATTGTCATTCCACTGGTTTCCTTAGTTCTTCTAACTCTAGCCTGCTCACTATGCTATTTAACATGGCGGCAAAACTGTTTTAAAGGTATTTTCCTAGCCATATCTCACAAGATAATATGATATTAAATTTGATCCACAATTTAAAGATGTTTTCTTCTTACATTAAATAAGCAGGGAAAAGTCAGAGCAGCCAGAATCAAGTAGGCCGGGAGACAGAGCAATTCATACACGAGCTAGGAACTAGCATAGCAGCCATTGACAACGGTATCACACACACTTTAATGCTAAAAGGGCAGAAGGATCATGAATTGCCTCTGTTCAGCTTTTCGAGCATAGAAATAGCCACAGGAAACTTCTCTGAGGCAAATCAACTTGGTCAGGGCAGTTTCGGGCCTGTTTATAAGGTAGGACTAGATTATATAACGATTAAGGATTGTTTTGTCTTCTAAAGTTGCACTTGTAACATGTCTATTGAAAGTGAGAATGTTATAATTGTAGGGAACATTGGATGATGGGCAAGAGATTGCTGTAAAAAGACTCTCCGAAAGATCTGGACAAGGACTAGAGGAATTCAAAAATGAAGTTATGTTAATCTCGAAAGTGCAACACAGGAATCTTGTTAGATTATTGGGTTGCTGCATTAAAGGAGAAGCGAAGATATTAATTTATGAGTATATTCCCAACAAAAGCTTGGATACCTTCCTTTTTGGTTTGTTATAATTACTACTTATGCCTTATCCTTTTGTATAATGTGATTTTCTTTTTCCTTTCTAATTTTGTTTCAAGACATTTTGACATGTACTCCGTACATATTATTTTACAGATGAATCGAAAAGTCTTTTACTCGATTGGAGAAAGCCTGTAAATGTCATTGAAGGAATTACTCAAGGGCTTCTATACCTCCACAAGTACTCAAGATTGAAAATTATCCATAGGGATTTGAAAACCAGCAACATATTATTAGACAATAATATGAGCCCAAAAATCTCCGACTTCGGAACAGCAAAAATCTTCGGAGAGAATGAATCTCGAGCAAACACAAACCGAATAGTTGGAACATAGTAAGTTAACTAGTCTTTTTTCATTCTCCAAATTTACTAACACACCACGGAAACATCATCAAAGAAAAAAAAAATTCTTACATTTGTTGACTAACAAGGATTTTATGAAACATGAAACAGTGGTTATATGTCTCCTGAGTATGCAATGGATGGCCTATTTTCCGCTAAATCCGATGTTTTCAGCTTTGGAGTCATGATGCTTGAAATAATACGTGGCAAGAGAAACATAGGTTTCTATCAGTCAAACGACGCTCTAAACCTAGTTAGATATGTAAGTGCAAACAGCAAGCTTTAACTATCTTCTTGTGTCAAAGATTTTCTGTTGCTCTTTAGGGACCATAACTTCCACTCACATCTCGATCTAGGCATGGAATTTGTGGAAAGAAGGGAGAAGCTTGGAGCTAATGGATCCAGCACTGGCCGAAACGTGCTCAACAAATGAATTTAAAAGGTGTGTTCAAGTTTCCCTCTTGTGTGTGCAAGAAAGTGCGGCAGATAGACCAACCATGTCAGAAGTCGTGTCTATGCTTGGCAGTGATACGGGAATTCTTCCAGATCCTAAACAATCTGCTCTTTCTACTCTTGTACAAGTAAATGATAATGATTTTCCAGATAATCTAGGATTTTTCTGCAGCAATGATGCCACAAATTCAAGCATACATAACCGATAACGTTCCAAGTCATTAAACAACAAAGACACTTATATAGATTTGTTACGGAATTGGTGTTTCAAGGTTTGTTTGTTTGTCTTTTCTTTTTTCTTTTTTTTTTAAGGCTTCATAATGCATCTTGGCCATGATGTAGTAAACAAAATACTATCACCCAAGATAGACATACAGAAATTATTACAATATCATATTTGATTGCTTGAAGTTACTGTTCATTATCGTCATAGCTATTCTATGGAGTGTATCAAACAAAAATTACTCAATCTAAAGCAATGAAAATTATAGGATTATATTCCAATGTTTATATATGTATTAGTTTCAAGGAAATTGTAACATAGATGCAAATAAAGACATACTAAATGTGAAACCAGTTCACTTACAAAGGAATTGAAAATTTCAAATCCAAAATAACGCTTTTTTTGGAACTCAATCGCACCCCTTCCCCAGACAATTAAGACAGCGTTGTACTCTGAAATTCCAGGAAAAACGACAAAAAATAGAATGAATTTCAATGAAATAAAATCACTTTGGCATCACAAGAAACAAATGAGATGCATTTCAAAGAAAGAAATGAGATGCATTTCAATAAAAGAAGAACAGAGTTTTGGCTTTTATAAACATCTCCAAAAGGTAAAACTTGCAAAACCTTAACACAGCTTTGCAACAATACTTTACAAGCTTAAGTGGAATTCCCTATAATATCTTTTAAAAATGGGTAAATTACTCATTTAGTCCCTATTTTTTTTTTTTTTCCTTATTCTTCTTCTGTAACTTGAATGACCCTAAACTATTAAAGTTTCGCTGCAATAGTCCTTTTTATTAATTTATGGACAGAATCCGACAACAATTTGATCAAAAAGTAACACAAACTAATAGATTTCATCTAACAATTAACAGAAAGGATTACTGTAGTAACGTTTCTACTGCAGCTACCGAAAATGCTTGGTTGTATGTGCGCACATAAATCTACGCCTAAGCACCAAAATGAAAATTAACATCGAAAAGGAATTCAAACTGACCTGTTCCCGTCACAGGTGGTACACAAACAAGGATTAATGGCAACAGGGTCAAACAAAGGAGACCATTGAATGGTGGCAATTCCTTTGCACAGCTTGCAGATGTAAAACCCTTTTCCTCTACAAACCCGGCAAGGAACCGCCACACTCCTCTGCACAAAAACCAAGAAAATGAATTGAATCTAATAGATAAAAGAACAAGAAAAATTTAAACAGTTGGTGAAAAGTTTTGCTTTTTCTTTTTTATTTATTTTTTATTTTTTATTTTTTTTACCCTTTTGGATTCAGTGGCTAACCGAAGGGCTCCGATGGTGGCAGAGGAAATGAGGTTGAGAGTGAAGACTCCGCCAAGGATTACGGAGGCACCCGTGAGCAGCGCGCGCACTGGCTTCGGAATCATCTCTTTTGAGTGTTTTAAGAGCTGGGTTTCTCTCAGAGGCAATTTCACAAACAGTTGGAGATCATTTGGTGGGGTTCATCTTACTTGGAGGGGCACGAGGTGTAAGGGAACTAGGAAATGAACAACCGTGGAGACTAGTAGCGTTTTGCTGCTCATTTTCTCGCCCAACGGATATTTTTGCACTGTTGTCCTTCAACTTTTTATCCCTTTAACAAATTGCCCCTAAAATTTTAATTTTTACTATTTACCCTATAAACATTCTAAATTATTACAATATGTCTTATTTTATAAACTTTACATTAAATTATGGTACATTTAGAACAAAGGTTTGAGATGAAAATTTTAGGTTGACATTGGTTGTCTTTTCAAAAATAATTTATAATTTTTGTTAACTTTTCAGAAAAATACAAAACTAAAAAACTTATATTCACGCCTGAGAATCAAACAGAGGCTTAAAAGACTTAAATTTGGAAGATTTACATTAAAATTTACATTAGATTTAAAAATTTGTTAGAATTGGATTTTCTTTTTTCACATGAGGTGTATGTGGGTTATTCGTCACCAATTTAACTGAAAGTTAATCCAAATAGGATGTATTATAACAATTTAGAAAATTCAGAAAGTAAGTTGTCAAACTAGAAATTTGGAGATAAATTGTCAAAGGGTGACAAATTTGGAGGGAAAATGGCACTAAATACCCCCTCACCCAACCAACCATGTGTTTTTGAAAGTAAAATGTACTTTAATGAAAGATATATCGCGCAAACTCTACATCATAGAGCTATTTTGATAGTACATTTTCCATACCAAAAACATTTAATTATGATTTAAACTTAAAATAAAGATCACATGATCTGAGAGTGTTCAGTTTCTGTATAATTGTTTTTTAACAAAATATTAATAGAATGGCTATTGCCAGAACAATAATAAAGTCTGAGATAGTGTGACGTACAAAACTAAATAAGAATCAATTTTAAACTAAGAGTATAATTCATGAGTCATTTATGAAAATAAATTTAAAAATAAATTAATAAATAAAAGAATCCAAAAGCACCCCCTTCATTAGTTTAATTCCTATGTCTGAATAGATTTATTAAAAAGTTAAATAGATCAATAATTTATATAATTTATTGAAATAATAATTTTCATTGGTCATTTGTGAAAATAACCTAAATATTTTATATCAAATTAAAAATAAATAAATAAAAGAATCCAGAACCATTACCTTCATTAGTTTACTATATCCGAATCGATTTATCAAAAATATTCAATAAATCAATAATTTATCTCTATTGAAATAACAATTTACCGAAAATGGACATAAACTAAAGTTATAAACTTTAAGCATAATTTTTAAATCCAAAACTTTGAATATCTCTGCACAACCTTCATTGAATGATGAGGAACATTTCTTGAGATATTAACTCTCGTTTCTTCTTTTCCTATTCCCTCTACAATAATTGTTCAATCAATTTTATTCATGAGCTGCAGCCACTTTCACAACGATGAAGTTAGAAATAAGGCAGCCGGTGGGGCTTTCTTTTTTTTTTTTTTTAATTTCTTATTGGGTAATTTGGCTCAGTTTTAGAGATGAAACCCTTTTAATGGACATTCCAAATGAAAACATTTAACATCGTACAAAAATATTTATAACACCAAAATATTGCCCCCATACTATTTAGAAATTTGCCTAGAAGTTACAAATAACAACATTAATTTTGTAATATTTCATATCATTTTAAATTTTGTTTTTCAAACCCCAATTTAAAATGTTGAGAAATAAATACATTAAAATGCTAGAAAATGATTCTTCCAAATAAATTATTTTAATTTATGTCTATTAGTATTTAGTAATGACAAACTATCAAATTTTGTAAATTTAATTAATTTTATATACTATTTTATTTTAATGTGATTTTAATTAATGTAAGAAGAGAAACAAAACAAAATTGCATTGCAATTTGACTTGACTGGGTCCGTTTCCTATTATACACGGTTTCGGAATCGGACAGCGAAAATGCCCCGTTTACTACCAAGTACCAATTGAGTCAAATGTTTTGTGCTACGTGAAATGACATACATACCCTTCTATACATTTAAAAAAAAAAAAATTCACATTTGTAATCAAAATTAAAAGTATATATGGACGTAAGGGAGAAAAGTATATAAAGTTTAACATGTTTCAGCAATTTGCTTATATTCACATACTCTAAAAAATGAAAGAAAATTTTACTAGAACATTAAGAATATGCTTTGATATAACATAACAAATTATACGATCACCTAAAGTTATTATAAACTATCAAATCTTCTAAAATCAAAAGATTTTGTCAATTCAATAAATAAAATTAAATCCAGACTATTGTGGAAGATTGTATTTTAAAGTCAACTTTCTCTGATCGTGTTGCAAGATAAAACTCCAGACGGATTTTTTTTTTTCTCATGACCATTGAAAAAAAAAAGAAAAGAAAAAACAGCGTGAGTGATTAGGAATAGAACGCGATTCAAGAACTTGCTACCTTGCTTGATAAATTACATGTAAATCAATAGTTGTTACTAAAATGGTCTTTTTCTTCCACCACCAAAATTTTCAAAGCTGTCGGACGATGTGCACGCATGCTAATGCCTCTCATGAATAATGGATGGAATCAATAACCTCTCAAATCTATGAAATATATAAAAGCCTCTTAAGTTTTTTAGTTATTTTTTTTTTCAATGTAAATGTCAGTATTAATGTAAAATTTAATTGAAAAGGATCATAATTTAATACTGTAACTATTCATTTTGTGTTTCAGTACATTAGTGCCATTTTAGAATATACGGCCAATTTTAAAACGTCAAAGTAACCTTACGAATCCCAATTTTAATCTAAAGTTTTGATATCGGGTAAATTGGTGATAAATTATTGTTTTTTTTTTTACCTGTAAATCTTATTATATTAATTGATTATATTAATTGATAAGACAATTTTTTAAACATGTATTGTAAGAAAATAATTAGAACCTACAAGTTATGTAAATTCATATTCAAAGTTTCAAATTAGAATTCGGGTCTCTCAATTTGTCAGTATACTATATCTTTATTTCTTAGTTCAGTACATTAATGCCACTTGCTCCAGCATTGATTTTTTTTTTTCAACGAAAAAATAGGTTTTATGTTTCCTAAATGTATAAATTATAATTTTATAATGACAAAACAACATATCAATTATATATACTAAATTTGGCATATATTACTACTTTAGGCTAAAGATGTGTATAATTTGGCATATATTACTACTCTAAGCTAAAGATGTCAAATGGGCTGAACCAGCCTGGCGTGACCCATTTATTTTGAGCTCATTAATGCTTCGTACCATACTCTTGTCAGCCTATTTAATAATCATAGTGTCGTGTTTATTAAAAATTTATAATGTCAAGCCCAGATCACGGCCCATTTATTATAACATGCCGCGCTCTTAATGTGTCTCGTGACTTAATCATGCCGACCAACAAAAATTTTAGATAAATAAGAAAAATAAGTTTTGAATACCATAGAAAAAATTGATTTTTAACAAAAACAAAACATAGAATTAAAAAAAAACTATAATATTGCAAAACCTTATCAAGTAAAAACTCAAAAGAGATGAAATCTTCATAATAAGATAAAAAAAAAACAACATGTCCTATATGAAAAATATTTAAAATATCATTAAAAAAAAAAAGTAATATTATTGTGCCATTTTTGTACCCCCTATCGTGTTCATGCCTATGCTTGTGCCATGCCCTTAACGTTCTCATGCTCTTAGCATGCTTCGTGCCTAAAAATTGCGTCAAGCACGGCCCACTTAAGTAAACGTGCCAGGCTGGACCCATGTAATAATCGTGTCGTGCAGTGTCATACCCACTTTTTAGCATGATCTACTTGTGCTAGCCCACTAAGCCCAGTCTATTTTGATAGCTAGTATCAAATTTAACATAAAAACATGGTGTTAAAAACTAGGGTACTGTTGTGATGATTTTCTTCGCTTATAATCCTAAACAATAAATTCGAAGTTTTCTCTCAAAAAAAAAAAAAAAAGGAATTCACAAATGAAAGTCGAAAGGAATTTTTATTTCTGGAAAGTTTGAAGTACAATTACTAGGTTTCTCTTTTTAAGAATTCTCATAACTTCTCTCTCTACAATTCTCTCTTTGAATTCTCAAAAAGTGAAAAGAAAAATCCCCATATTATAGAATTTAATTCCCATTTATAGATTTTGGTGAGTCCTTATGCCAGCTCAGCATCTTTACTCTGATCACTCTTTTTCTCGGTCTGCTTATCATTCCGCATCTCTTCAGTATGAGCTTGGATTGAACTTTACTTTCCATCAAATCATAGTCGATAATCAAAATGACACCGTTTTAAGTTCTTCATTGTTTCATTCTTTAATATGATGTCGTTTTATAATGACATATTTTCTCCCCCACAGATACAAACGAGAAAAATTTTCTAACTAAATACCAAATTTTTAGTATTAGCACATTAGTTCACACTTATTTCAGAGCTCATACAACTCACAAATAAATTGATTACAAGAACCTTCCCAAAGAAATAACACAATGATTATAGATAGGTCCAACTAAGACACTATAGGCTAAGTCCTTATTTGATATAGTTTTAAATCATATATTTTTAAAAATAATTTAAAAGATTCTAATTTATCCCAAATTTTTAACTGTTTTGAAATCTATACCCGACTTTTTTTTTTTTTTTTCTCTAGAACACTACTCAAATAAATAAATAAATTTTAAAATAAAATATTTTTATAATTGACATTTAAAAATTATTTGCCGAATTAAATACGTTAGTGATTCATACTTAGCATCTAAGCATGGAAACCGCCAGAGAGCTCTACATCACATTTAAAATAACATGATTTTTTTTTCCCAGCACTAAAAGACATAACATGATTTAGAATTCGATTGTGGGTTCCACAGAAATTCTAGTTGAGTGAGACTTTGGACAAATCAAATTTATCCAAATATCACCCAACAATTATAAAGTCAGTCAATCCGATTTCATGCAGGCTTGTTCTTTTGACCAGCCAATAAGACTTGCATTAGAATTAGAATTGGTCTTAATTTGCATATTTTTTTACAGATACATTACGAAAGGACCAATTTATGGCTATTTATCTCAACAGTTGACTTCTATTGTCTTCACAACTTTGCTGTGGCTCTTTCTATATGTGGTGAGAACTTTAGCTATCAAAAAAATGGAATCTTATAAATATAAATATCACCTCTTTTATTTATTTATTTATTTTATTTTAACTTTGTTTTGAAGTATATTACTTATTTTCCTCTACCCACAGAGTAAGACATTGTTCTCAGTAAAACACATCAAAACAACAAGCTAGAAAAAGAGACATGGAAATTTCCTCAATAACTTCTTGGCTTTTTTTTTTCCTTTTTTTTTTTTTTTTTTTGGAAAAACACCCCTTAAACTTTTCGCTGATTTTCAGTTCAGAGATTAGTTTACCAAACACGAAAGATTCAGGGACAATTGTGCCACCAAAAAAAAAAAAAAAAAAAAAAAACTTATTCAGTTCCACCGTTTCTCATGAGATTTGGCTCATATATCCATTTATTTGTATCCTCTTGCATGTCTCTTAAATAATAAGATGTCCTGTTAAAATAAGTGAGATATGATATTTTAATTGAGATAAAAACTTTTAACTAACATAAAGGACATGAAGTGAACAGAAATAAATGAATATAGCTGTCGAATCTTTTCTCATGGTAGTAGTAACAAAAAAGTCATACAAATGTCTAGCATGGAATTTTCTTCCGAGTCTTACTTGGTACAACACCAAATTATTATATCTTCGCGTCATTGCCACCTCTAATGTTTCCGGGTATTGATAACTTCATAAATTGTCAAGTCAACAAACTAATACAGTTGTTTTTTCAAGCAAAATAATAATAATAATAATAATAATTATTATTATTATTATTATTATTATTATTATTATATTGTTGTTCTTATGCAAGAAATTATAGCATTAACAGTTTAGTCTTCTGTAATCCTGTGTAAATCATTATCTTCTATAGCCATTTCCATGGCATATTCGGTTCTCTAATTATAGACCCATAACCTCTTTCGTACATGGAGATATTCAAGTTATTATTAGCCTTTTCTGTTTTTCTCAATCTCTTTTGCTGCTTCTTTTTTCTCAGCACATCTCATGCCTCGGACACTCTTAAGCCCGGGGAGACCTTAAGCGGCAACGAAACCTTAGTTTCTTCTCGCGCGGTTTTCGAATTAGGCTTCTTTCCGCTCGGGAATGTGCCAAAGCAATACTTGGGAATTTGGTTCAAGAATGACAAGTACAAGAAGGCGATTTGGGTTGGTAACCAAGCTAGTCCTTTAGTGCAAAACTCGGCTTCTCTGCACATAGGAAGCGATGGGAACTTGGTGTTGAATGACATAACTGGAATTCAGACGGTTCTAAACAATGGAAGAACTGCAAAAAGTAACCACACCATCTGTAAGCTTCTTGATTCTGGAAATCTTGTTCTTATGGAAGCGGAGACGATTGTTTGGCAGAGTTTCGATTACCCGACCGATACTTTTCTGCCCGGTATGAGATTGGGATTGTTCAACTTGGACACGGGTTATGTAAGGAAACAGTTTCTTGTTTCATGGTCAAGCCCGTTAGAGCCCTCGAAAGGTAATTTCGTTTTCGGTATGGATGAGAATAACCGAACACGGTTTGACTTTTTGCGTACCTCCGACGGTAAATCTCAAGAAATTGGCTTCTGGGATGGCCAGAAGTTCATGTTCATTTTCCAGACAAAGTCAAAGGATTGCAGCTTTAGCTTTGTTTCTAATACGAAGGAAGCGTATCTCACCTTCAGCAACAATGGCGATTCTGATGTCCCTTCATCTTGGTTTGAGCTAACACCAGACGGGGAGATTGATGAGATCACAATGGTGGGCGAAGAGATCTCGATTGTGAATCATTCGTTATGTGGTGGTGGATTAGCTGATGTTAACTCAACCGAATGTTTGACGTTCTTACCATCCAACTGTTGGAACGGAGACGAGTTCTCAGAGATCAAAGGAATTGCTCCAAACTCGATGACGGTAATTTTTCCAGCTCGGCTGGGCCTTACTGATTGTAAGCTGACATGCAAGAGCAATTGTTCCTGTACTGCATATGCACCTTACCAAGGTGAAAATAACATGTGCTTGCTTTATCATGGAGATAAGAAGAATTTGCAGAAATTAGACAGGGCAAACCAAACTATTTATGTTCGTGGTGGTGTTCAGATTGACTCGGGTAAGTTTTGCACTTCTTTATTTCCTAATTCTTTGGTAGCGTAAGAAAAAACTAACCCCTATCAACAGGCACATCATATTTCCATGGAGTTCTGTTAAACTACTGTACCTTTTTAATCTGATATAATTCTGATTTGATATGATGGTTTAAACTATCTTATGACCGTCACACTTTTTTTTTTTTTTTTTTTTAAGATAATCAAGGGGTGAAGAATCTGCTGCTAAAAATTGTGGCTCCAGTTGTGTCACTGATAATGTTTCTTGTCATCATTTTGCTCTCTTGTTTACTGATGAGAAAGTCCAATAAAATAGGTATTTTATATCTACGGAAAAAACGCTTTCAATTTCTACAATCTTTGCTACATTACTCTAAAAGAGATTACTTGTGTGTATCAACCAGGTATAGATATAAGCCAAAGTGGACTGCGGGAAAGAATGAAGCGGTTCTCAGCATTTTTAGGTTCTAGCGGAACAAATAATGACAAAAATGTTAGAGGACTCACCAAAGAGCACATCCATGAATTGCCTCTGCTCAGCTTTTCCAGCATAGCAGACGCCACTGATAACTTCTCACTCGCAAATAAACTCGGAGAAGGTGGATTTGGGCCGGTATATAAGGTATGTCTGATTTCTGAAACACAAATTTTACTTTAATTTCTGTCTTAACTTTGTCATTTTACACAAGACCCTTTGCAAAATGTTCATACTTGCCATCATGTGAAAACTAAATAGTATGCGGTTTTTTGATACAGGGTAACTTATATGACAATGAAGTTGCTGTCAAAAGACTTTCGAAATCTTCGGGACAAGGATTTCAGGAGTTCAAGAACGAGGTGCAGCTCATTTCCGAGCTCCAACACAGAAATTTGGTTAAGCTTCTGGGTTATTGCATTCACCAAGAAGAAAGGATATTAGTTTACGAGTACATGGCAAACCAAAGCTTGGATTTATTCATATTTGGTATGAATATTTTTATCATTCTGTCTCTCTAATTAGAATGTTGATATCGACTTCTTGTGATCGAATTGGCGATTGATACAGATACAAAGAAAAGGGTACTATTGGATTGGGGACAAAGATTGCACATCATCGAAGGGATTGCACAAGGTCTTCTCTATCTGCACAAGTACTCGAGATTACGAGTCATTCACCGAGATATGAAAACTAGCAACATTTTGTTGGACACATATATGAACCCCAAAATATCGGATTTTGGCATGGCAAGAATTTGTCAGGAGAATGAGTCTCAAGGCATCACAAGAAGGGTTGTTGGGACATAGTAAGTTTTTATCTTTTTTTGTCTTCGAATAAAATTTGTGATTTTCATATATCTATATTGCTGAATAATGCCTTTCTCTCTTCAACACTGGAAACAGTGGTTATATGTCTCCAGAATATGCAGTACATGGCCATTTCTCAACAAAATCCGATGTGTTCAGCTACGGAGTCATTTTACTAGAGATAGTTAGTGGCAAGAAAAACACCACAAGCTTCGAGTATTTGAACCGCTCATTGAGCTTGCTAGGATATGTAAGTAATCACAATAATCATTTTTTAATACATCTGAGGAGAGTTATTTGGCAAGTTAAACAAAAATATCCTACAAGTAGTGCACATTTCAAGATCATCAGATTTTCACCAGAATTTGTTTATTACATTTGCAAATAGCTCGATTCTGATACAATTCTTATCTGACGTTCATAAAATATACACTATTACTAGATATCATGTCACTAAAATTATATATGTTCAATTTTCATACATTTTCACTATCAGTTTCAACTAAAAGCTATAAATATGGTGAAATCTGTGAAGGCTTGGAACCTATGGAAAGACGATCGCATTGGGGAATTATTGGATCCAACATTGGTGAATACATATCGTGTGAATGAGTTTCGGCTATGCATTCAGGTAGCACTTTTATGCGTTCAAGAAGATCCCGAAGATCGGCCATCCATGTCTGATGTCGTGTCCATGCTTGGGAACAAAATAACACATTTGCCAGATCCAAACCAGCCTGCCTTGTCAACTTACTTGAGTTTGACAGAAATTGATTCCCCTAGAAGACTAAGAAGGCCTTCACAGATAAATATCACAATGTCGGCAGTACAAGCTCGATAGTATCTGCAAGTTTAGGCAACAAAAAAATGGAAGCCACATTGTGTATAGTGTGTTTGTGATGTGACTTTGTTGAAGGTGTTCTGCTTTCTTCATTTCAATGCAAGCAAAAGGGGAACAACGGAAAGGGAAAAGGGAAAAAGTGAAAACTCCTTTTTTAAGATCTCAAAACATTACCAAGTTATAATTTATTGATTTGCATTCATCTAGAAAGTTAATATTCAAACTATGACTTGTTCAACAATTAAATGTAGAAGTGACCATATCTACACCATTACATGTAGAGCTAAATGTGTATTTAAGTTCTTTCCCGCAGAAGGAGGAGAGTTATTGGGATATATAGATTGAAGTGTACTCAATAATTTTTGGGAGGCAAAACATCCCATTACATATGAATTCCTCGTTACCTAAACTTGTTATGTACTTTGTGGTACTGAGACTCATTTGAGCTTGAGACCTGAATTAGTAGTGCTTGTTTCTCAACTTTTCTTATTATACTTTTAGATGTGTTTGTTTCAAATTCACATATTAACCCTCTTCAATACCTTTTTGGATTAATTACAAAAATTCCCCTTGCATTATTAGCATAGTAACACTTTATCTTCTGAATTTCAAAACGTAACATCTGTTCCCCTCCAACTTTGAAATTTGTAAGAATTTTGATCGCTAATGTTAGTTTTTGAATGGAAAAACTCACCTAACATGCACATATCAAGGAAATTAAGGATGTTTTAGTTTAAAAAAAAAAACAAAACAAAAGATTAATTAAAAAAATTCCCCATAAATAATAGGCCTTGTAACATTCCCCCCCTCCCCCCACAATTTTAAAAGGTAACATCCATTCCGCCAATCTTTGTTCCGTTAACAAATAATGCCCTTCTAGTAGCAAATCTTTCCTCTTTATGATGATGTTCTTTAATCGTTTCTTTGATATGATGAGGATGTTACGATTTATTATGATGTTCATTTAATTTTTTCTAATATTTCCTCTCTGTTTTTTTAAAAATGTTATTTCTTATATTCAATATAGTTTTAATCAAATAACTTAAAATATGTATTAGAATAGATGGTAAAAATAGAAATTACTTATTTAATATCTCAACAATTATTTTTGAATTTACATGTGTAATTCACATCCATTAAAATAACAGGACTAAAAATAATAAATGCAAGTCCACATGAAAACTTAAAAACTTTAACTTATTCACCTAAAAAATTGAAAAAAAAAAAAAAAGAATCTATATTTTAGGTCGAATTCCAACTAATATCTCTAAACACTTGACAAGATATTTTCCAACAGCTTGGAATGTCTATTCAGTGAGTCCATTTGTTTTTTCTCTCATTTCTTTTTGGGCACTAGTGGATATATCGTAGACGATCATAGTATTTAATAATTGTTCATTTTGTGTAAACACTTGTTGTAGTTGTTAGTCCCTAACCAAAATCATGACTTCATCACTGGTTCAGAATGTGTTTTATGATTGATTTTACAAATACATGGAGTATTTTACCTACTTGCACAAATAAGAGAGGGGGTTATAGGGATACTATAACAAGATAAAGGGTGTTTTGGGTATTTCGCTTTTACAAATACGGACAATGTTATGTTGTTTACATCTTTATACTTTAATTGTTAACTTCAATGTACCTATTTAGTGCCACAAAAAAAAAAGAAAAAAAAAGAAAAAAAAACCTTCATTGTACCTTGTCGTTACTATATTTTATTATTCATAACTGGCAGATAGGAAAAGGAAATAAAGGAACATAGTTAAACCATTATTAATTAGAAAACTATTGAATTTAGGGATTGATTTTCCTCACCTTTTTATTTATTTATTTATTGCCAGGTATTTGACGGTGATATTTGCTTACCAAGTAAATAGAAGACTAAAGACAAAAAGTCTCCTATGCACATTAAAAAAATCAATGGATATTATTGCATATGTGCCGGCAGTATAGAACAAGCAGGTCCCACTTCCATAGGAACAATGATTGAAGATACTATATATTTTAGGGCAATTTATCTGCTTTTTGCTAAATTATGAACATTCGGTGTTTTAGTCTTTAAATTTTTAGTCTTGATATATTAGTTTCTGAATTTTTATTTTTTGGCACTTTTAGTCCCTAACATTAAAGTTGACGAATTTAACAAATATAATGACATCCTTAATGCATATAAAAATTAAAACTGTTTAAAAATTATTATATATATAACGTCCCGATTCACGTAGGGCCGTTACCATACGTACTTAAACTATATTTCTGTTTTAATAATTTAAACTTACTTAAAAATTTGAGAATAATTTTTTTTTAACATGTATAAATAGACTAGTCCATATAAGTAAGTTTTTCATGCATACATATTGAAATAAATAAAAACATACATACTCCTTTCATTAGACTCAAGTCTTCAAACTTCATATATACGGTATAACACAATTTGTTCTAATATATATATATATATTTGTTCAAATGAACTTGCGGAAAAATTTATGTAGTAATATCCCACACCGCCCTTCACTTGCCGCATCGTCCGCATGGCCCACCAATTAAGCTGTGGGCTTTTTACCTACAGTATGAAATATACTGATGAGCTTACGCTCAACAAGTACAAACTTAATTTCACAAAAACATGTCAAACATCATGTAACTTATGCATGAACCATTTATGATCAATTATAAATCTCTTATGCTCCATTATGAACTTATAATCTTGCTTAACATGTGGGCCACTTTTGTACGTACTAAATGCGCGCATTCCACAAAAAGTTAAGGTTTGCAAGGTCCCTAATAATTCTAGGAATCATATAAGCCTTCACGATTTGACGAAAGGTCTTAGTATCTTAAACTTGAACTTAAAACATGTATAATCCTCCACAATCTGGCGGAAGATTGGTACGACACCTTACTTGTCTTATCTTATAACTTAAAACATGTTCTTACCATGTGGTTTAATATTAGTGAACATGCCTCATGATGTCACTATATCAAAACATATAACATGACATAATATCAACCATAACATATACATACACATGACATATTTTAGCATAACATAGTATATCATGGCATACATGAAAACATGTCATAGTTGAAAATAGTATGTACTATTTTCATACTATAGGTGAGGTTTGTACTTACCTGTTATGCTACGTCCTAGGTTTTGTTGCTCCAAATTAGGTTGCAACAACAGGTTACTTCCTGCTTTTCAAAAAGGACGTAAGGTGAGAATCGTCCTATCTTATCATAAAATGTTTGTATCCTAACCAACATCCATGAATAATCCTAGTTATATGTCCCCCATACACATACTCATGATAGGTTATTTGGTTACTAAGTGTAACCCTAAACAATATCTTGTTTGTTGTGTTAATGAACTTTGGGTTTAAGGCCCAATCATACCTAGTATCTTATGAGGTTACTATTAGTAACCCTAGGTATAAGCCCAAGTTATATTTGGATCAAAACCCTATTGGATTACTAAGGCCCAATTTTTAAAGCTATGTCCTATTAGGTTACTATTGGTAATCATGGGCTTTACGCCCATGTTGGAAAAATCGAATCCGGTATTAGAGTTACGGCGCAATGGAAGTTTTAAAATTTTATGCCGTTTCCGGAAAAGAAGCTCATGATGCATATAACAATAAATTAAATTCATGATCAAGCATAACTTATTTCTTGGATTCCGGAATTGCTAGAGCATTTGACCAATGTGTCTTCTATACTATTCTTAAATTCCACGTCTCAGAGTGTGTGTAGGCATATGTTCTATGAATCCAAGCGATCGGTAATACTTTCCGAAGTCTAGACCCCTCCTTCTCAATTCCGAATATCCTCGTTGAGAATTTGATCCAGCTTCTTTCTTCAAAACTACAAAACAGGAACTGGTTAACCTCCTATGAAAATTATCACTCGGTTTAACCTACATCACAGTTTTGATTCAATGGAATTTTCTTTCTTTTTCTCTCACACAAGATAGTCGAACTTTTTGATGTGGAAGAAAAACAAAATTTTTTTTAATTAAAAAAACGTTTTTCCCTTTTTAAGAAAATCAAAACCTTGTTTTTCAAGAACTCCTAGCCTTTATATAGTATTCCAATCCTTTTCAAAATTTATCTCCGACTTGAAAAATAATTAATAATTATTTTTCCGGATAAATCTTGAACCAAAAGATCATACAACTTTAGGGCTAGATTCATTGAACCTAAAAATAATTTTTCAAGAGGAAATCTCAACTAAAAAATTCGACCACAAGTGAGTAGATTAGAGGTGGGAATTTGGGCCGGGCCGGCCCGCGGCCCGTAATTTGGGCCCGGCCCGGCCCGCGGCCCGGCCCGGCCCGCATTTTGTCGGCCCGGCCCAAGCCCGGCCCTAACTATAGGGCCGGGTCGGGCTCTCCTTTTAGGCCCGACGGGCCGGGCCGGGCCGACCCGAATGTTTAAGCCCAATGGGCCGGCCCGGCCCGGCCCGCTTATTATTTAAAAAAAATAAAATTAAAAAATTAAAAAATTTATATATATAAAAAATAAAATAAAAGTTTAATTATTACCTTAAACAACTAAAATTAAAAGTTTAATTATAATATTAAGTTAACTAACTAACTAATATTATAATTATTAAGTACTAACTAAGCAATTATAATATAAATATAAATATAAAAATTAATAGAAATAGTATAATAAAATTTTTTAACAAAGTATAAAAGTTTTTATTTTTTATCTAAGATAAAATATTAAGATAAATTATTAAATTATCAAAAATATACAAATTTATTCAAAAATTACAAATAATAAAAAAATTTAATAAAAAATTTAAAAATTGGGCCCGGCCCGCTCCCGGCCCGCCCTAAGCCCACGGGCCGGGCCGGGCTTGCATTTCAAAAATTCGGGCCGGGCCGGCCCGGCCCGAATTTTTGAAATGGCCCATCGGGCTCGGGCCGGGCCGGGCGGCCCGAAATCCCACCTCTAGAGTAGATCATGATTGGTGGTTCAAATTTTAAATCAAGAATCTAGACTAGTCAAAAGATCCTAGTCCTATCTTGATTTAAACTTCTTTTAAACCTTTTCGAATTTAAATAAGATTCACATATTTGAATAAATATTTTCCATAAACATTATCCATATTAATTAATTTAAATCAATGAAATATTTAAAATTTTATTTCCTCACAAAAACCATGCACCTCTTTAATTAGGAAAGAAAAAATCCATGAAATAATCTCCATTATTTAAACTAATTAATAATTTAATGTTAGGAATATATTTAAACAATTTTGAACCAAAATTTTCTTCCCTCCACACAATTAAAAAAAACGTGCACTTCTTTTAATTAGGAGAGAAAAATTTTGTTTTCCAAAATTCAAACACAATCTTATTTTCAAAATTCAAATTAACCAATCACATATTGACAAATCATTTGTCTACAAATTTCACATGTCCAATCCTTTCTGGATTGCATGTTAGAGAGTACCATGTCTTAATAGATATTTCTAAATTCCATTTATAATTTACCGATCTCATTAGGAACAAATCCCGAGACGCTTCGTGGAACTATATGAGCTAATAGAGGGACCCGATGGAAATATGTAAAGAGGCTCCTATAATTGTGAAAAATTAATCCTAGATTAATTATCCATCAATTATCAACTTCAAAACTATTCCACTAAAAGTTTGAAACTGAACTCCTGTTTACATACCGTATTACGGAAGCTCTCTCACGTAGTGCTTCTTTCATGATTTATTCATCGCTTGCTTAATCCCCATATGTTATCCATGATTGAATTAAAGACCTTTTCCGTTTTGCCTTTTCAATCATTTTAACTTAAAGTTCAATTATTCTCCATTGAAAGAACCATCAATTATAAAACCATACAATTCGTAAACCACCAGAGAACACAAAGTAAACCGATGGCTAAGATCTTGTTATACTATCTTTCAATCCCCGAATAATACCTTTAAGTAGATAACATTTACTATCGTTAAGATAGCTATGGATTCCGTATCTATGAATCTTAATTTCTCCATCCATAAGTCATGCACCCAAAACACAAGTATGTTGATCATGAATTAACAGTGTCTCACCTTTAATGCATTAAAGTACATAAGTCATGGATGCGAGCTCAAGTAATCATTTCAGGATTAAGATTAATGCAGTATGATAATCAAAACATCATTGATTCTTTTAAACGGAATTATTAAACCGAATCAATTAACACTTTAGGTCTAGTCCAATGTCATACCTCAATACTGGTATACATTAAAGTTTCTACTCGGAACCTATCCGATAGTCAAGACAAACCATCCCTCTAAGGAAGCAGACAACTTTTACAATCTTATCATGAATAAGATCCCTAAATCTTATTCCGTTGATTGCGGACTATTTATTTAGACTGTTGTCAAATTACCACGTCTTCTATGCATACCCCATATACATATGGTAATTCGATATATTACCAACAGTCTAGGAGTATTTTATGTTTGCTCAAAATAATCATGCAATCAACAAATGAAAGTAACTAGGACACAACTTATTAAACATGAATAATTTCCTCTTATTAATATCAAAATGTCATATTTACAGAAAATCCCTAATATTGATTTTCTATCCTTATGGCACATATAGATCCCAACAGCCCAACCCAGTAACTTGGGTATCCTACCCGGTTACCGTTGGTCATCAAACTGTTACCATGTTTTCAAGATAGCTTTTGGCCCATTTATTTATTTTTCTCTCTTCTTGATAAAACCTAGTATTTATTGTCCAAATTTTCATTGTATAAAAATCCTTATGTAAACTTTCAATCTTTTAGCTAAAATTGTAATTTTTTTGAGTAAAGGTAATGAAACTGTCAGGTTTTGAAAACTATCCTTGAAAACAGTTCCATAATGCCATTTATTAGTGTATGTGTAGGAATTACCTGTTCCTGCACTGCTTTTGAAAATCCTGTGTAGGAATTTCCTATTTTCTACACAGTTTTTAGAATTCAGTTGTATCTAAGAATCTGTTTGGATTTTGAAAAAGTTTTCTTCACAAAAGTTTTAGATTTTAAAACACCTTACAACTATTGTTCTTTACTCAATACCCAATTCTGCCTTTAACCTACTCTTATTCCTTGTTGAACATGCCTGGCAGTGCACAAGGTCTAGGCATGACCAGGTTCGGATTTTAGTAAAAACAGAGGCCTTTAGAGCCTTATTTTTAAAAACTGTTCATGTTACCTCCTAGGATTTTCCATTTTCTACAACTTTGTAGTTTTAACTTTTCTCAAATTCAGCCTCTAAAGGCCTTAAAATCCTGTTTCCAGATTGCTGTCCAATTTTGATCTGAAACTGGCAATTTCCAACTTAGTTGGTTCTTACGTAAAATTACGCACACACTACCTCGAATGGTTAAAACCGTGAGCCTACATCAAGCATGTAGTGCGTTACGTAATATTTTCATTGCCATACATTCATTTTCATTCATGCAATCCTTTATGCAAACCCATATGGTGAATATTCACCAAACTAGGGTTTTTAGGGTTTTCTTGAACCCTACATGTAATCATACATTACCAATTCAATTTTTATTCATGTAACATCATTCTTGAGTGTGTGGGGACATACTACAAACACATACTAGGCATTCATACATACCATACATACTCTAACACATAACATCATTAACATGCACCAAACCATAAATTGAAACCACTAACCCTAATCAAGCACCAATCTAAGCAAATCTAAGTTATTACATGAAAAATAAAATGAGCTTATGCTCTTATATAGCCACATGAAATACACATAAACCTTTAATCAAAACTTAATTGGATAGCTTAAAGGTTTTAGAAGGATACCTTTAAGCTTGGAGAATGGTTCTAAGCTTTGAATCAAAATTTCCTTCTTGCCTTAGTTCCTCCAAAAATCCGACCACCATTTTCTTTTCTTTCTCTCTCTCTCTCTTTTTTCTTTTTTCTTATTCTCTTTGGGGTTCGGCTCTTATGGGGAAAAGAGGGTGAGACGAAAATGAGCCATAGTTTTGGGGTAGAATCACATAAAATGATCCAACCCCCCCATCATCACCTATTTATAGGTGAAAAATAATTTCTTTTTGAATTTATTTTTATTTCTAAAATTACATATTAGTCCTCAAAAGCAAAATATTTGCTCAAAACTCCAATGAGGTGGCCAGCCATTAGGGTGTCTTGGAGACCAAGTAAACCTTTCATGTTCATCCATTCAATCATCCAATCAAATGCTACCACTAATATCTTCTAATTTTCCAAAAATCCCAAAATTTACATATTTATCCTAGATGAGGTGTCCTCCCATTAGGGCCTTGTTTTACTTTCCTCTTAATATGCAGTCCATTTTCATATTAATGCAGATATTACCAATACTATTTTGAACTAATAATAGTACTGTTATACTGGACTACAGTTCATAATTCATCTGCGTATTATTAGACTTCGTAATGATTTTTCTTACGACTTGAAGCTACTTAGCTTATTGTCCTAAATAATGTGCTTGATTTTTCTAAAGTGGTTTCGGTCCTTATTCTTACTATTTTATCTGTGATGATGGTTTTTCGCAGTATAATTTTCATACTGCTTGCTATACTGTAGTACCGTCATTGTAACGCCCCGACCACCGACGTAGGGCAGACCACACGAATGGGGTCCGTTACATTACTTACTTGACTTAACTTAACTTAGTTTCTAAATCTAATACTTAGACTAATCGGGAAAATTTCAGAATAATTTTTTTTTTCTTCTTCTTTTTCTTTTTAAACTTCATTTTAAAAATCGTAACTTGAAAATATTACATACATATATAAACTTGTGCATATGGGTAAACTTCATCATAAATACCCATTACTTGTCATGCCGATTGTAAGGTCCCATAATAACCTTCAAACCGGACTTTAAACATTACATACATAATGTAACTTGATACTTAAACCTACATGTAAAACTTCATAATCAAAGATTTTGCGGAAAAACTGCGTAGTGATATCCTACATTGCCCTTCACTCGCTGCATCGTCTCCATAGCCCACTAGGTAAAGCTGCAGGTCTTTTATCTTTACATACGGTATGGAATATACAGATGAGCTTTCGCCCAGCAAGTACAAACATTATCTCACAAAAACATGTTAACATCACATAACATATGCATGAACCATTTATGTTCAATTAGGAATATTTTATGATCAATTATTAACTTGAACTTATTATCTTTTTTTAACATGTGGGCCTCTCGTGTACGTACCAGATGCGCGCTCTCCAGACAAAGTTAGGGTTTGCAAGGTCCCTAACAGTCCTGGGAATCATAAACTTGAACTTGAACATGAATAACCCTCCACCTGATGGGAGGTTGGTACGACACCTTACTTGTGTGTTCTTACCATGTGGTTTAACATTAGTGAGTATGCCTCATGATGTCACTATACTATATCCTATACATACACATGGCATATTTTAACATAACATGGCATCTTTGAAAACATGGCATGGCATTCTTGAAAACATGTCATTCTTTGAAAACATGATGTACTTGAAAACATGGTATACCTAAAAACATGGGATTCTTAAAAGCATGACATTACATATCATAATATAACATAGCAGGAAACATGTCATAGCATACTTGAAAATATATTACTATCTTCCAAACGCATGTGAGGTTTGTACTTACCTGAGGACCTATGCTCTTGACTTAAAGTTTCCACATGGTACCTTAACAGGTTCTATTCCTGTTTCTTTTAAGGTGTAAGATAAGATTATCCTATCTTACCATAAAACATTACATATGATGTTGGTATCCTATCCAACATCCATGAGTAACTTTAGTCATATGTCCCCCCCTATATCATCTCATTCTAACCTGTTTGGTTACATTCTTACCCTTTTATGTCTTATTTTTACTTGGTCCGTAATTCATTGGGTTATTATCAACAACCCTAAGTCTTAGCCCATTTCCAAATCTTGGTATTCTATAGGGTTATATTGGATAATCCTTAAGGTAGTCAACCTAAGTCAAACTTGGTCAACCAAAATCAACATTTTGGTCAACTATGATCAACCCTTTATGGGTCAAACTTGGGCTTTGGGCTTGGCCTAGTAACTCGGGTAAAACTTCCGGTTACCATCCATAATCGATTCGCTTACTAAACCTTAGTTTGAAAAATTCCATTTTTCCTTAACTTGGAAAATTTTGGGGAAATTAATCCCAAAAACTTTTTACCTAACTTGTAAATATTCATATTCTTAAAATGGGCTTTATAAAATCATTTGAGACTGAAAACTGCCATTGGGACAGTCTCCATAGTCAAAACAGTGGTTTTGGGGAAAAATACAGTTTTTCTGAACTGTTTTTAGAAAATCCTGTGCAGGAATTTCTTATTCCTTGCATAGTCTTTATAAAACCGTGTCAGTTTAAAAATTCATTTTGAATTTGAAAAAGTTGTCTTCATAAAAGTTCTAGCTCTCGAAAAATCCTAAAACTTTTGTCTTTTACAAAAAATTTAATTCGGACTCTAACATGTTCATTTTCTTAGTTGAATCCACCTAACCGTGCATAAAACCTGGGCACGGTTGGGCTCGGGTTTTCACTAAAACCGAGGCCGTTGGAGCTTTATTTTGAAAAAATGTCCATGTTGCCCCCTAGGAAAAACTCTTATCTACAACTTTTATGTTTTACATTTTCCCAAGTTCGGCCTCTAAAGGCCTTAAATTCCACTTTCCAGAAAACTGGCCAGTTTGAATCCGAACTGGCAGTTTCCATTCTTAATTTTGTTTTACGTCTTATTGCGTGAAATCTAACTCAACCGAACATGCAGGAGCCTAGATCGCAAGCATGCAGCGTTTTCTAACATCCCATTTTAACATTCATGCAGCTCAAACGCATCCATGCAAACCAAATCCGAATTGCCCAAATCCTAGGTTTGTATGGTTCTAGGTTGCAACACATTAGTCCATACATTCAAACTTTGTTCTAGCAGCCTATCATACCATTCTAGAACATGCTCAAATATTTTTAGGGGACATACAACACATTAAGCATCTAGCATGCAATCCTAACATTCAAATAAGCATAAGCATAAAACAATTAAAGTTAATAAACCAAACCACCCTTAATACCTAATCAAGCACCATACCAAACTAATCTAGGACATAAAATAACTTGAGCTTATGCTCTTACATTTTTCAACTTGAAATACAAATAAATTTCAAATTAAAAGCTTAATTGAAAAGGTTAGGGCTAAAGGAAAATACCTTGGTTCAAGAAAAGGGTTTGGCTAGGGTTTGAGCACAAAAGTTCCTTACTCCTAGGCCACTACAACCGGTTTCTCCCCTCCAATAGGGTTCCAAAATTTTAGCCACCCTTGTGGGTTTCTCACCCAAAATCCGGTTACTAGCCTAGCCTCAATTTTCCTCACTTTCTTTTTTTTTTTTCCTTCCTTTTTGGTTCTATCGGGTTTCGGGTTTAGAGAGAAAAAAAGTGTGAGGAATTATTTTGGCATGGTTTTGGGGAGTTTTCCCTTTTTTTTTTTTTGAGTTGAAAATTCCCCCCTGCCCTATTTATAGCTGAAAATTAAATTATTTTTGGATTTATTTTTATTCCCAAAATTGCATTTTGACCCCTAATGCAAAAATATTTGCTAAAACACCCTCAATGTGTCTCACGGCCGGTTATCCCCTTGCTCTCCAAGCAAATGATGACATCATCATGCTTACCTCATCATGCTTACATCACCTATTTTTCAAAAATTACATTTTAGCCCCTAAAGATAAAATCTTTGCATTTTCACCCCTTAGGTGGCCGGCCATTAGCTTGCTCTCCAAGGCAAGTTTTTGCATCATTGTGATATCATCTTGATGACATCACCTTGCTTACATCACCCATTTCTCTAAAATTGCATTTTAGCCCCTAAGGACAAAATCTTTGCATTTTCACCCCCTAGGTGGCCGGCCAACTCACCCTTTTTCTAGAAAATTCCACATTTCTTTCCATGCTATTTAATCATTTATGATTTCATAAATCCATGGGGAGGTGATATCATCCTCATAAAGCCTTGTTTGGCTTTTTCTTAATATGCAGTCCAATTTTAAGCTAACACAGATATTTCCAATACTGTTATCACTTATGCACAGTATTTTTATACTACACTGTAGTCCAAAATTTATCTGTGTAAAATCGGACTGTATAAAAATTTTCTTATTTCTTTAAGCCCTTTTGCCCTTTATTCCTAACTTGGTGTGCTTGATTTTTCTATGGTGGTTTTGAATCTAAATCTTCTTATCTTGTCTATAATGACGTTTTTTCGCAGTATATTTTTCATATTGCTTATCATATCACAGTACCGTCATGCCTTTGACCTCTATAGTCAACCTTTGACTTTTTGGTCAAATTTTGACTTTTTTTGGTCAAATTTTGACCAACATAAAATCATGAATTTTTGTGATGCCTTTATCATAAAAAGCCATATGCAAGACTAAGTAACTATTTATTGAGTCTTATAACTAATTTAAATGAGAACTCAAATATTTACTGATAAAATTATGAATTTTACGTTAACATTCATAATTTTCCATGAAATAGCACATAAACACTTAATATGGACTTCAATTTCTTCAAATCATGAGTCCGTGAAAATTCTGGGTGTTACAGTCATAATCATGCCTTGAATCATTATGGCCAAACTTTGACCGGAATAAAATCATAAATTCTTATTCTGTCTTTTTCCTTAAAAGGCCTCATTCTTGACCTAATAAACTTATTATTGAGTCTCATAATTAATTAAACAAGAACTCAAACATATACTGATAAAATTATGAATTTCACATTGATATTCATAATTTTCATGAAACATCACATAAACACATAACACGGACTTAAATTTCTTTACATACAAGGAAATCATGAGTCCGTATAGATTTCGGTTATTACAATATAAGTCAGAGGTTTTGGTTTAGGGCTTTTAATAAAAATATGGAGGACATTTTTATACGTAGTGTAATTCTTTTTGAAAACTTTAATGTTAGCATGGAATTGACACATGATTATATACATTATTTTGAAAATCTTTCATTAATTTTAATGTTAGGGACCTAAACTATCAAAAATGAAAAGTTCAAGGAGTAATTTATCAAAGTTAAAAAAAGAGGACCAAAGTGACATGATGTACATAATTTATGTAAGTCAAAAGTTTGACCAAAAAGTCAAAGTTTGACCGGAACGGGTCACAACGTCGAATTTACAAGTATGATGGAGGAATATGAAAAGAAACTCCAAAAATGAAGTTTTATAAGCAGTAAATCCACCCTAGAAAAATCAAGCACACCGAAAAAGAAATAAGGGCAAAAAGGTCTCCGAAAAATTGGAGAAAGAGAGTTTCGGTCCAAATTTACATGGAATAATTTTTGGACAAAAATATGAAATAAGAATGCTCATTACAGTGTTGGAAATAACTGTAGAGCGCAAAAGGAGCCGTGAAAGAACGAGACGGCCAAACAAGGCATTAAGAGAGCTAGTGGAAGGTGACATCAACCTCTTGACATCACCCTCCACCAACCCAAGACTACACATGTGGACTCCCCCATCCCCTTAAAAATTCGGCTGCCCCATGAAAGAAAGAAAGAAAAGAAAAATCAAAGGGGACAAGAAGGTATGGCATAAAGCCATAAAATAAGGACCCAAAAGGTGGGTTAAGTATTAGATTTTCTAGAAGCTTTCTTGAGCCAACCATGGGCTGCCACCTACCCCTTTTCTCTCCACCAAATCCGGCCACTCAACCCCCCAATATCCCCCTTGGATTCGGCTTCAATGAAGGAAAGAAAAGAGACAAGACTTAAAACCTTAAATCAAGGAAAAGTGCACCAACTCTTGTCCATCAAGTCCCCTCACTCTCTAGTCATTTTTGTTGAACAAAAATGGGTCAAACCCATGCTTTTCCTCTCCACAAATCCGGCTACAAACCCTCCCCTCAAGTCCCTTAATTTCGGCTGCAAGGAAAGAAAAGCAAGACAAGACTTAAAGCCTTGTTTTGAGGCAAGCAAACCTCACTTTTTCCCTTCTCAAGGCAGCCAACCTTCTACATTCTTTCTTCAGTTTTTTTTTCAGCAAATCCGTGGGAGAGAGAGAGAGGAGAGCTAGAGAGAATTTGAAAAAGTTTGGTGAGCTTTTGAGTGTGTTGGCCGAACAAGAGAGTGAGCAAGAAAGTGAGAAGATTTTTGGTGAATCCACCAAGAGGAGGCCGAACCAAGCAAGAGGAGAAAAGGTGAGGAAAAACTTGATTTTTTCTTCTTGAGATCTTAGATTAAGGGTCGGTTTTGTAGAGCATTAGAGCTAACAAAAAAATAAAATTTTGGGTGCCATTTCTTTGTCAAAGCCGTGGGCTAGAGCAAGCCAAAGAATCAAAGGGAAACTTTGGATTTCGAAAACCCTAACTTGGGTTGAGGTAAAATCTCTTAAACCACCTTAAATCTAAGCTTTATTTAAGGTTTTTAATGATGATTTGGAATGGTTTGTAAGGACATAAGTCCACTTAATTTTCTGCCCTCATCTATGATGTGTGTGTGTGTGCTTGATAAGGTTAGGTTGGTTGGCTGATTTTTAATGCTTGATTGCTTTCAAATTTGTGCTTGAAAATGATGGATTTTTCATGCTAGAAAATAGGTTGTATGTCCCATAAGTTTAGGCCAAAGATCTGCCCTTGGCAGCCAAGAGAGCTTGCTAGACTTAGGGTTAGATTTTGTGTTGAAAGTATAAGATGATGCATGAGCTAGAACCATGTAATCCTAGTCTTCTGATTTTCGGATTTGGGGTTGCATGAGTAGAATGAGATGGAATTATGGGTTGTAATGGGACGTTAGAGGCGCTGCTTGATGTTGTCTAAGCTCCCGATGTGATCAGTCGAGTTAGTTCCGCGAAGTAGGACGTAAACCGAAAACAACACTCAAAACTGCCAGTTCGGTTTCGAACCTGAGCAGTTTCTGGAAAATGAAAATATCATGCCCTTAGAGGCCGAATGTGGTAAAAGTTAAAACATGAAAGTTGTTCGGAACAACTTTTCCTAGAGGACAACGTGAACAGAATCTCGAAATAAGGCTCCAAAGGCCTCCGTTTTACCTGAAACCCGTGGCTGAACCCTGGGACGTTCTCCACACAGTTTTCCAGAGTTAACCCGTTTTCAAATAAAAACTGGTACTGATCTAGGCCGAACTAGATTTTGTGCAAAACATAAAAGTTCTAGCATTTTTCGATAGCTACAACTTTTGTGAAGAAAAGTTTTTCAGATTCCAAGCCGATTTTTAAACTGGGTGCGTTTTGTGAGAGACGCGCAGAGAGCCCAAAAATCTAACAAATGAGTCTCACGAAAATCTTTTCTAGAAAAATCATGAAGTGTTCTAAAATGGTCATTTTAGCATCGGAAACCATTCCAAAGGCGGGTTCCGACCCCAAATGATTTTATAAATGATTTGTTTCGAAAACCGTGAATTTTAAGGGCTCGGGTTTGAAATTCACATTTTTCCTACAAAGTAAAGAAAAAGAGGGTTTCAACCAAACAATTCCAAGTTAAAGGAAATAATGAAATTTAAGCCAATGAATTTTCTAATTAAAGAAGTTAGAATTTTTACAAGCAAAATGAAGGATTTTTAGAAGTTAATCATACAAGATTTTCCAAAAATAAGGAAGGGAAATTTTAAAGTAAAATTGGTAAACAAGCCGATTACGAACGGTAACCGGATAATATATCCGAGTTACAAACCCAAGGATAACCATGGGTTGACAAAAGGTTGACCCAAGGTTAATTAAGGTTAACCTTAAGGGTTACCCAACATAACCCTAAGGGATACCCACATGTACAATTGGGCTAAGATTTAAGGGGTTAATAGAAATAACCCAATAACAAGGATGTATGAGCAAAGCCCACTAATAGAACAAGGCTCTAAACCAAAAGGTTACCTAATGTAACCTTATAAGGACTTATCCAAGTTCAATAAAGAATGGGGATAAAATGGCCAAGATGGATATCATGAATAGGGGACATACAACCAAAAGTAAATGTGAGTGTTGGTAGGTCACCAACACCTTACGAAAAGATCCTGATCCTATATTTTTGGTATATCAGGAAAGTTAATTGCCGTTGCCGACAATTTAAGGAACGCGATTCTAAGGAATACGGCACTAGAGGTAAGTACAAACCTCACCTGCAGTATGAAAACTAGTAAATTATGTTCAAGTATGTGGTTTTCAAATATGCTGCAATATGTTGTGTGCTATATCTATGAAATGCCATGTTTTATGAAAAGTACTATTTTTGTGAAATGTCATGTTTATAAAAGGTGCTATTTTCGTAAAATGCCACGTTGATAAAAAGTGCTATTTTTGCAAAAGATTATAAAAGTGCTATATTTGCAAAATGTCATATTTATAAAAATGTCATGTTTGCAATTGCCATGAATGAAAAGAATGCTATGCCATGTTATTAATGAGATGAAAAGTATGTTATCGTATAGTGACATCATAAGGTATGTTCACTAAAGATAAATGACATGGTAAGAAATCACAAGTAAAGTGTCGTACCAACCTCCCACAAGGTGGAGGATTTTTATGTTAAAATTATGGATTCGCCCTCTCGTTTATGTAAGAGGGTGTAATCATTTATGTTTTCCTGGAGCAGTTAGGGACTTGCAATCCCATCTAACTGTATCTAGAGGCGCGTTATATGTTAAGGGTACGTACACTATGGGGCCCATAAGAAAGATAAGAAAGTTAAAGAAATGCATAAATGGAACATAAATGGTTCACGCATATGCATATGATGATGAATGTTTTCATGATGTCTTAAATGTTTTGTGAGATTATGTTTGTGCTTACTGGGCGAAAGCTCATCAAGTTATATTTCATACTGTAGGTAAGAAACCCGCAGCTTAATGCTGGGCATTGTTGGAGCGGTGTGGCGGCAGACGAAGGCGGTATGGATACCACTACGCATGGTTTCTGCAAATCTTTTGATAAGTAAAGAAGTTTTGTATATATAATTATATACCTAATGAAGACAAGTTATGTATCATGGTATTTTTGGAACTAAAGATCCTAAGTAATGTTTACTCGAGTAGTAGTGACATATTACCAAAGACAAATGTTTTTATAAGTAGGTTTCAAAAAAAAAAAAAATTCCTAATTTTCAAGAAAGTAAGTAAGTAAAGTAAGGAGTGACGGCCCTACGTAGTAAGGGGGCGTCACAATTTAGGGATTAAACGAACAAATTACCCTATACTTAATGATCATATGAACATGTTGTTTGTATAAATTTATTTCACAAAAGCTCTTTGAATTGTACATCAGTCTTATGTTGGTCTATGATATTTTATTTTAATAGTCACATTAGCTAAAATTTTCTACGATTATGCAAATGGCATATATGTCAGTACTCCATCCAAAACTGAATAGAAATATAACATGTTCGGATCATGCGAACTTTAACTAAGGCTAAAATCATAATTAAAAGATTTTTTAGAGGAAAACTGTACGTATAAGATATCTTTGATAATGTTATATGTCTTCGATGAAAGTACAATTTCCTTCCAAAATATCTCTGATGGAGATACAATTTTTTCCTATAAATTAAACTCATGTGATCAAAACGTGTTCAATTTCACTCTATATGTTTGTTTGGTTTGTTTGTTTGTGTGTGTGTGTGTGTGTTTTTTTTTTTTACCGAATGTCGAGAGAGGGACAGTTTGTATAACAAAAAAAAAAAAAAAGTTTTGGCGAATATAATGTATAGTTCAAAAGTCAGGAGCTAACATAAAACATGATGTATAGTTCAAGAGTCATTCATAAAAATATTGCTTTATTTATATAGTTACACCTGAACTTTTCGAATTTAAAAATTTAGTACATAAACTTTTTTTTCCCTAATAATCAGCTCTTGAATTTATAATCTTCAATATTGTCAGTCCTTCTTACGTAAATCCATTAAGATTTAAAAAGTTTTTCTGCACATGACTTGCACATTATAGACCAAAAAGAGTATTGTTAATAATTTTTTTTACTTAATTTCAACACAAATTTCTTTGAAAATTTGAATTTAATTCCATTATAACTCAAACATGAAACTAAAGTTTTAAAAAGAATTTGTATTGAAATTAAGTATAAAAATGATCAACAATGCCCTTCTTGTGCTATAAGGTGCAAGTAATTTGCAAAAAACTATCCAAAGTTTAATAGATTTTAGTACGGAAAACAAATATTGTTAAAAATTTTATGTTTTGAGGGTTGATTGCAAAGAAAAAAGATTTAGGGACTAAATTTTCAAATTCAAAAAAGTTTAGAGGTATCCATACAAAATAGCCTAAAATTAACCCTAAATTTTAACAAAAAGATGTATTTAATGCTTTTTCCCCTCCTTTTCTCCGTGAATATGAAAAAATTGACCAGTTTCTCTATGAAAGTTTTGTTGTGGAATACTACTCCTTGAATTTTATGAAATAATAGAAGAAAGTATCCTCTTGACGGGACATGCTTCTATTGTCATTGGAAGTGTCATTAACTTAGGACCCGTTCGAGGGGCATCTAGGATCGTGCTTTAAAAGTTAAGTTGAAAATGTGTGTTTGGAAGGAAAACTTTTGAAAAAATTTGGTGATTCAGAAAATTATGCAAAAATTTAAACTGTATTTGGAAAAAAAATGCAAATTGGATCTTCTCTTTTTCATCTCGTTATTACGAGTATTTTGATATAAAATTCATCTCATTTCGATTTGAAGTAAGAAAGTTATGAACTTTTAAAGTTTAAGATTTTTGAAAATGAAATAGAGAAAAAGTTTAATATAAAGTTAAGATTTTAAAGTCCAAATGGTGAAATACTATCTCCAATTGGCGTCCCAAACGGACCCTTAATCCTTGAAATAGGCTCACATAATGTGAACCACGATGTTTCCTTCCAAATTTTAATAGTTGCTAACAATTTGGACACTCTTGAACATTTTATTGAATTCATGAGATAATTTGTTCTAAATTAAAAGTTTAGAGAGTAATTAGCCAATTGTTAAAAATTAAGAGGAATCAAATACCCCGGCATTTGACATTTCGACCTTTTTTTCCCCCTTTTCTCATGAAACTTCCATGGTGAACTATTACCATCTCCCTCTTGTTGTAGGTTGGGATATGTTATTTGTTAGGAATTAAAAGCCATAATTGAAAGCCATCGAATAGTAATAACAAAACAACAAGAGGAACCAACTAATAATAATAATAAACAAAGCGCGCACACAAAATTTGCATTGATTTACCGAGAGAGCTACCTATTCCTGCAAATTTTCACATCTATGGTGCGCGGTGATGCTTCTTAACTAAAAAGTTGACACAAGGCCACTCAATTCGGTATGACGAATGGGAAGCGGATACAAAGTCTAGGTCCTAGGTTTGAAACCTGAAAGATTTTTTCTTTTTGTTTTCAAATTTAGTAAAGTGGCCGAAAAGAAAAGATAAAGGCCAATCAAATCGGTGATCTATTTTCAATATTTCTTTCAGCAAGTAGCTTCACTGTGTTCTTGTCTTTTAATTTTGTCCCCTTTGAAAACTCTAAAGAGTCTTATTTTAATTTTTGTCAGATGGTCGGAGAGAAACGAAACTGTTGCTGATTATCATTGCTCTTGCAGTTCCCTTGACATTGTTGATTTCGACCTTAACGCTTGGAAAAACTCCACACTACTACAAAATGTGGATTCCACGTCGGAGCTTCCACGGCCGTTTTTTAAAAAATCATCGTGGAAAATATAGCAAAACTACGGAGCAGAACAGAGTTTCCGAAAACCGTCGTGGAAGCTTGCAAAAAAAAAAAATTTTTTTTTTTAAACTTCCACGATGGTTTTTATAATCGTTGTGGAAGCATGGGGATTCCACGACTGTTATAAAAACCATCGTGGAAGCTTAAATTTTCTTCTTCTTCTTTTTTTTTTTTTTTTTTTGCAAGCTTCCACGACAGTTATTAAAAACCGTTGTGGAAGCATACTCTTCCATGACGGTTTTCGGAAACTTTGTGTTTTTTCCACATTTTTCACGACGGTTTTTTAAAAAACGGTCATGGAAGAGTCTTTTTTCACAAATTTTTTTTAATTTTGAACTCTACCACGATGGTTTTTGGGGAAAACCACGACGGTTTTCCCCAAAAACCGTCGTGGGTACTAAGGTAGGAATTTTGAAAATTTTTGAATTAAATTCAATTTTTTTGAACGTGTATTAAAACCCAAAAAAACACCCTCTTTCCCACCCCATTACATTCCGAGCTTTTTTTACTTTTTCACTCTCTAATACACACTCTAACTCCATACCTTAAGCCGCCCAATTTCCTCCCTCTATTTCTCTCTCTCCGCTCCCTCCTTACTTAAAATCTCCAAAAACTCGCTCTATCTCACCGCGTCTCCTCTCTCTATCTCACCTTTCAAATTTTTCTCTTGGCTCCATTCTCCGACGACCTCCTCCACCACTCATGCGGCCTCCTCCATTCTCCAATGGGTCCACCAAGGAACTCACGCGGCTTTCCCTCTCTCTCTCACCGCACTCCGCCTGTACCTACTCCGCATTCCGCCCGTACCCATGCTCAACAAGCCGGTAAGTTGTAATGTATATTACTTGGGTAATGCACGGATTTGGGAATTTTTCGTCCAAAATGTTGATTTTGTTGATTATGGTTGTTGATAAAATGTTCCATCCAAAACGTTGATTTTGTAGATTGTTGAGTTGGGAATATTCCATCCGAAATGGCCAAAATCCGTTCCCTACATTTTCGGTGATTGTTCATTGTGGTTGTGTTTTAGATTGAATTAAATTGGTTATGTAAGGCACAGATTTAGGAATTTTCCGAAAAAAAGTGTTGATTTTGTGATTTAAATGTTTTTGGGGAAATGAAACGAACTCACAATTTTTTTTTGTTACCTACCACGACGGTTTCTGTTCGCGATTAATTAGTGTATATAAGTATACGCAAGTATACGTAATCGCACAAGTAATATAGATTGTGAGTAGAGTATCGTCTCCGCAGGGATTGAATTGCTAAAATAAATTGTAAAAGAAATTAAACTCAAATTAATTTAAATTCGGTTTTTGATATAGGAAAAATGCCGTAAACTAATGAAATTAAAAGGGTATAATAAAAAGGTATTAAAATAGACAAAAAGAACAATATTCAATCAAGAATTTGTAATCAAGAATGAGAATTAAACTAGGATTGCCATATCCCCTCAATTACAAGTCTGACCCGAATGCTGTAGGAAATGCTGCAGCAAAACCTGTCCTGTTAACCGAAATTCGATTTTTTCATAAAATTCTTCCGAATTCAGTATGATTACAATTCATTAAACCTTTTTCAACATATTCCTATGTGAATCTAGTTCTCAAAACACAATTTCAAGCACCAATTTCAATGGGTTATACAAGGTAAACAATATATTCCTATACCATTCACAAATCAATATAAACTTTAAAAAGCATATTGAACTTGCATCATCCAAGTTATATCCAGCTCAATTTAACCTTTCCAGAATCAAACAAGCCTACTTTCCTATATAATGATGGCCAATCAACAATAGAAATTAACATTCAAACACTCAGATGAACAGGAAATAGATTCACCCAACATTTCAACAAAACATTCAAATCATCCTCACAATTTCGGGTTCATCAACAATCCTAGCTAAAGAAATTTAGCTCATGCTTCGGATTACAAAAACAAGCTTAAAAGCGTCATCCATTGTTCAACAGAAAATGAAAATCAGAAAATAAATCAATGCAAGAGTAAGAAGAAAGAAAAACTCCAAATGGCTACAGATGGTTCTTCTTATCCTTTCTTCTTCTCCTCCTCAGCTTGCTCTCCAAAATGGGCTTAAAAAATGGCAGAAAAATCTCAGCTCAGTTCTCCTTCTCTCTCTTGCCCAATAATGGTGTATTTTTCTCTCTCTGTTCATCCCTCACTAGGCGGCTGCTCTTTTCCAATTAGAATACAATTCCCTTTAGGGCAACACAACAAGACCCACGTGTAACATCCTAGCTGAAGCAAAGAAGTGGCCCCCACAGCTATGAGCTGTCATCTCTTTTAATGCTTTTCTCTTAGAAAAGTGCCAGCTGGAAAACTCTGCTGCAGGAATTGCTGCAGCATTTTCGACTCAGCTCCTACTACTGCTTGCTGCAAGGAATGCTGCAGCATTTTCTGCTGCATTTTCGGCTCAAGCTCACCTACAATTCACAAAAGAATTAAAACACTCACAAAGCCATCAAATGATCCTATTTTTTTCTTCACATTTCCATGATCTCATCTAAACATTTAAATCCAAGATAAAAATTCGTAAAAACACAAAACAACGGAAAATAAGCTAAAAAAATAATACAAAAACTCTCTAAACGAATTGCATCCAAGTCTAAAAGCGCCTAAGATAACTCTAATTTCTAGAGTTATCAATTTCCTTGAGAAACCGTCGTGGTAGGCCAACTAACCACGACAGTTTCTCAAGGAAACCGTCGTAGAAGATTTCCTTACCACGACATTTTTTTGCATAGAACCGTCGTGGTATGTTCTTAAATGTCCATATTTAGGCCCTATTTTGCCCATTCCACGACGGTTAAAAAACCATCGTAGAATCTGAAAAAATTCCATCACCCTGGATTCCACGACGGTTAGAAAACCATCGTGAAAATGTTACCACGACGGTTAAAAACCGTCGTGGTATCCACATTCTGTAGTAGTGGCAGTTTCTTAGGTACCTTAATCACATTCCACATGATTATCAAAGTAAATAATTTGTCCCTACCAACCGGAATTGATTGGAGAAAAGAGGGAACAGGAGACATTCCACTACTGTTTCCGGCTGTCGTTAAGAAACAACAGGTGATTCCTGCAATGCAGATATTATTATTGAACTCAATAGGAAGAAAGATCATCAACTTCCTTTGCTTAGCTTTTCCTCAGTAGTGTGGCAGCAACTAAAGACTTCTCCGGGGCAAATAATGTGGTTTTGGGTCTGCTTTTAAGGTATATAAGCTGCTTCATTCTCTTGCATGATTAAACGTTGAATGGCATATGGGGTGTAACTTCTAATGACATATTCTTGTGTGTTGATTTTTATGTCGGCACTACTAGCTTTGTTGGCATATATATATATATATATATATATATATATTTTAAGTATATGTGTTATTATGATGTTTTTATACGGATTCAACATCCTTTTTTTAAGGATGTACGGATGGAAAGTTTAATCCTTTTTTAAGGATGTACGGACAGAAAGTTTGACGGTTTGCTTATATGGTGCGTTTTTGTGGAATGGCGGTTTGGAAAAAAATCCAAACTGGAACCACCCATCGTAGAAGACAAATGCGGCAGTTTTCTGGCGGGTGGTTTTTTGGTGGGCCGTTTGGGCATAATTGGGCCTTACTAAAAAGATAATTTTGTGATTATATTTTTAATATGTTTACTTTAATTAACTTACTAACTTTGAAGTTAGTTAAATAAAGTAAATAAAAAAAAAAAGAATAAAGCAAAAGGACAGAAGATAATACAATAATATTTAATGTAGATGTGCTTATATTCATGAACAAAGAATTCATTACTAAGAAGTACTATAAATGAGATTCAAAAACCGGTAAGTTATCTAATACATAACAAATATAGTACTAAAATCAAAGACATGTCCTAAATCACAATAATTATGTTAATTAAAATTTCCTAATCATACTAATCATTTTATGCAAAATAATAACTTTCCTTAATATAAAATACTAACTTTCTCTAATATGCTCCCCACTCAGAGTTTCAATTTTGAACAATAATAGAAGAAACTTTGAATAAATAATTTTTTTCTTTCTTTTTTTTTTTTTATAACAATAAAAAGATGTTATGACACAAGATTGCAGAGAAGGAACGGAAAGTGTCAAAAGAGGGCGAGATGGAGCCCAAGCGCAAAGACAGCAACCGTCAAAAGAAGAGGGGAAGGCATAGGGTGCTTGGATGCAGGGACGACAATCACCATGGGAGGGAAAGGGCGCATAGGCATTGGAACAACAATCCTCAATGAGAAAGGGCACATGGACGATGGGACATCAATCGTCAAGAGAGAAGCATGCAATATGTAAGGAGGATCAATGACTCGTTTAAGTACCCTAGAAGTTTACCGCTCTGATACCATAATGAAGCTAAATAAGGAAAAATAATAATAATAAAGCAAATAGAGAAAAGATAATATAAGGATATTAAACAGGAATATGCTTATGGCCATGAATTAAGAACAAAGAATTCATTACTGTGAAAAATTATAAGCGGCCTCGTATATAAATACAAGTTATAAGTATACAAAATCGAATAAGTTATCTACTAAAATGAAGATGTATCTTAAATTAAAATGGAAATAATTTAAAAGTTCCTAATAATTATTATTAAAAAGATAATAATTTTCCTTAATATAAAATACTAATTTTTCCTAAATAATATCCATTCTTCTTTTTATTTGGTGTCATTTTTCGTGCAATAGTCGTTTTTATATTGACATCGTTTTTCTTTTAGATTTCATCTTCTAATGCCCACGGCCACCCCACCCCTCCGCCCGTTGTTTTTTATTATCTCATTTGTCGGCAAGTGTCGTTGTTATTTAGTAATCGAAATTCACAAACTATTCACTCTTAATCCAACTAATGAACAATTATAAGTAATATCCTAATCAAATTTAAAATAAATATTTTAGTAAGCATATCTGTTATCTATTACTTATAAAAGAAGAATCGAAAGCTTTTGCACTTCATCCATGTTTTGGATCTATCCTATAGCTGAAAAATAAACAATTTTCCACTTTGTTGAAGACAATGGTTTGGATCAATCCATGTGTCTTCTTTCCTTTTTGACAGCTGACCACTTCTTATTCCCCACCTTATCTCTTTCTGAGATTAGCTCATGTTAATGTAAAAGCTTTACAAAAGTGTGAAGCCTAATTTACCCATCCTTTGATTTCAAAATTAAATGATTTTTTCACTTAGTTGAAGAAAATATTATTGTTTGAATCCATGTGTCTTCTTTCTTTTTTGACAGCTGACCGCCTTTTTTCTTTCTATTTCTTTTTGAGATTTACGATAAATTTGTGAAGCCTAATTATTAAAGCCAAATATATATATGTAATATATATTCTCAGTTTTATACGTTAATCTATTTTTTGTTTTTAGTTAGCTTACTTTGTTGATTGTTTGCAACTTTCAATAATTTTTTTTTAATTTCAACTTATATTTTGTTTTTACTTCAAACTACTTAAGTTTTTATATATATATATATATATACATACATACTGAAAAACCTAAATTGTTTTTTAGCTTCAACTTTCAAATTTTAACTATATAAATTTAATTTTTATCTCTCACTTTAAAGATTTATTATATATTGACTTTGCAAAAAATTATAGATTACTTGTATTACACACACGTCCAAAGGACGTGCTTCAACAAACTAGTAATGGATAGAAATCCCAATAAAACTCAGATTATATAATATCGTATCCTAAATCAAATACTATTCATATCTCCTATGATTTGTAATACTCCGAGCAAAAGTTGTGCTCCTTTTTTTTAACGTAGGGTTGGGGGATTTGAATTTTACACCTTTAAGTGGACTAACTTCTTTTTCTTGTGTGGCTTTTTGGTTTTCTTTCAATTTTTTAATTGTTTTAATAGCGTTTTTTAGATGTGGAAATAATCCTATGACCAAAATGGAAAAGGGGAAAAAAAAAACTTGAAAAGGACCCATATGCCCTGCTCTATGTTTTTTTTTTTTTTTTTTTCTTTCGTCTTCTTCTTTTAAGATTCTTTATATTTTTGTTTTGTGAAAACTCAAATTCTTAATCGTTAGTCAAGATTTCTATGTCTGACAAAGTTTTTCTCTTTGTGTGAATCTGTAAATGCTTGATTCTTTTTCCTTTTTTTTTTTCTTTATTAAAGATTTAATTCTAGTTACATGCTTGTCACGCAATTACCCAAATCCATTGACAAGAAAATTTTTCTTTTAAACTTGATACATTAATATTTAGGCTGAAAAAATTGTACGTAGAAATAAACGAACGGCAATAGGGTAACTAAGCATAATGGGTATTATTTTCATCTGTGAAAGTACGACTTAAATAACAATTTTTTTTGTTGTTTTTTATTTTTTGTTTTTTTCTGTTTTATTTTCTCCCTTGCAAAACATACTAAGTTGTATTTAAAGCAGCAAGCAAGAAGTCGTTTATGGGACCAAAAAACCTGTCGTTTTTAAATTATGATGACATTTTACTTCTGTGAAAAATAACCACGTGTTTTGTTTTTTACTGTATGTTTTGTTCTTTCGGCTCTCTTAATTTATTGTTATGAGATTTATTTAATGATATCTACGAATTTTTAATTTCTTTTTTTTCTTTTGCAAGTGG
>CM046376.1:29184363-29230197 GCA_025413485.1 Ficus microcarpa
TATTCATAAACAAGGTGTCCTCCATTAGGCACTGTTTGGCCATTTCTTAAAACTTAAAACTGCTTCGTTCTTATTGGTCTACATATGTGCTTGATTTTCCTATTGTGGTCTCATACCCTATTCTTACTTATTCATACATGATGACGGTTTTTTCACAATATAATTTCCATACTGCTAATTATACTGTAACACCGTCTTAACCTTACCTTAGGTTATTTCAGTCAAACGTTGACCGACATAGGATCATAAACCCTAATTGCACCTTTTTCCATAAAAGGCTTCGTACTTGCATGGATAATTTATCATTGAGTCTTAAAACATTACCAGGACTCAATAATGCTATGATAATTCAAATAGCATTAAATATCATATTTTTACGGATCATAAAAGTCTTAGGTACATCTTTACCCAAAAGGAACTCAACATGAGATAAAGAAGATAGTTGGAATTGGTTAAGGATTATGATTGTGAGATTCTTTATCATCCTAGAAAGGCCAACAAAGTTGCTGATGCATTGAGTTGGAAATTGTATGCCACCCTCATGTCAATTCAAGTACTACCACAACCACCTTAGGAAGATATTTTCAAGCATGGAATTGAGCTTATTACTGGAAAACTTTCCTCATTGACTCTCAAGCCTACAATTCTTGGTGAATCCAAGGAAGCTCAGGGGCTCAATCCTAGTTTGGTTAGGACAAGAAAAGAAGTCATGGAAGGGAAATAAACTAATTTTGCTGTGTCAAATTGTAACGACTACGTAGGCCGTTACCATACCGTGCTTACATACCAAACCTAGTGGCTACCCACCTTATATAGCCGCTACTTCATACTTAACATACTTAAACAAACCTCGTATTTCATAAAAATACGAAATATATTTTTTTGCTTTTTAAACTCAATTTAAAACTCAAAACTCAAAACTTAACTTATACTCATACTTATTTATGTGTATTCACTCGAGTACCGAGTTTTAAAATCATATTTTAACAAATCATACTCGTTATCATATACTAATACCATCAACTTATCATAATATAATACAAACACATTTTACAAAACATATTTCCAAAACCCGTGGTGGTGTCCAATCCAAATTTCACAGTCTGTAATGCCATCTCTCCATAGTCTTGCATCAATCATCTCTGATAAGTTATTTACCTACAGCATGAATGTAAGTTATGAGCTTATGCTCAGTAAGTACAACTTTCTATTCCGTAAAACATTTTAGTAAAAGAATGCATTGAACCGATTATGCTTTCTTATGTTAACTTGATTCTGGGCCCGTTACATATCATGTGTGCACATACCATGGCACATAGATATGGAGTGGTTAGGGTGACCAGTCCAATCCAACTCAAATCATGAACCAAACTGTTTAACATTGAGTCGTTGGGGCAGCCAATCGAATCAAACTCAAACCATGGACCAAACCATTTAAACCCACCCTTGTGGAAAGTCGGTATGAGACAAGAAAATTTGCTTATCTTATCTTATTACAGGAAAACTTATTCTTGGTTGATCATACTTGAAAACTTAAATCTTAATTGTTTCTTACTTGAAAACTTAATCTTGTTCTTATCATATGATTTATTATTTGTAAACATGTTTTCATGATATCACAATAATAAAACATAAAACATATGTTTATCTTGTAAATCAATGCATGAATTTTTGAAAAACATGCAACGCAATAAAAACATTTTGCTCATGCTATAGGCGGAGTTGTACTGACAAATTGTCCTACACTCTTGGTTTATCGTTCCAACAAGGCACGACAACATGTTTAATATTCCTATGTTCAAATAGCGCATAAGATAAGAATCGTCTATCTTACCACAAACCATAACATACTAGATCGGTATCCAATCCGATTGCCATTGGTTATCATAGATGTCAACCCTAACATAGTAAATCGGTATCCCATTCAATTACCATTGGTAATCATAGATACAGACCTTAACATAATAAATTGGTCTCCTATCTCGTTACCATCAGTCATACACTTGTTACCATATTCTTATGTTTTGAAAATATCATAACTTAATAAATCAAGTATTTCTTATCATAATACTTGAAATTACCTTTCATAAAACATAGTACGTTTTTAAAAATCACTTAGGAAATTCTATTAGATTTAAATGTTTTAAAACTATTTTTATAAGGCAGCAATTCCTTTTTAAAGAGATCGTAAAATCTTAAAAACTGCTTTTAAAACAGCCTTTAATTTACTAGAATACATGTGTGCAGGAAATTTTTCATGTACCATGCACAGTTTGAAAATCCCATTTTATCTTTAAACTTAGTTTAAAATTTGGGAAAAATTTTCTTCACGGAAGTTGTAGATCTCGTCAAAACCTACAACTTTTGTTTGTTTTAAACTTAATTCTACCTTTAACTTGCCCGCTTTTCTCTTTGAAAAATTCTGGCCGTGTACAGTACTTAGACTAGCTAGTTTGAAAACAGATTAAAACAAAAGCCTTTGAGCCTATTTTTAGAAACTGTCTATTCTACACCTTAGGGATTTTCGGTGTTCTAAAACTTTGCAATTTTAACATTTTCCAAATTCGGCCTCTAAGGGACTCAAAATCCAGTTTCCAAAAAACTGTCCAGATTATTTTTCAAAAATCGGCAGTTTGCATTTTGTTGGTTTCTTAGCTTAAAAATCCACACCCACTACCTCAAACGGTTGAAATGTGAGCCTACATCAACATGCAGCATGTAGGATTCATTCTTAACATTGAACTAGTCACTTATCTCATGTTCTTGATAAGCACAATATTGATTACTTACTTATTTACAAAATTGTGTCTTTAGGTTAATTTCTGAACCAATATACAATTAGCATTCACATCGTCATCATTATTCATAAAATCTCCCTACTTAAACATGTGAAGGCATTTCACAAACACATGGTGAGCAATGAGCACACATAACCTTAAACTCAACATAGAGTATAAAAATCAAACACATGCTTAGAGTTAGCAACCAAGTTAACCTACGCATAGATCTAGCATAAACAATCATCAAAAACCATAATATAAGAAGCATGAGCTTATGCTCTTACAATCCATAGCTTGAAATACACATAAATCCCATAAACGAAAACTTAATGAAATTCTTAGTTGGAGGGTTGAGATTATACCTCTAAAAGTTTGAAAGAGTGGTTTTAGATCTTGCATGCGCAAAAATTCTGGCTCTACTCTCCACCGAAGCAACCGGCCACCCCCCCTCTTTTTTTCTAAGATTAGAGAGGAATAGTTGAGAAGGAACTAGAAGGTGAGAAGCTAACTAAAGTCTTCCAATTCTCACAAACCACCTCTATTTATAGGTGGAAATTTCCAAATTTTCCACATTTATTTTTAGTTCTAAAATTCTTCTTGAATTTACATATTTGGCCTTAAAAACAAAATTTTGCCTTCCATGTCCCTCCAAGTGGCTGGCCATGCAATGTGTTTGAGCCAAAAATATTGTTGAGGCCGTAATCCGCTCCGAGCACATGCCCTCACTCCGAGAACTCGTTTGCCGTCCTGGCGGGACCCTACCTCTCCGAGCTTGATCGAGTAGTCCCGAGCGACCAGGGTCAAGCCGCCCACGATGACCTGGTCATTACCCAATCCGGGCCGGACACTAGTGCCCGGTTGCACCGAGCAGAGGACCCCCGACCACGTACGGCTCGTCACTCGAGCACATCCACCACGCGCGACCCGACCACGACCGACCATCACACAGATTGCGGGGGCACACTCGGTTTCTTGTGCTCGGGGAACCACCGCGTGCTCAGAACACGTAACCTCCTGACGCGCCGCCGTACAGTTTGGCGCCCACCGTGGGGCCCTTGGCCATCTTACACCGGAAATTCACAAAGCAATAATGGCGTCAGAACATGAACACCAAGAAGAACTTCCCCAAGGAAGCCCAGTTGTTCATCAGAAGCTTCAACCTCGAATGCAGATTCCCAGGTCGCTAATTTGACACGGTTGGTAGAAGAATTAACCAAGAAGCACGATAGCCAACAGAGTCAGATGGAGAGCATCGCTGCAGAGAACCAGATTCTCAAGAACCAGTTGATGTCCATCAACTCTCAAGCCGCCTATTCGTACTATTACCCATACTACGGGTACTCTGCAGGGGTGAACGCAGGAGGCTGGCAAGCATCCTCATCCCAGTTTCCTCGAGGTTCTAACAATGGGGGCTGGCAGCAACCACCCCATACTATCCTCAAGGGACGAGGAATGTTGCACACAGCCCCGTAGCCCCGATGCAGCCTTTGACCACGCCTATAAATACAAACGTGGCGAACGAAAGGCAAGCACAGCGGCCGCAGCAACAACAGCCGTATCAGCACCCGCAACACCAATACCAGTACCGACAACAACAGCAACAGCATTAGCAAAATCGAACGAGACAGTTCGATCAAAGACAGCACAGCACTCCCATCCGTCGTTCGACGCCCGACTTACCGCCTTCTCCAGAGGGTCCCATTCCACATGAGACGATGAACGTCGAAGATATGCTAAGGAACATAATGTCTGAGGAAATGAGGGCATTAGAAACACAAATGGAACAGCGCTTTTCCTCTCAGCTACATAGAGCAACCACATCAACTCCCGGTTTTGATGATCTTGCTCGTGGAGTCCGAGAGACACCTTTGACGAAACGGATTATCGACTCCGTTACACCCAAGTTTGGTAACGTAACCATTCCCAAGTTCGACGGAATGTCGGACCCACATGACCACCTTCTCCAATACAAGCATATTATACAGTCCACGAACATCCCGACTGCAATGCTCGACGACATGATGTGCAAGCTTTTTGCGCAGAGTTTGAAGGGACCTGCACTTAGATGGTTCTGCTATCTCGCCCCAGAGTCCATTGACTCGTTTGACGAACTTTCCCTTGAGTTCATGAGGAGCTACTCAGTCCATATCCAATCGGGGAAAACAACGAAAGACTTATGGAGTGTTGTACAAGGCCCACATGAATCCCTCCGTCGTACATCAAACGCTTCAGCAAGGCCATCTCTGAAATCTCCGGGCTCGATGACGGCACGGCAAGAGAAGCACTAAAGAAAGGCTTAAAGCACAAGTCTTTATTCAAGAACGAGATCTGCGCTCGATATCCCCCGACGATTCAGGATGCTCTACATCGAGCAAAGGGATTCATAGAATTGGAGGAAGAAAACGAGCGAGTAGAACGAGATTTGGCTCGTACAAGAGATGAAGTCACGAAGGCTCGGGAGGAACGACAGAAGAGTTTCAGACGCGAGCGGCCAATTCCACAACGCAAACCAGAAAGGAGAGTCGAGCGATCGACTAGACGTGACCATAAGCGTCCTCTCTCACCTCCTAAGTACGCCCTTGGCATCAGTCCCTCAGAACTCATCGCCCATTTGAAGCGCCAGGACTACGTCACCTGGCCAAAGAAGCTGCCAGAGAACCCAGCTAGAGATAACAGCAAGTACTGCGAGTTTCACAAGGATCACGGTCACCTAACCGTCGATTGTCGAGCATTACGAGCAGAGGTGGCGGAACTGCTAAAGAAGGGTCACCTGCGAGAGTTCCTGACCGAGAAAGGCAGGGAAACATATGGACTCGGTAACGAGTCCAAGGAACGAAGAATTGTGCAGCAGGTCGATGATTCTCCTTCTCCACCACCAGTTCGGAAGACTATTGGAGTCATTTGTGGAGGTTCAATTTACAGCGGAGATACCGTGAATGCTGTCAAATCACATCGCAGGAAAGCGACCCAACCTATCGCAGCAGTCCTGCCCGACGATCCGGTCGAACATTCTATCAGCTTCCATAGTTCCGAAGCCACCAGCTTAAGCAGACCTCATGATGATGCGTTAGTTTTAACACTAAACGTGTCAAACTGCGAAGTTGGGAGGATTCTCATCGACAATGGAAGCTCTGCAGACGTTCTTTTTCTTGCAACCTTAAGAGAAATGGAATTGTCTGAGTCAGAGATAGAGAGTTCGACTGCCGTTTTAACCGGGTTCAATGGAGAATCAACAGCAGCGGTTGGCAGAATTAAACTCCCTGTATTTGCTGCGGGGGTAAATAAATTAACTACTTTTTTTGGTGTTGGACTATCCATCGGCTTACAACATAATCCTTGGTAGGCCTTGGATTCATTCCATGAAGGCTGTACCATCCACGTATCATCAGCGAATCAGATTTCCCACCAGGAGAGGAATCAAGGAGATAAAGGGTAGCCAGAGGTAGCTCGGACTTGCTACCTTCACTCCTTGAAGATGAAAAAGACTGATCGGTTATAGCAATTAGAATGGAAGGAAAGATCGAACGGTCAAGTACAGCCTGATATGGAAAAATTGGATGAGATCCAGATAGATCCAGCTCAACCAGATCGAGTCATCAACATTGGCTCTATGCTCGGAGACACTATTCGCAACCAATTACTGAGTTTTCTTCGCGACAACCAGGACTGCTTCGCCTGGTCACACAAGGACATGCCAGGCATTGATCCAGAAGTAACAACGCATCGGCTGAACGTCGATCCAAGCCATTAGCCGGTCAAGCAGAAACGAAAAAAACTTAGTATCGAGCGGAACACGATCGTAAACGACGAGGTGCGAAAGTTTGATCGAAGCTGGATTTATCAAGGAGGTGCAGTATCCAGACTGGTTGGCGAACGTTGTCATCGTAAAGAAGAAGAATGGAAAGTGGAGAGTCTGCATCGACTTTACAGACTTGAACAAGGCCTGCCCGAAAGACAGTTTTCCCCTTCCACACATCGATCGTTTGGTTGATGAAACAGCGGGACACGAGTTACTCTCGTTCATGGACGCTTTTTCCGGATACAACCAGATCCTCATGCATCCCGACGATCAGGAGAAGACTGCATTAATCACAGAGAGGGGGATTTACTGCTACAAGGTCATGCCTTTCGGACTCAAGAACGCAGGCGCCACTTACCAAAGACTCGTCAATGCAATGTTCGCTGATCAACTCGGTCGAACGATGGAGGTATACATAGACGACATGCTGGTCAAATCATTGAAGGCTGCTGATCACATTAAACACCTATCAGAATGTTTCTCCGTACCCAGACAACACAACATGCGTTTGAACCCTTCAAAATGTTCATTCGGTGTTTCGTTTGGAAAATTCTTAGGTTACATTGTGACTCAGCGAGGAATTGAAGCAAATCCAGACCAGATTCGAGCAATCATGAACATGCCTCCACCAAAGAACAAGCGAGAGATCCAGAAGCTGACTGGAAGAATAGCTGCTTTGAACAGATTCATTTCTCGCTCGACCGACAAATGCCAGCCCTTTTTCAAGCTTCTCAAAGGTAACAAGAAGTTCGAGTGGAATGAGCAATGTCAACAAGCCTTTGAGGAGCTAAAGAAGTACCTGTCCACTCCTCCAGTTTTATCCAAACCCCCGACTGGGGAAAGTTTGTTTTTATACCTCTCAGTAACAGAAGTTGCAGTCAGTGCCGTTCTCGTACGGAATACGAGCGGCGAACAGCCAGTCTACTACGTTAGCAAGACTTTACTTGATGCAGAGACTAGATATCCGATGGTTGAGAAATTAGCCCTTGCCCTCGTAACTGCCGCTAGAAAATTGAGGCCATATTTCCAATCACATCCGATTGTCGTTTTATCAACTTACCCTCTGCGAGCCATCCTCCACAGTCCGAACTTATCCGGACGATTGACAAAATGGGCAATAGAGTTGAGCGAATTCGACATCGAATACCGGATTAGAACTAGTCTTAAGTCACAAGTACTTGCTGACTTCGTAGTTGAACTCACTCCGGATCCTTTCATTTCAAAAACTCAAGTAGAATGCTGCTGGACGCTCATGGTGGACGGAGCATCAAATGTCAAAGGATCAGGAGTGGGAGTAATTTGTAAGTCTCCAGATGGCGAGATGATCGAACAGTCGTTCAGATTGGGATTCAAGGCATCGAACAACGAAGCAGAATATGAAGCCTTGATCGCTGGTCTTCACCTAGCCAAAGCACTGGGGGCTCGACGTTTGATTGTTCATAGCGACTCACAACTCGTTGTGAACCAAGTGTTGGGAGAATACACAGCCAAGGATGCAAGGATGGAAGCCTACTTAAACATGGTTCGTTCGTTGCTGCAGCAATTCAAGAATACTCGATACAACGAGTGTCGAGGAGCCATAACACGCAAGCGGACGCCTTGGCCTCCTTCGGATCAACATCGGAACCCAACATACGTCGCAGCATCCCAGTTGGCTTCATTGAAGAACCGAGTATTCAGACTGAAGCCTCAATCATTGAAGTTGAAGCCACCAGAGACTGGCGCATACCGACTAAGGAATACTTGAAGGATGGAATTCTGCCGGACGATAAGCAAGAAGCTCGGAAGCTCAAGACCAAAGCTGCAAGATTTTCACTAATTAATGACATGCTCTATCGACGATCTTTCAACGGCCCTTATGCTCGATGTCTCGACGATAAAGAAGCCACTTACGTTCTGAAAGAAGTTCATGAAGGAGAATGTGGAAATCACTCTGGGGGACGATCCTTGTGCAACAAAGTCAAGCGACAAGGCTATTACTGGCCTACAATGCTTCAAGACAGCGAAGACTTTGTCAAACGATGCGACAAATGCCAAAGACATTCCCCAGTATTCCATCAGCCAGCAGAACGATTGTCGAACATCGCAGCACCTTATCCATTCATGAAATACTCAATGGATATTGTGGGTCCATTGCCGAGAGCAAGTGGTCAGCGCAAATACCTGCTTGTGCTTACCGATTATTTCACTAAGTGGGTAGAAGTAGAGGCCTTTGCTGAAATCAAAGACTCGGATGTCGAAGCATTTATCTGGAAGAACATAATCTGCAGATTTGGTGTGCCCCAAGAAATCGTGACAGATAACGGGTCTCAGTTCATCTCGGGCAACTTCAGAAAATTCTGCCACAACTGGAACATCGAGCTTAGCTTCTCCACCCCGAGGTATCCACAAGGGAATGGTCAAGCTGAAGCCACGAACAAAACAATCGTCCAGAATTTGAAGAAGAAGCTCGAGACTCGAAAGGGGAGATGGGCAGACGAGTTTCATGGCATACTTTGGGCGTACAGAACCACTCCACGAAGGGCGAACGGTGAATCTCCTTTCTCATTGACCTTCGGTGCAGAAGCTGTTGTCCCAGCAGAAGTTGGAGTCCCTACACTTCGGCGTCAACTGGCTTTCGAGAATGAAGAGCAGAATCAAGAAATGCTCAACGACAGTCTGGACCTTCTTGACGAACGGCGAGATCAGGCTCTAATTCGTATGGCAAACTACCAACAATCAGTTGCCAGGTACTACAATTCGAAGGTTCGACCGAGAACTTTTAATGAAGGGGATCTTGTTCTTCGCAAGGTATTCCAGAACACTGCCGAGCCAAACGCTGGAAAGCTGGGAGCAAACTGGTATACATGATTCCCAGAATTGTTAAAGACCTTGCAAACCTTAACTTTCTGTGGATTACGCACTTTTGGTACGTACACAAGGGGCTCACATGTTAAAGCAAGATAATAAATTTAAGTCAATAATTGATCGTAAAAGATTCATAATTGTACATAATTGGTTCATGCATAAGTTGCACGACATTTGTTACGTTTTGTGAGATTATGTTTGTACTTGCTGGGCAAAAGCTCATCATATATTTCATACTATAGGTAAAAAGCCTACAGCTTAATTGGTGGGCCATGTGGATGATGCGGCGAGTGAAGGGCGGTGTGGGATACCATTACGCAAGTTTTCCGCAAGCTCTTTTAAGTTGATATGTATATATATATCTCAAAAATAAATTGTGTTATACATTATATATGGAGTTGAAGACTTGAGAATGTCTTTTCATTTTAGTATGTATACATGACAAGTTTGCTATATGAGCTAATCTATTTATATATGTTTAAAAAAAAATTTACTCTCGAATTTCTAAGTAAGTTTAAGTTATTAAAACCAAGATGTAGTACAAGTATGTATGGTAACGGCCCTACGTAGGTCGGGCCATTACAGCCACTTGGGAACGTGAAGGCGAATTGAGAAAAAATTATCCATTTTTGTTCTAATTTATGAGGACACAAATTTTGTAAGGAGGGTAGATTATGACGCCCCATAAATTCATAAACTTGATTCATGAATTATTATCATAGATTTCCTTTATTAATATACTTCTAATGAATTATTTTGATGAATATTAAATTTTTAGGTCATGAATTATTGTATATGTATCATTAGTATGATGATATCGATGATCTAACAATGTTGAGTTTCTTTATTTAAATGAGAAATTATAGATATATAGAAGATGAGTTGAACGACGTATAAATTAATACAAAATATTTAGTATGTTGTATTAGAGGGATAAATGTTACTTTTGGAAAAAAAAAAAAAAAAAAAAAAAAAAAAGCTCGATTTTTGTTAGTAGGTCAATTTAATGACTTTAGTATTTATTTTGATCATATCAATATTTAATTTTTTAAGAGTATGATTGGGAAAATTAATATGTCAAATAGATAGAAGATGAATAATTAGGATTAATGATTGGGAAAATTAATGTGTCAAATAGATATAAGATGAATAATTACGATTTACTCTTAGAAAATCCAAAGGTGGAAGATTGATCAAGAATTGTTCTTAGATTTGAAATCACTGGTGTAGAGTTTATGTTAAAGGATCCTAGGATGGCCATGCTTTGGATGGTAAGTGACCAATAAGAGCTTAAGATAAGGATTGGCATGATAAAAGATCTATTGGATGAGAATAAGGATGACAACTTTTGATCAATAGTGGAAAAATTGGAAGAAAGAAAAACAAAATAAAAATGAGAAAAACCAAACGGGGATCTGGATTTTGTGGTCAAAAGCAAAAAAATTTTTGAATAGGTGACAAAAAAAAAAAAAAGAAAGTGGTGCATGCATGCAACATCATGTAAGAGATAGCATGGCTTGTTTTGTCAATATGACACAAAGAAGAGACAAGTGAAAGAAGAGACAAGTGAAAGTGACCCCTTGTCTCAACTTTGTTTAACAAAATTTTCAACCCAACTCCCATCCTTAAGTGGCAGCAATACAAGGAGAGAATCAACCAAAAATTTTTCATTTTTACCCCTCAAAATACAGCCTCTTTAAAGCAAATGTTGACTAAAAACAAGCCCTCAACATCTCATTTTATTCTCACACAAGTTAAGCTCAAAAACCCTAGCTTCTCTAGCCATCACCAGCACTATTCTCCATCTCCCAACACCCCTCTAGCATCCTCCTCCCTCCATTTTCAAGCTCCAAGCAACCTCGTTATTAAGTTCGAAGAAGTGTGATGTGGAGTTAGAGGACATGTTACTAGGGGTAACCTAGTGGTACTCTTTGTATTTTAGTCATTTTTGGATAACTAAAGCATGATGTTTAGTTAGAATCTTAATGTTAAACTTCTACTTACCTACGAAAAGGTTTTGAGAAGAACTTGGAGATCCGAGATCTTAAAAGATCTACAAACTTTGTTAGAGTTTGTAGATGTTGTGGTTATATGGCATGCAATAGAAACTTTGAAATGAAAAATAAATTATATGATAAGATTCTACAGAGGACAAGCTTCATTTTAGGCTTTGTAATCACTTAGTTTGCTTTTGGATGTCTAAAGTTATATGCATTTGAAGTTATGATACAAAACTAGAGAGAAAATGAACCATTGAGGTACGGTCTAGCCACAGGTTTTATGTACTCCAAACCCTTTAGTCTCAAAATTTTGGATTATAAGTTATAGATTTAAAAACTAGATTCTTTGATTTTTCCAACAAGGTATCATGCGCCTCAAACGGATAAATCTGCAGTTTTTTGTGAATTTTACAAGTTTGGACTACGAATTGAGAGTTTTACTGGAGCCCTGTATCAGCCACGGATTTTGTACATTTTAGATTAGTAAACCATAATTTTTTACAAATCTATTCTTATTGTATAAATTAAACACCATAAGCTTTTCAATGATATATATTTTGCCTTATTTTGACTTGTAAATGAATTGTTATGATTTTTCTATATTTACCTATAAATCTGGACATATGGTACATATGGGGGACCAACAGTAACAAAACCTAAGTTTATGGTGGAAACACTCAAACACTAAAGGAAATATCTTTATGCTATAAAGAAAACATTTCAAGCTTCGAAATGAGTTATAATACGTTTAAAATGGATATGTACATAAATTTTAATAAATCACAATATATTGTATTGTAATCTGGTAAGCTAGGATTTCACCATAAGACACTTAGGAAAACATCCACATTAATGTTTGAAGTGCTTAAAATCTTGGAAAACAAATTATAAAAGCAGAAAATGGATACTTCAAGCTTTCCAACGAGTTATCAAGTGTCTAAAACGGGATTATACTTCAATTTAAATAAATCTTACAATTTAAAATCCTATACCGATAAAATGATTAAACATTAAAATGTGACATAAGGGTAAATCATAACATATGGATATATTTAGTTATGAAATGAGTTGGTATTAAATATATGATCAAATAATATGAAAGGCCCTAACTTTATAATGTTGAATCACAAGTTTTTAAATGGACTAACACAAAGTACACTAGAGGATTACTGGACATATACCAAAAGACTTTCTTATCCCAACTAAAAGATCATAACTAAAGGGATTGGGCCTTACAAGCCCAATATTAGATAGAAGGTATACACTTAGGTGACTCCTTGTCACCTTGATTGATTAACTAATTAAGAAAGAAATAAATAAAGAAACTAATAAATACATAGCAAAATGTAATTATTCTAAAAAAGTTAATAGTAATTAATTAAGCAATTAATTAATAGAAATTAATTAATTACAAGAGTTAGTAAGTGATAATTAATAACAATTAATTAATAATCAATTAAGTAAACAATTAATTGATTAATTAATAATTAATTAATTAATTATAAGAGTTAGTAAGTGATAATTAGCTGTGTAAGTACGATTATTATGTTGAGTAATAACATAATTATAATACATGATTAATTAGAGATTAATTGATTATTAATCATTGATATAATCGTTAATATAACTATGGATGATTAATTAGAAATTAATCAAATATTAATTATTAGAATAATCTAATTAATAATTATTAATATGAGAATTCATAATTGATAATTATTTTATGAGAAAGAATATTTAAGTAACATAATTAAATTATTAACGATACAATTATTAATTATTCAATTAAAATTATGTAATTTAATTATAATTACTCAACTAAATAAAGTAATAATTAACTACTATCTAATTAATTAATTAATAATTAGTACAAATTTGTTTAACACTTAATAATTAATTTACATTAATTATTTACATTAATTATTAAGGTTAATTATGATGTAAGTAAGTTAAGTTCATTTTAATTTACAAAAAAAAATAAGTAAATAAATAAAGTAATATAACTATAATTCTATCTAATAATGTGATATTGTTAAATTAGGATAATTTCTCATATCTGCGAAGTAGGATGTATAACTCCAGAAGTTTAGGCATATAAAACAAGTAAGTACAAATCATACCTAAGCATGGAACATAATATTTTTCTTTGTTGATGCTCTACATTTGCTATGATTTTCCTTGATGATGTGATGGGTATATGAGTTATATGTATTACTTTGATTAAGTATTTGACGTGCATAATTTTTCTTGTACTAATATGATCGACATGACTTATAGATATTTATGCCATAATGATAAATGCATAATGATATGTAAATCTTCACACTATAACAATTAATGAGAATGAGGTTAACAAAAGATAGGAATAAGTGTCCTACCAACCTCTAATTAGTTAGAGGATATGATAAGAACGAAAGTTATAAGTTATAACTTTGGAAGTGGTTGGAAGGTTGCTCCCCCAACTCCCCATTGGTTGCATGCATATGAATACGACATAGTGACCCTTAAGTAGACAAGACATGTATGTAATGAAGCATAATTGAACATAAATCACATGTATTTTTGAACATTCACGTTATTACGTGTGATAAAATAATTTTATGAAATTGTTTTGTGAGGTATTATTTGTACTTGCTAAGTGAAAGCTCATATATGTGTGTTTGTATTGTAGGTAATACAGGTAGACAGCCCGTCACTTAAATATTTTATGGATCGACGAACCTGTGTGGAGGCGATGAAGGAAGGGAGTGAGATACCACCAAGAACTTAATTTTTGCATTTTGAGTTCTTAAATTATTTTGTATCGCCTATATTTATAACTATGTGTTTAAATATTTTGGTATTACTAAAATAGTATGAGTACTTTACGAGAAAAAGACTTTAAAGTCTGTCTTTTTAACTCACATGACGTTATAGCTTTTTAAATATTATCTAAGTACGAATTTGAATATGATATTTATTATTTAGAAGTTTCAATTTCCTTAATTAAAATTTTAGTTTATTAAATTCTTCAAGTACAAGTATAATCTATATGTTAAAAAAAACATATGTATTTTTGGAACCTAACATAAATAAGTTTTAAGATTAAATGAATTAATAATAAGGAAGTTAATTAACGGTCTAAAAAATAGGGTCGTTACAATGAGATTTGGTTGAAAATGAGACTTTTGGTATGGAGATTTTCGGTTTGGACAAGAGAGAGAATCAGATTTGGGGCAAAAACTTACAGGTTATAACGTGCCCTATGAACACGCGTTGCTGCAGAACTTTTTCACACCTCAACATGTGTTCCCCTTTTTTTTTTTTTTTTTTTTTACTGCTCGCTACTGCGGGCTATTTGGCACTGCAGCCTGCAAAAACCAACCTCTCAGGTATGGTGGCATGCGCTGCAGTGCCTAATAGACCCACTGTAGCGTGACTTTTTTTTTTCCTCGCTGCAGTGGCTTGAATTGTGCTGCAGCCTACAAAATATGGCCTCTCAGGTCTGCTTGACACCCAGTGCTGCACTGTAGCGCCAATTTGGTGTGCTACAACGCACCTTCTCCCAACATGAATACCAAGATGAACAACAAAATTTCCTACAAACTTCTCCAATTACTCCCAAACTTCTCTAAATGCTTGTAAATACTTTTCATGAGTCCAATTTATTTTTATTTTTTTATTTTTATAATTTTTTTGGCCTTCGCCACCGGTTGATACCTTGGAGAGAGAAGTCAACTGAAGAAGATACGAGGCCAAAGGGCCACTGTGTTGACGGTGAAAAAGAACAAAAGACAAGACATATTGAAGACTCCTAGAGAACGTAAAGACCGGGAAATGGTGCACCAATTGAACTACCTCTAGGTGTTTTCCAAACGTGAGCAACAAGCTAGACTTTCATGAATTTCACTATTTAATATATTTAACCTATTTTATTATTTTTTTAGTACTATTTTCTGAAAAAGTACAAATTTTAAGAGCTCAGCCCTCACACTTGGAATATTTTGGATATTTCGTTTCCTAAATAAAAAGAGACAAATAAAAAACAAAAATAAAAAGAGAAACACATACTACCAATCATTTAAATATTATCCAATAACTTCTCAAAATATTTAAAACATTATTTAATTGATTGAAACAAAAATAAATATTATGTTTTGATTCATGAGATTCACGAATTGTATCGGCAATTGAATAAAGTGTCATTTAACTAATCATTGAATAGAGAACGGAACCTATTTTAATTTTTTTTAGCACTATTTTCTAAAATATCGGGTTGTTACAGTGAGATTCGGGTGAAAATGAGATTTTTGGAATGAAGATTTTCAGTTTAGATAAGGGAGAGAATGAGATTTGGGGCAAAACCTTATAAGTTATAATGTGCTCTGCGAACACGCATTGCAGCAAAACCTTTTTGCGTTGCAGCGCGTGTTCCCCTTTGTTATTTTTTTTTTTATTAAATGCCCTCTGCAGCGGGCTATTTGGCACTGGAGTCAGCAAAAACTGACCTCTCGGGTCTGATGGCATGTGCTACAATGTCTAATAGGCCCACTGTAGCGCGCCTTTTTTTTTCCTCGCTGCACGGGCTAGAATTGCACTGCAGCCTGCAAAATATGGCCTCTCGAGTCTGCTTGACGCCCAGTGGCATGCTATAGCGCAAATTTACCATGCTACAACACGCTTTCTCCCTGCTTGAACACCAAGATGAACACCAAAATTTCCTTCAAACTTCTCCAATTGCTCCCAAACTTCTCCAAACACTTCTAAATACTTTCCATGAGTCCAATTTTTTTTTTTTTTTTGTTATTTTTTTCTTTTAAGTTTTCGCCACCGGTTGATACCTTGGAGAAGTCGACCGAAGATACAAGGACAAAGGGCCACTGTGTTGATGTTGAAAAAGAAGAAAAGACAAGACATATTGAAGACTCCTAGAGAACGTAAAGACCGGGAAATGGTGCACCAATTGAACTGCCTCTAGGTGCTTTCCAAACGTGAGCAACAAGCTAGAATTTCATGAATTTCACTATTTAATATATTTAACCTATTTTATTATTTTTTAGTACTATTTTCTGAAAAATTACAAATTTTAAGAACTCAGCCCTCACACTTGGAATATTTTGGATATTTCGTTTCCTTAATAAAAAGAAACAAATAAAAAACAAAAATAAAAAGAGAAACACATACCACCAATCATTTAAATATTATCCAATAACTTCTCAAAATATTTAAAACATTACTTAATTGATTGAAACAAAAATAAATATTATATTTTGATTCATGAGATTCACGAATTGTATCGGCAATTGAATAAAGTGTCATTCAACTAATCATTAAACAAAGAACAGAACGTATAGGAATCTAGATTAAAGCACCAAATATTATTAGATATCAAGTTTTCTAATTTTTTTAAATGAAAATCCAAGATATAAAATAAAAACAAAAAATGAAAATTTCTTACATGTTCTATAAGCCGTCAAGTAGCTGACACTGAATCGTCATCAATGAGTAGAAAACAACTTTTTAGGGTCTGTATTATAATTTATTTGATTCATTTTTTCCCTTTCTCATTGGAACAATTGTATCAAGTTTATTTTATTTTACCCTCCACTTAAGTTACTTGGAGTGAAAATTTATAAGTTAAAATTGATTAGTTTTTTAAAAACTAATTATAAATTTTGTTGATTTTTCAGGAAAAAAAAAAAGAAAAAAATTAAAATAAAAAATATAGTTTAATTTAAGATGAACTCAAACATTAAACTCAACATTAATTTCATGTTGGGTGGGAGACCATGACCAATTCAAAGCAGGTACATAATTTATAACGCAACTAAACATCATCACAATAAAAAATATAGTTTAATTTAAGATGTTTCTATTTTGTAAGTAGACATTAGAACGATCCAAGATAAGATGATCATCCTAAGTGAAACTAAACATCATCACAACATTATCAAATTAAAGTGTCCGGCAAAAAAACAAGAAAGTGGAAGATTGAATCCGTGCTTCGTCACTTTACGAGTCCAAACTTCATTATAATGTGGCGAAGGTTTAATGTATGCTACTTTACTACGATCATGTTTTGATGTAATCTAAAGGAGCAAGGCTGGAAAAGCAATTAGAGCAAAACTAAGTGATATGAAGGCCAACGGAAGACTGTTCGGTAACACATCTGTGGTTTATGATTTACTGCCGGCAAGTTAAGTCACATCTTTGGGATGACAGTATAATTGTGAACATAAATAATTACTAGAATGGGGTTTAGCATTGCTCCGAGATACTGCTAAGAGGGATTAAGTAGATAATGACCAAATAGTACCAAGTGTCAAATTTTGTTTGTTTTAAGGGTAACTTGTACACTAGATTTACACTTTCTTTCGTAAAAGTCGAAAGTAAAATACGAAAAAAAAAATTTAACTTTTCTTTCGTGTTCCCTACGACATCAAGTTGATGAGTCATCGTCAATGAAGACCGAAGAGAAAATGACTTTTCAGGTTTCTTTGATTAACTTTCTCTCTTGCAGGGGACCTGTCCCCAAATTCAGACAGGGGAGAGACCTGTCCAACCCCCTGATACAATACAGTACAATAGTTAAGAAAAAGACACTCTATGCATGTGCAGTGGCTCCACGGCTTTATTTATACATATATATATATATATATACATATATATACATATATATACACACACACGTCCAGGTTAAATTTGTTAAATTTTTAGACATCAATGAAAAAAAATATTTAACTAAGAATGTATTTGAGGAAAAAAAAAATCATATTTTAACCGATATATGTCATAAAGAAAAAGTATTTTTATAAGACATAATTACAAACATAAGATTTAAAGCAAATAAGAAAAAGAAAAAGAAAAAATAGAAGGAAAAAAATAAGGTTATAAATGAAAAAAATTATTTTAATAGGGACAAGTCCAAATAAAGTGAGAAGTTAAAGTTTTTTATATATTTTTTTTAATTGTGCGAATAACCTATGCTTCAGAGAGCAGTGATTTGCGAGTCCAGATGGAAGAAAGTGACTCTGCCCGGGCGGTTAGGCTATGTTAAATTTGAGGACTCTTAGCCCCTGTTGGTCCTATTTTAGAGGATATTTCTGTTCTTCCAGGTGTGTTAGGTGGTGGCTTCTTATTGCGCTATTTTTCGGTTAGCTAATAGTATAGCTCACACATTTGCACATTTTGCTCTAATACATAATTTTACATATGAAGAAAACATACCCTACAAGTTCAAATTTAACTAAAATTGTAGGTTGAATTATTAACATAATAATTTGTATTTTCATAAAGAAACAATTAGGAAAATATATTTATTTTTTTATATTGAATCATATTTAAAAATTTCAAGCATTTTGAAACCAAAAAAAAAAAAAAATCACTTATGGCAGCATAGAGAGAGAGAGAGAGAGAGGGATTTGATTAGGTTAAAGAAATCAAGGGTAAAAAATTTTAACCTTGTTGATATGCCTTTGGGTGGTTGTTTACCAAATTTTCTCAAGAAACCATCTGTATAAAATTTATTATTTATTACCATGAACTCTAAATATTTTTAAAACCTACTGGTTAATTACTTGATTATTTATGATAAAATTGTTATTCACTTCTTTATCTCATAATTAGTTTGGCCAATAACTAACTAGTAGACAAAACACCAACCTGCCATTGCTTAAGCCTTGTTTATAATCTTTTCTTAATTTTTTTTAAACCTTTTTTTCCCCCTTCTTAAAGCACTTACCAATTCCCACAACCAATTTCGGGGGAAAAAAATGTCATTGTAAGTATCTTTTTTTTTTTTTTTTTTCCTTTTTGTTTATTGAAAATAAAGCTAGAAGTTCACAAGTTCGAATCTATATGATGAACTATGACCATCTTCAATGTTTATATTCATGTCGATATTATATCTACCATCAAAAAGTATAAAAATTAATATTATCTTATTTGTATTCCAATGTGATTTTATTTCTAATGTTATATTTACTTTTAGGAATACTCTCCCATCCAACATCTAGCCATCAGGAAGGGAGGGAGAGAGAGAGGGAGGGAGAGAGAGGGGGGGAGGGCATAACATAAGAGACTAATTGGTATAATTCAAGAAATTACCTGATACAATCTAAGAGACTAATCGATATAAATATCATTCGTGTTTGACAAAAATAGGATATTAGACACGAGAGTATATGTTTACTTTTAATAATCTTTTATTAACATTTGAAATTTGTAAAAGTAAATTTTTAGTATTATATAATTTTAAGTAACAAATAAAGTAATGATAATTAGATGAAAGAGTTAAGATATTAAATCATTAAGAATCAAATATTAAATTTAAAACTAACTGTACTTTTGGTAATAAAAGTTGTTTCTTTCACTAAAACTTCTAAAGATGTGCTTATTTTTTAAAATCCTTATTGAATATATAGACACAATTATTATGCTTGTCTATTCAGATTCTAGTTTCACAAGGTTTGTAAATACACCTTGCCTAGATTTCACACTCAACTAATTAATACGAGTTACATACATATCCCTCTCTAAGACTATGCCCATCACTCTCATTTTGTACGGTGATATTTTGGTTTTTTTAATAGATAAATAATATTTCAACCATATGATTAACTTTGCTCATTTTCCAGTCTACATACAATCAATCAATCATTTTCAACATCATTAGGGTTTGAAAAGTTTTACGTATACTAAACGTTTTATATGCAGATATGAACTGTATGAGAAACACCGAGCCACAACAAAAAAACTCTTGAAAGCATTTACTAATGTCGGTGAACACCACCACTTGCAACCGCCTCCTTCACACCTACCACCATTGCCAACCATCAAGACCATATAGATTAGATGAAATTGGATCGGATCGGATCAGATCATGAACATTAATGGAAAAATCAATCAAATCGTATCAATATTCAAGCAATAATCGAAAAAATCTATCAATTAGATGAAATAAAATCAAAACTAAAAATTCCAATAGATTAATATACACTTATTCTAGAATTTAACTTTTATTTAGAAATTATCTCTTATTCATTAAATTTTTGATTCGTCAACACTTTCTAGATTAAAAAAAAAAGTTGTAAAGGGGGGAAAAGAGCTGAAAAAAATTTTGGTTTTTATCCTTATCTAAATTAAAACTTTAGAAAAACTAATTAACGAAAATTTAATTATGTGTCAAAATTTAAAAGAAGGACAATAAATAAGGCAATAATACGAGACAACAGATTAATTAAAATTCGAGTAGATAATGACCAAATATTATCAAAGTGTCAAATTTTGTACTTGTTTTAAGGGAAACTTGTATAGTAGATTTACACTTTCTTTCATAAAAGTCGAAAATAAAATACAAAAAAAAATATTTTTTTTTTGAACTTTTCTTTCATGTTCCCTACGACATCAAGTTGTTGAGTCATCGTCAATGAAGACCGAAGTGAAAATGATATTAGTAAAGATAAACAAGGGAGAAGTAAAAAAGAACGATAGAGAAAAGAAGAAAAGTCAGTAAACAAACAGGAAAAGAAAAAAGAAAAAAGGAAAAAAAAAAAGAAAAAAGAAAAGAAAATAAAATAAAATAAAAGAAAATGAAAAAGAGAGAGAGAGAGAGAGGTGTTGTCCTAGTTTTAAGGGTTTGCCCCTTGATATGAATACCACCAAACTGTTATTGAATGGTTTTGTGACAAGTGGCTGACATCAGTGGCTGATATCAGCATCTAGGGGACTTGCCCCGAAATTCAGACAGGGGGGACAATAGTTAAAGAAAAAGATACTTTATGCATGTGCAATGGCTCCACTGCTATATATATAGACATATATATATATACACACACTAGTTTTTGAGGACGTGCCATGCACGTTCAGGTTAAATTTCTTAAATTTTTAGACATTAATGAAAAAAATAATTTAACTAAGAATGTATTTGCAGAAAAAAAAATCATATTTTAACCGATATAAATTATAAAGAAAAAGTATTTTCGTAAGATCTAATTAAAAAGTTAAGATTTAAAGCAAATAAGAAAAAATAAAAAGGAAGAATAGAAGGAAAAAAGTGACGTTATAAATGAAAAAAATAATTTTAATAAGGACAAATCCAAAGAAAGAATGACAACATTTTAGGAAAAAAAAAACCCTACAAAATGATCAAAATGATTCGTAAACACTTTCTAGATCCAAAAAAAGTTGTAAAGGGGAAAAAAAAAGAGCCGAAGAAAAAATTGGTTTTTATCCTCATCTAAATTAAAACTTAATAAAAACTAATTTATGAAAATTTAATAATGTATCAAAATTTAATAGGAGGACAACAAATGAGATAATAATATGGAATAACAGATTAATTAGAATTTAAGTAGTGGATGACCAATTATTACCGAGTGTCAAATTTTGTACTCGTTTTAAGGGAAACTTGTACATTAGATTTACACTTTCTTTCATAAAAGTCGAAAAGAAAATACTAAAAAAAAAATTTTGAACTTTTCTTTCGTGTTCCCTACGACATCACGTTGCTAAGTCATCTTCAATGAAGACCGAAGAGAAAATGACTTTTCAGGTCTTTCTATGATTAACCTTGTCTCTTTTAATTGGAACCATTGCATCACAATTTATTTCATTTTAATTTATATTTGTTAGGTGGAAAAGCTTGACCAAAGCACATGATTGAGTGCGACGTGCTTCAGTAGCACGTTTGTATGACAAACTGAACGGGGTTTTTCTCGAAAATTGTTTCACCCTTGCTGTTAAAGAACCAAAATAAGTATTGATATAAGGCCCTTTTAACCTGTATTTTGATAATCCTTCATTCGAAATTTATGCCATGCGAAGTTATAAATTTAAATATTGTGCAAAAGCATCTTCTCCTACACGTAACAAAATGTCTACAAATATTGAAGTTCGAGAATCAAATAGATCAAGATATGGAACGTGAAAATTGATTTTTAACCTCATTGATGAGGATGAGAAAAAGATAGCGAATTTTGAAGAGTTGATTTTTAAAAAAATGATATTTTTGATACTGCTAATTTTGGTGATATGATTGTGGTGTTAAACAGTAAAAGTAGTATGGATGAAACCTTGTGGATTAAGTTGATTTGGGTCCACTGAAAGATAGATGGACTATTAGACCAATTTTCAGTGTTTTAATTTCTTATAATTGAAATTGATATGTTTTTCTTCGTTATTTATTGTTATATACGTTCTTTACAAGTCAACACTAAGTCGTTTCCTTAATAAAAAGAAACAAATAAAAAACAAGAATAAAAAGAGATACACATACTAGCAATCATTTAAATACTATCCAATAACTTCTCAAAATATTTAAAACATTACTTAATTGATTGAAACAAAATTAACTACTTAGGTTCCAATTCATGAGATTCACGAATTGTATCAACAATTGAATAAAACATCATTCAACTAATCATTAAACAGAGAACGGAACACATAGGTATCTAGGTAAGAGCACCAAATATTATAAGGTGTCAAGTTTTTTTTTTTTTTTTTTTTGCATGAAAATCCAAGATATAAAATAAAAACAAATAATGAAAATTTCTTACGTGTTCTAGATGACGTCAAGTAGCTGGTGTTGAATCATCATCAATGAGCGTAAAACTTAGGGTATGTATTATAACTTATTTGATTAATTTTGTCCCTTTCTCATTGGAACAATTGCATCAAATTTATTTCATTTTACCCTCCTTTTAATAGAGTTAAAATTTTTAAGTAGAATTGGGTGATTTTTTAAAAACTAGTTATAAATTTTGTTGATTTTTCATTAAAAAAATTAAATTAAAAAAATTAGGTTTAATTTAATATGAACTCAAACATAAACATTAATTTCAACTAAGGTGGGAGACCTTGATCACTTCAAAGTAGGTACAGAATTTATAAGGCCTAGCACATGATTGAGATTGATGTGCTTTAGCAGTATATGAGTACAAAGTTCAGACTTGTAAAAATTTTACTCAATTTACTTAAGGAGAAATTTTCCCATTCTGAAAAACAATTTCACGAATGCAATTAAAGAACAAAACATAGTTTAAAATAATTCATTTGCAACCTATATTTCGATAGTCATTTATAATAATTTTATGCCAAATAAAGTAAGAAATTAAAGTTTTTGTTTTCTATTTCTTTTATATATTTCAAATCCATAAGATATTATCCACGTTTTTTATATTATCTAACATGATAATCTCCTCAATAATAAATATATTCAAGTAAATCCTAACTGCAAATAATTTAAACTTCAAACTTCTTCAAATCTGCATCTTTACATGGCCAACATGCTGATGTTATAACTGATGTTGTAACATGATCTAGAAATAAACATCAAAATTGGGCAAATCTGAATTGACGTGAAATGGCGACTCACTTTTGGTTTTTCGATACAAGTTGTCATAAAATACCAACACCTAAAAACCTAACAGATATGATAAAAAAAAACATTTGACATAACTAAATTTCATACTTTTTAAATTGTAAATAAGCGAAGAAACAAAAATAGATTATCTATGTTAAACAAATAGTAATATATATATATACCATACTTTTAATTGTTTGAATATTGAGACAAATTAAGTGTAAAATTCAAAACAATAAAAATAATAATTAAGTACTTGAAAAAATTAAATGACAAGTGAACAAGATATCAAGAATCGGTTTTAATTTAGTGAAGATAAACAGGTGAGAAATAATAAAGAACGCTCGAGAAAGGAAGAAAAGTGAGTAAACAAACAGGAAAAGAACAAAAAGAAAGAAAAGAAAACAACAGAAAACGAAAAAGAGAGAGAGGTGTTGTCCTAATATCTTATGGATTTGTCCTAAACAAACAGGAAAAGAAAAAAAAAAAAAAAAAAGAAAAGAAAAGAAAAGAAAACGAAAAACAGATAGAGGTGTTGTCCTAGCTAGTTTTAAGCGTTTGCCCCTTGATTTGAATACCACTGAACTTTTATACACCATTGAATGGTTTTGTGACAAGTGGCTGATATCAGCATCTAGGGGACCTGCCCCCAAATTCAGACAGGGGGGACAAGAGTTAAGAAAAATATACTTTATGCATGTGCAATGGCTCCACTGCTATATACACACACACACACTAGTTTTTGAGGACGTGCATGGTTAAATTTTTTGAATTTTTAGACATTGATGAAAAAAAATATTTAACTAAGAATGTATTTGCGACAAAAAAAAAATCATATTTTGACCGATATAAATCATAAAGAAAAAGGATTTTCATAAGATATAATTAAAAACATAAGATTTAAAGCAAATAAGAAAAAATAAAAAGGAAAAATAGAAGGAAAAGAGTGATGTTATAAATGAAAAAAATTATTTTAGTAAGTACAAGTCAAAAGAAAGAAAGTTAAGATTTTAGGAAAATGGACCCAAAAAAAAACCTACAAAATGATCAAAATAAATTGACAAAATTTTAAACTGAATTATTATATATAATATTACAAAAAAAAAAAAAAACATGTGGGAAAGAAAATATTGTTAGGACAAAGGCAAATTTATTATTAAAAAAAAACATAGGATAAGATTCAATTCAATAATACATTAAAAGATGAAGGAAATTTCATGTTTTAAAAAATTGTTACCCAATATAGATAAAACAAAGGAAAAAGTATCTGATGACATACATTAATAAAATTAAAGACATAAAAGATTTGAAATTAAAAATTTAGAGAGTGTAAAAATATATCAAATCAAAATGAAAAGAAAAGAGGAAGAAGAAAAACAAAAACAAAAAAACAAATCACAAACGACAAAAGCAAGGAAAGAAAAGGAAAGAGAGAGAGAGAGAGAGAGAATTAAAAAAAAAAAAAAGAAAAAGAAAAAAAAAAGAACGGTGGAACGAAAAAACTAGGAAAGAAACGGTGGGACAAAGCCGGGGAGTCAAGCAACGGTGGGACCCGGGGGGCAGGAGTCAAGCAACGGGAGAACTGCACTTTCTTACTTTTATATAGTTATTAGATTATATTAGATTTACATGTCAATTTTCTGTTTCACATTCACTCACGAGTGAGAGAGTTAATTTTTAAATGGAAGAAGAAGAAGGGAAAAAATATGATGTGATTCTCAGTTTCTGTGATGGAGATACTTGTAGAAATTTCACGGAGAATTTAATCAAAGTTCTGGAAGAGAATGGGATAAACACGTATCTTAAAAGAGGTAAAGCGATCGCTGAGGACCTCTTCAAAGCTATCGGAGAATCAAAGTCTGCAATTGTTGTTTTCTCCGAAGAGTATGCCTTTTCCCCTTGGTGCTTGGACGAGCTCGTCAGGATTGACCAGTGCAGAGAAGAAAACGGGCTGATTGTGTTCCCGATTTTCTGCGATGTGGATCCATCCCACCTGAGAAAGCAAAACGGAAAAGTCAAAGATGCTTTTGACAAGTATGAGGAGGATGAAAAGCAAATGGTGAAGAAATGGAGGGAAGCCTTAACTCGGACAGCAAACATCTCCGGTTGGCATTTGAAAGATTACAGGTATGTTTAATTATGCAACTTACCCTAGTTCTTATTAACTTTATGGTTTTTTTTTTTTTCCTCTTTAGTTTAGTTTCACATATGATTTATTATTATTCTTATTTACTTGACGTTGCTAATTGTAGCTTAACCTCTTTCATTTTTTTTTTCTTTTTCTTTTATATTAGATATATGTACACAAACACCAATAGATAGATTATAGATTATGTAGTTAAAATAGTTCACTTATTTTCTAAGGGCATGTTTGTTTTGGTCAAAAAGGATTAATTTTTAAGACAGTTGAATTCTTATATGCCTAATGGCCAAAAAGGATTAATGGTTTTTGATACATGAATGATCAGCATAGCCCTTTCAAAAGAATGCCTTTTTCATGTCGCGAGCCCGCTCCTCCGCTGAGCCAACTAGTCCCGTTGAGCCCACTCCTACGTTGTGGAAACCCATAGATCCCACCCCTTCACGAGCCGTCGTCCCACCTTTGAACCCACTTCCTCACCGATTTTTTTTTTTTTTTTTCCTTTCACCGATTTGAACCCACTTCCTCTGTTTTTGTTTAATTCACATTTTTTTTGCTCTGTTTTATGTTTTAAACTTTAATCTTTTCAAAATACAATATCATTTTACCAAATTGCCCCTACATATCTGAATCATGTGCAGTTCATATGTTCTTTTCAGTCTAACACTTAACAGCTGTCACTAAAAAGGATCTATTTACACCATTTTCAAAAATTTAGGATCATTTGGTCAAAAAATAAATTTGACGATTAAATGATATCTTTATTAAAAATTTAAGGATTATTATAGTAATTTAGCTATAAAAAAAAATGTTTTGGAGGCTTTGGAATAGAAAAAAACGTCTGAGAAGGAATGTGGGAGAGTGGCATTGGGAAGTGGAATTCATGAGGCTTATACTGTGAAAATTAATGGGTGGTTAGGAAAAAAAAAGTTAAAAAGTAAAATCGAAAAGTTTTGAAATTTGAATTTAAAGACTCCATTTTTCACGTCTTCCGTATTGGGAAGCAGATGTGAAGGCTGATACGGGGAAAGTTAATGGGCAGTCAGGAAAAAATAAATAAATAGAATTAAAAAAAATATAATTTCACGTTAGTTATTAAACAGCCAATGTTCAAAGCTGTATTATCACTTTCCACATCGGTTGACGGCCAACCGATATGGAAAGTGGGCTTTTCACGTTGATTGACTGCCAACCGACGTTAAAAGCCCTATTTTGCTACTTCTCACGTCAGTTGGTAGTCAAACGACATCGAAAACCCTCCAATCACCATTAATTATTTTTCATGTCGGTGACCCATATGAAAAGAGCGGCGAGAAATGTTCCTATTCTTGAAGCAAGTCATATATCAAATTTGACACTTTCAAAAACTTGTATGTCGTGGTTGGGTTTGTTGTGTCCAACCCGAAATTGATGGTTTCTTTCATGTTGACCCATATATTTTTTTTCGGTACTAACTTGTGATTTGTGTTGTGTTATCATTGTAACGATTCGACTACGTAATGTTGTTATCGTGCTTACGTATCATGTTTACTTAACTTAAATACTTAACTTATTTAAACATACTCTTGTATTTCGTAAAAATATGGGAAATTTTTTTTTCTTTATTTATTTTAAACTCCAATTTAAAACTTATCTTATTCTTATACTTATTTATATGTACTCAATCGAATACAGAGTTATAAAGCCATTTTAACACATTTAATAAATCATACTAATTACAGTTATAATAACTTTTAAATACTATTACAGTACTAAATATTTTAAGTATCGGCACAATTATATTATCATATCATAGCATAAACATATTTTACAAAACATATGGTGGTGTCTAACCCAAATTTCACAGTCTGCAATGTCATTTCTCTATAGTCTTGCATCAAGCTTGTCCGGTAGATTGCTTACCTACAGCATGAATATAAGTTATAAGCTTATGCTCAGTAAGTACAACTTTTTATTCTGCAAAATAATTTCAGTAAAAGAATGTATGAGTTGATAATGCATGAACCAATTATGCTTTCTTATGAATCAATTATGCTTTATTATGTAAACTTGGTTTTGGGCCCCTTATGTATCATGAATATGAGTGTACGTACCGTGACGCGTAGCCATAGAGTGGCTAAGGCGACCAGCCCTGTTCAACTCAAACCATGGACCAAATCAAAACCCACCCTCGTGGTAGGATGGTATGATATGAGAAACTTACTTTATTACGTGAAGACTTGTTCTTGTTTCGATCATACTTGTAAACTTGAATCTTAATTATTTCTTATTTGAAAATTTGATCTTGTTCTTATCGTGTGATTTATTATTAGTGAGCATACTTGCATGATGCCACAATAATAAAACATAAATCATATGCATCACATATATTAATACATGATGCTTTGAAAAACATGCAAAGCAGTAAAATCATTTAAATGTTTTTCAAAGCAGTAAAAACATTTAAATCGACGCATGAGTTTTTGAAAAACAAGCAAAGTAGTAAAAACATTTTTGCCCATGCTATAGGCAGAGTTGTACTCACAAATTATCTTACGCTCTTGCACTAGCGTTCTAAAAAGGCAAAACAACAACAGGCTATATTCATGTTTTCAAACAAAGCGTAAGACAACAATCGCTCTATCTTACTACAACTCTTAACATACTATATTGGTATCCAATCTGATTACTATTGATAATTATAGATACAAATCTTAACATAATAAATTAGTATCCAATTCAATTACCATTAGTAATCATAAAATTATTACTATATTCTCAAGTAACTTAGACTTAGTCTATTTTTCTTCATTTTTTCTTAAAAATATATTGTTTACTTGAAAATATCTTAACTATACGAATCAAGTATTTCTTAACATAATATGTATTAAAAATTGCCTTTTGTAAGACATAATATGTATTAAAATTCACTTGTAAAATTCAAATGGATTTAAACCTTTTTGAAACTATTTTCTTAAAATCATAATCTCTTTTTAAAGAGGTCATAAAATCTTAAAAACTGATTTCAAAACACCCTTTTAATTTGCTTGAATGTTTCTGTGCATGAAATTTCTTGTACCATGAACAGTTTTGAAAATCCAGTTTTATCTTTAAATTGGTTTAGAATTTGGAAAAGTTTTCTTCACAGTTGTAGATCTCATCGAAACTTACAACTTTCAATTTTATTTGAAGCTTAATTCTACCATTAACTTACCCATTTTTCATTTTGAATTTTACTAGCCGTGTACAGTACTTGGATAGGTCAATTTTGAAAACTCATAAAAACAGAGGTCTTTGGAGCCCTGTTTTAAAAATTTGTCCTAACTGCCCCCTAGGGTTTTCTGTGTTTCACAACTTTGTTATAACTTTTTCCAAATTCGATCTATAAGGGGCTCAAAATTGGGTTTCTATAAAACTGTCCCAATTATTTTCAAAAACTGGCAGTTTGTATTTTGTAGATTCTTAGCTTCAAAACCCGCACACACTACCTCAAATGGTCAAAGCCATGAGTCTACATCAACATGCACCATATTGGTTTCATTCTTAAACTTCAACCATTCACTTATCTCATGTTCTTGAAAAACACAACATTGATAACTTACTTGTTTACCAACTTGTGTCTTTAGGTTAATTTCTTAACCAACATACCCATAATATTCACATCATCATCATCATCATCATTTATAAAATCTCCATACTTAAACATATGAGAGCATAATCACAAATACAAGGTGAGCACACATAACATGTTAGAGCATAATCACAAACTCCAACACATAGTGAGCACACATAACATGTGAGAGCATAATCACAAACAAATGGAGAGCACACATAACCTTAATACTCATCTTAGAGCATAAAATCAAACCCATACTTAGAGCTAGCAACCAAGATAAGCTAAACATAAATCTAGCATAAACCAACCATAAAGGACCATCATATAGGGAAATAAGAAGCATAACTTGAAATACATTTAAATCTCATACACCAAAACTTAAAATCTCAGTTAGGGGATCAAGATTATACCTCTAGAGCTTTGATAGAGTTGATTCTAGTGCTTGAATGAGCAAAAATTCTTGCTCCACCTTTCCACTATACCAACCGGCCATCACACACACACACACACTGTCTCTCTCTCTCTCTCTCTTTTCTAAAGCTAGAGAGGAATAGTTGAGGAAGAACTTCAAGTTTGAGAAGCCAACTAAAGAGTGCAAGTTTCTACTACGTACCCACCGCTATTTATAGGTGGAAAATTCATAATTTTCCACAATTATTTTTTTCTTAAATTCTCCTTGAATTGCATATTGGTCCTTAAAGACAAAATATTTGCCTTCCAAGTCCCTAAATGGCCGACCATGTGGAGCTTGAAACAAAAAAAAAAAAAAAAAATCTTTTCATACTTATCTACAATTACTTGGCCGTAAGTAGGGCCATGCTTGGCATTCCTCCTAATACACAGTCTATTTTCTTAATGATCCAGATTGTACTAATACTGTTTTAACTATTAACAGTATAGTATTGCTGGACTGTAGTCTAGAATTTATTTTAACTAGACTGCATATAGGTTTTTCTTAGAACTTGAAACTACTTAGTCCTCCTTGCTCCAAATATTATTCATGATTATTCTAGAGTGATCCCAATCCTTATTCTCAATTCTACATCCATAATGACGGTCGGCTGCAGTATAATTTCGTACCATCTTATTCATGTCATAAATTATTCTGGTCATTCATTGGCCAGAACAAAATCATAAATCATAGTTCTTCCTTTTTCACCATAAGGCCTTATACTTGACTTGATAGGTTGTCATTAAGTCTCATACTTATAATAACTCAAACATATTCTACTAATTAAATCAGATCATGAGTTTCATATTGACATACATAGTACAGACTTAGATTTCTGTTATTTTTAAGGAAATCGCTAGTCCGTAAAAGTTTTGATTGTTACAATCATGTCGTATCGTTACTCATATTGATAGCCCCAACTATAGTTTCTCCCACTTTATGTCTATAGAAATATTATAAATATAAAACCAATTTGGTCAAAATAAAGATAATTATATTTCATTACATGATCAACGTTCTTTTTGCCTAAATGGGGAATGTCTATATCATATATACTGAAAAATGGTTTACTCCAAAGGAATTTTCTTATATACATACACACTTGTCATACCAATTTTTTTTTTTTTTCAAAATTGTAACTTTTTTGTCTTTCCACTTAAAAAATATTATCTATTATGTATTTTATTTTTATTCATAAAGTATACTTTGAAGTTTCAAATTTTATTTCTTATATCATCAAATTTTATTTCTTATATTATCAGATTACATTTAAAATGTAAATCTATAATTTTTTATTGGTTAACAATTACTTTTGGTCTTAAAATACTTAGGGTCCGTTCGGTTCGTTAGTTGAGTTTGAAAATTTTAAATTTGAGTTGAAAATTTTTGTTGACTTTTTAGAAAAGACAAAAATTTTTTTAGAAAAAGATAAAAATTGAGATGAAAAAATACATTTTAGTTTGAAATGAGCTAACGAACCAAACAAAACCTTAAAATATCATTAAAAATAAAAACTAAAACCTAAATTATTCACCTTTTATACCATTTATTTTACTTATATTTAAAAAATACACCTTATATTTTAATGTCATATATTTCAATATTATTATATTACATTTAACACAAATCTATAAATGTTATTGGTTACCACTTCATTTTGACCTTAAAATATCCAAAATGCACCTAAATTTGAGTTTCTTCAATTTTTTTTTAATTTTAAAATTTAGCGCATTTTCTATTAATTGTTAAAACAAATTTTAATCAATAATTTTGTGAAATATTTTTAGTTTACATGGTTTTAAAATGAAAAAAAGACCCTAATTTTGCCCCAAAATCAACCCCAAATTGAAGCTATGGGTTATCCCTAATCAACATATGGACAAGTTTTGCTTTACCTTGTTGATCATCTCATGTTAAAATTTTTCATTGTTGGAAATTAAAACTCTATTTGATGAAGAAAGTGGGTGGAAAACTGTTTGAGTGCAATGCAAACGAAATAGAAAACAATAAAAAAAATATATAGTTTGAGGCATAAGGAATTTATTGTCTTTAGGTTTTATTTGCCTCCACTACAAAGTTTTCTACGTACTAGATTTCTATGGTAAATTTCTTTGAAGATACAATGAACACTCGAATTCAATAAGTAACAGTCTTACTAAGTTCCATAACAAAAAGTTAAATCTTCATCGGTTTGGAGTTTTCCATATAGCGGAATCCTACATATTCGTAAAAAGATTTAACTGTTACAACGAACAAAACTTTTCGTCAAAAGGTGTCTTTTCCTTAAAAAGGTGTAGCACTTACAACAAACGTATCTAATTATCTACAGATATAACTGTTTGATAATAATAATTTAATTATGATCATAGGATCATAGTAATTTGATCAACGGTTCATATTAAATTTGAAAACATATAATTCTGACTATTGAACAATAACCAATCAAATCATTAGTCTAGATTAAGTCTTAAAAAAAAAAAACCACAAGAAAGTAATAAAGAGAGCTCAATAGCTCTTGTGGACAATGCGTACGTGTAAAGTACAAAGTATGCTTGAAAACCACCCTAAACGCCTAATTGCCTATGGCCACAAGTGTTACTACATATCACTTATTTCTATGCTTACTTGTATTTTTCCAATATGAGACTTTTGACTTTTCAACTTCCAAGTGATATTACAACCTCTCTAACACTCTTTACAATTATTCTAAATAATTTAATATCCTTCAGTTAGCAAATAACTAAAGCCTGTTTGGCAGTGCTTCCTATAAGTTATTTTTGGCTTCCCAAGTCTAAAAGTAGCTTCTAGAAGTATTTGAATGATTTGTTAAAAGTGCTTCTAGTCCTTTGAAGTGCTGCTTATCAAAACCAAAAAATGTGGCTTCTAGCAAAATCACTTTTGAGAGACTTTAAAACTTGTAATAAAATTTAAATTAGATATTATAAGCATTATATAATATAATTAGTACTTATTAGAATACTTTAAAGATCAATTTAAACTCAAAAGCTCTTTGGTTCCAAACACTTACTAAGAAGCCATATCTTTCACTTTTTGTGATAATGCGTACATGTGAAGTGCAAAGTGCACCCTAATCAACACCCAAAAGCGCTTCCCACTATACACAAGTTATTGTTACATTTCACTTGTTACTGTTTATATAACTATGCTTGCTTGTTCTTTTACAATGTAGGACTTTTTGTCTCCACTATCCAATGGCAATGGGAGAGATATTACAATCTCTCTAAAATTTTATGCGCTTCCCATTGCACACAAGTAATTCTTATAACTATGCTTGCTTGTGCTTTTATAATGTAGGACTTTTTGTTTCCACTATCTAATAACAATGGGAGATACATTACAATCTCTCTAAAATTTTATCCCTGCATTCAATAATGGTCCAAAAACCATTATAGAATCCTTGTGCATACACGATTGAGGATTTAACATTGGTTTATTAACTGTCGTGTAATAAACTTCGTGGTATCACAATGGTGAAATTGAACTTTATTAGCAGTGTACCTACCTGATGGACATTAATTACCAAAAATTAAAAAGTAAAAAAAAGGGCAACAATTTCATAAATATGCACAAATCCCATTTGAACAACACAATCCAAATAAAATAAAACTCAAAACTATCCCAGTCTAAATCAAAATTCCCAAAACCCCACTCATTTCTTAGTCAACTCCTTCTAATCACACCTAAAATAAATCATTGAGCCCTTCAAATTGCATCGGATTTTAAACAAAGGAATGGTGAAAGTTGACCATTAAAATGTAATTAGAGGATTTGAATGGCTACGGTGAAACTCATGTCTTCAACCTGAAAATGGCCAAAAACTGTTAAAGGGACTTTAATTCTCTATTCCTATATGATTTAGACCATGTTATGTTTATTTGTTAAGAAGATGACAAACCTAAGAACAACGTAATTGGTCATCAGGTTTGCTAGTTTAGGAAGGATTTTGGTTAAAGGGATTTCGTTAATCGTGAGAAAGATATGAAATGAAAAAGAGAAGAAAATTACCCAGATTTTCTTGTTATACAACTCAAAAAAAAGTTGATATCTTTTGCAGGAGTACGTACCCGGATGACATTAGAGCAATATTAAAAGATGTTTTGGAACAGTTGCGCCCCAAGGAAATGATTGGAAAGGATTCTCGTATTGAAGAGTTTAAACCCTACTTGAATTTCGGATCGGAAGAAGTTCACATGGTAGGGATTTGGGGAACAGGAGGGATTGGTAAGACCACTCTTGCAGAACAAGTTTTCAAAAGTTTCCGTGGTCTCTTTGAAGCTAGCAGCATTGTCTACAGAGTAAAAGATTTAGATGGTACTAGCTTGAAGGAACAAATTGGTGAAGACTTGTTGAACAAGAAAGCTTCTATGAAGGTGCTTATCGTTCTAGATGATGTTGAGAATGAAAAACAAATAGAGGCTCTTGTTGGGAAGGTTGGCCCAGGAAGCAGAATCATCATAACAACGAGAGACAAAGGGATCTTGGAGAGATGTGATGTTAAAGATATATTCAAGGTTAAGAAACTGACACGCGAGGAAAGTCTTATGTTGTTTTGTCGAAAAGCCTTCATGAAATACTCTCCTCCTCGTCCTTTCAAAGAGCTGTCCAATGATTTTGTTAGATATGCCGATGGCCTTCCTTTACTTCTTGAGGTTTTGGGTAATTTCTTATATTATCATAGAACTGAAAGCGAATGGATGGGACAACTAAATCGTCTACAGGAAACTCCTGATCAGGGTGCAACTAAAGTTCTTCGATTTAGCTATGAAAACTTAGATGCTGATGGAAAGGCAACCTTTCTGGATATCGCGTGTTTCTTCAAAGGAGAGGATGAATCTCGCGTGGAAAAGATATTCACAAGTTGTAATTTTCATCCAAACAGTCTCAAAGTTCTCGATGCTAGATCTCTAATAAGTATTACAGGAGGGAAGGTGTGGATGCATGATTTGCTTCAGCAAATGGGTTGGGAAATTATTCGTGAGGAGAAAGAGCTTGGGAAGCGTAGCAAATTGTGGCGCCATGAGGATGCCTTGCGTGTGCTTGAGGAAAATATGGTACGATACATTTTAGTATAAAAAAGAATTTAATTTGTTCTCTCTTTAAATTTTCTTCAATTTTTTTATTTTGACCAACTATTAATTAAAATTCCGCCAGAGCAAATATATATATATAATTCCGTACACTTTAACAGCATCGAGTAAAAATTTATAACCACGCTTTATCTGTTAAAAATGTCCTTCTGGACAATGAAACCATTTTAGTGAAGAGTTAAACAGTCCTCAGATGCCTTCTATGGAAGCACAATTCGAAATTGCAATTAAATGATAAAGTATTCTATGAAAATTACTTGGACAAATTTAGATTTGCGATGTAGACTAACTTGTCACAAGTATATAGAGATGTAGAACACCGTGTTTTTTTTTTTGTTTTCTTTTTTTTTCACTGTGTTATTTTACCCTTTTCCAATAAGAAAGTGTATACATTGATTTCTTAGGCAGAATGTCAAAATTATGCAAATGTAGTAATAATTAAGAAAATAATTAATTAGACATGATTGTGATATCTCCGTGTTATAACCTTTATATACTTTTGTTTTGTTTTCTTTTGCTTTATTTTTCTTAAATTAAAAGAATATTATTTTTTCCCAAGTGGAAATTAGTTGAACATCCGATAGGGATTCAAAAAGGGAAGAAACTCATCTCTTTTTACGTATAAAACAAAATACAATAATAAACATTGGATAACATAGTAGCTAAATAATTAAAGGTAGTTTTATTGACACACCTTTCATTAATTAACATAGAAACTCATCTATTATTTTGATATTTTATAAAATTTCAGTAAAAATTATAAATTTTTCTTTGGGTATCAATTTTTTCCCGAGATATCCGTTAACATTATCCTTAAATCAAAATCTCGACAACTTTATCGACATCGACATTTTCATCCTTGACCGCACTTGATTCAGTAGTCTATCTGTTTTGATTATCAAGGCAATCATAGTACTTACTAACAAAATTTTAGTTATAATTAGCCCCGCACAATAATTCATGATTTTGTTGTTGAAAAGTAATTTATGATGGAAGTATTTTTATGGAGTCAGATGCAAGAATCATAGTACTAAATAATTTTGTTCCCACAACGTTACCAATCAAGAAGAAGTCTTTCTTCATTTTCTTCTTGTGAAAATTTGGTTTGTTATTCTTATATATTATGGTAGTTTCTTCAAAGCAGATACTATATGTACATTTTGAAAGTACTGTCGTACAGGGAACAGGAGTTGTTGAAGGGATATTCCTAACTTCGCCAGGAGATGAAGAAATAGAGATTGACGAAATAGAGGTTGACCCATTCGTGAACATGCATAATCTGAGATTATTGAAGATTCGTAACGTGAAATTTCCAGAAAGCCATGATTACTATTTTTCCAGAGATCTAAGCCTATTGGAATGGCATGGATATCCTTGCAAATCAATGATGTCAAGTTTTCAGTTGGAAAGGCTTGTTGAACTCATCATGCCCAATAGTCGCCTTGAACAACTATGGCCGAAAACTACGGTAAGAATCTTTTGATTAATTATCATGTTGCTCAAGTACTATGTCTGTAACACCCCCTAGCCTGTTTAGCCTTTAACTAAACCTAACTAAAACATGTCACTAAATCATACATTCATGAAATCTCACGATAACACAGAAACATTGTAAAATCAAGATAGTTGTATGATAAGATATTAACATAAAACATTTACAGACTCTTCCAGAAAGTTTAGTCAAAAATATAAGAAGAGTCTATCTTACAACTATCCTATATTATTAGTGTTATCTCAAAATCTAAACTTTTTCTAGTTTAATCCACAGAGTTATTTGATAATCATTTTTCATAAAACAACTTTAGTTTAGTATGTACATCGGTCTCGTGGCATCAGTTCCCAAAAGAGGTTCAGCCCACCACTATGATGCTTCCTCATTCCTTTTCTTCCTCACCTGTACCATGAAACTTTAAAGTGAGCTAAAAGCCCAGTAAGCGGAACATAGTTAAATACAAAACATTCAAAATATGATTTGTACTTAAAGTACATTTTTCAATGAATTTCAGAAACTGCAAACAGAAATCCCAACAAACATTTAAAACATAACATAAAAACCCTTGAGATATGGCACAAATTGGGCTTAAGCTACAAAATTATTTATCATTCATTTCCTTTAGGTTTGGCCAAACACTTTCATTACTGTCATTGGGATCCCAAGTTGGCATCAGTCATGTCCCTTTCGGGACCCATCCGTGGGTATCAATCAATCCCAATGACATATAAACATGCCATAGATATTCCCATCATTTAATAGACCATATCTAAAACTTTGCAAAACTTTAAAACATTACAAACATATCATGATAAAAGCTTTCAATAAATCATACATTTCCTTAGCTTTCCTACTTGCAAATCATACCGTTTCCAACAAAGGGAAACATTTGTCAAAAACCTTAAAATGCTATATCATAAACTTTTTAAGTTTCTATGATACAGTAAGTAGAATTCCTACTTACCTTTTTAAAACTGAACTTCCGCAGAGAGATTGACTCCAACGTAGCGAGGAAATTGATCAAGCTTGCCTAAGATCCATATCAAATCATTTTGCATTTCATTTAAAAAAAAAATCTTCAATCCATTACCAATCATATAAAATAGAAAAAAATGCATTATAGTATCACTTTTCAACGTTTTAAACCATAAAAGATCCTTCGGACAACATCTAAACACAAACAAATTTTTTTTTTCTAGTGGCTGTCCCCAGCTTTTCAGCTACAGGACCCGAATTTCAAAAATTCACCAAAAATTCGTTTTACAACATTTTCATGTGAAATTTTGTGGGGAGCAAGATTCATATTTCTACTTTAAGTCCACAAAATTTCAGCTTCAAATATGGGGTATAACCTGAGAAACAAAATTCGGAACCCTAGTGTCCTGTTTTTTACCAATTTCAGTCAACATTTTCACATTTGGTTCAAATCCAAGCATACATTCAAAACCTCACATTTCTAGCTTTGAAAAGCTTCAAAATCCACTAAAAACCCTATCTAAAATTGACCTTAGGTAGCTTGTACAATTCAGGCTCCAAAAATGACGCCAAACTCCACCTTGAGCTCAACTAGGTTCAAAGAACAATGGGTAGTGGCTGGAATCCGAGAATGTGTTTTTGAGTGAAGCTTAGACTTGTTTGTTTTGTGGTTTAGGAGGGGAAATAAGGTCTAGAGAGGATGGAGAAATCAATTGACAAAGTTTTGGGTTTTGGGTGTTTGGGTTTTGCCTTTTTTCTTTTTCTTTTTCTTTGTTTTGCATAGAAGGATCGGCTGCTAAGGGAGGGGAAGAGATTGTGTGGGTATATTAACTTAATACCACACAAGGCAACTGTCACCCACTTAAAAGACAGTAGCCAACTCTTTTTTTTTTTTTTTTTTGAATTACATAAAGTGCCCAAAAGTATCTAAAATTATGCTATATCCTTAAAATATATTTTATTTGCAAATAAGTCCATAAAAACTTTAATAAACATCATTTAAAGTATACTCTAACTTTAGATTACCATTCTTATACAAAAAAATCTTATGGACCAAGCACATTAATCAACTTTACTTCCGGCGGTTGTTAACTCTTCTCTGCACAATTACTTAAAAAAAAATGTTGTTAAATAATTTCAGTAGCATATAAACACTATTAAAAATTACGGTTTACACGACGGTTTTTGACCGTCGTGCAAAGTCTACACGACGGTTTCAGAACCGTCGTGTAATCCACCATCGTGGAAGATACCACGACGGTTATATGAGCCGTCGTGGTATCTCAATTTTACACGACGGTCAATAACCGTCGTGCTATCATGTATTTAAATACAAAAATCGTAGTGTAAAGCGGACTTTACACGACGGACATAACGAGGACCGTGATGTAAAGCGGACTTTACACGATGGACATAACTAGGACCGTGGTATAAAGCGGACTTTACACGATGGTTCCAACGAGGATCGTGGTGTAAAGCGGACTTTACACGACGGACATAACGAGGACCGTGGTGTAAAGTGCTACTTTACACGATGGACATAACGAGGACCGTGGTGTAAAGCGGACTTTACACGACGGACATAACGAGAACCGTGGTGTAAAGTGGATTTTACACGACGGACATAACGAGAACCGTGGTGTAAAGTGCCACTTTACACGACGGTTCTCCATAAAACCATGGTGTAAAGTCCACTTTACACGACGGTCCGGAGTGAACCGTCGTGTAAAGTTTCGGAGTGAACCGTCGTGTAAAGCCACGGTTCTCTTGTGAAATGACAAAAATCAAGAGACAATTAAAGATATTAACAACATTGATCAAGGTAAAAACATACTAATTATTATATATTACAAAAATTACATGTCATAATTAATGAATTCCATTACATGAGCACACCATTCACCCCTAATCAAATCCAAATCATCAGAAGTGAAAAATTCTTTACTTTCAAGTATGTCAATTCCATTCAATACTATTTCCCTCATAAAACATAAATTGAAATAACTACATTCAACACTTCCCTCTTGGATAGGACAAGGCCGGTTCGAGATTTTCGTTTTACAATCTCGTCTCCTTCTAATTCCTTCGTCGACCATAATCTTCCAATCCGTTAGGGCCCTAGCAAATTGGTAAAGTTCAAACTAATTAATATGCATATAATTAAGATTAACAAAAAAATTAGCATACTAAAATTGCCTTACATGTTTATGAGTTCAGTAGAATCATCTTGTTTCTTCTCTCGACAAGGATCAAAATAAAGGACGAGGTCCTCCCATGGGTCAATGACTCCCAAAACCACAACACTACAAATTACACCTCACGCAAGTTATTAAAGTGTTGTGTGTTCGTAGTTTTGTTAGAAAATAACTTTGACATTTAGGATTCTAAATCTAATGATCCTTCACATATCATTCTAGCTAATCGATAGTACATGTCAATTAATGGATGACAATTAGGGTCCCAAATGCAAAAATTAAAAATTAGGGTCTAGCTTGTCAACCAACCGGAAGTTTCGTGTGCATATGTGCAAAAATTGTGGGGTATTTCCGTTCATAATTGCAAGGAGCTTTCAAATTGTGGGGTATTTCCGTCCATTAGCTATTTAACCATAATTGCAAGGAGCTTTCAAATTTACTCTCTGTTCACTAAAAACTAAAAGTTTGGAGTTCAAATTGCTGAACACCATCAAATTTAGAGTGAACCAATGGAAAAAAAAAAAAAAAAAAACCCAAAAATAATTTACACATTCATAATCAAGTTGAAAGAACGCTTATCAATATTTACCATGATAATTATTTTTCAATTTAAGTCATTTTTATTAATTTCTTCTTTTCCTAATTTTTTCTATTTCGTATGCATGGCAGCGCTTGGAAAATTTAGTACTAATCAATCTCAGCTATTGCAAAGGGCTGACCGAGACGCCAGACTTCAGCTTTATCCCGAATCTTGAGACGTTGATCCTCAAAGGTTGCGAAAGCTTAGCAGAGGTTCACCCATCTATTGGAAGACTTGAACATCTTGCCTTACTGAACTTGAGAGGTTGTCGACAGCTTAAAAGTCTACCTAAAAGCATAAGCTTGAAATCTCTTGCAACTCTTATTCTCTCTGATTGTTCAAATCTCACAGAGTTCCCCGAGATTGAAGGAGATATGGAGAAATTGTCTGTAATCCATTTAGATGGTACAGCCATAAAGGAGTTACCAACTTCAATCAATCTCTTGACTGGCCTTATTTTGTTGAACTTAGAAAACTGCAAGAAACTTTTGAGTCTTCGGAGTGGAATCCTTCCTAGTATGAAATCTCTGAAAGCTTTCGTCTTGTCGGGCTGTGAGTCCATGGACCAATTGCCAGAAGACCTGGGAAGATTGGAAAATCTAGAACAGCTTGTCGCGAATGGTACTGCGATAAGAACGTTGCCTTCTTCAATCGTGCATCTAAAGCACCTCAAAGTATTATCTATTCGTGGATGTGGAGTTGTGCAGTTGCCGGATGAAATCGGTCTCTTATCATCCTTGCAGTATCTAGATCTGAGTGAAAACAGTTTTAGCAGCATTCCTACAAGTATCTCTAAACTTTCTGAGCTAAAAAGACTTTCATTGTCAAAATGTAGCAAGCTTCAGTCATTACCAAAACATTTACCCATCAATCTACTACATGTATATGCACGTGACTGTCCGATGCTGACTGATTACTCAGATGCTGAGATGACAGTATGGACTTCGAATAAGGGATTCCATTTCATCGATTGTCGTAATTCGTCAAGGGTTGATGGAGACTGTACATATGAGACATCACTTCCAATGTTCTTAGCTCAACACATCGAGGTCTGCTCTCTCTCTCTCTCTCTCTCTCTCTCTCTCTGTATATATATATATCTATCTCTTCAATACGTTATGCATACATATCAAACATCTTACATAATCTGTTTTCCCTTTATGTTTGTATTTGCAGAAACTAGTAAGTGATGGCAAACGGTTTGAAATTCGTTTTCCCTGTACTAAAATTCCTCTTTGGTGTCAAAACCGCGATACAAGGTCTCCAGTAAAAATTGAACTATCTGGAAAAGATCATGAGGATTCAGGTCATAAAATGAAAGGATTTGCCCTTTTAGTCGTCTTTGTCATCAAGAAGCATGATAACTTTGATGAAGCATGGCAATTAAAAAATATATTTTGTCATGTTGCCAAAAATAGGCATCCAGTTAAGAAAACCATATGCCTGGCAAACTTTAAGAACTTCAGAGTTGGTTCTTTCGGGATATGTTGCTATGTGCCGCACGAAAGGTGTCCATGGCAGTTAAACACATCGATTCACAATATTGAAGTTTCTTTTTCAACAGATAGATTGGATGTGGAGTTGCTAGAGTTCGGAGTGCATCAAGTATTTGAGCACGACGTAGAAGATTTTACTAAGAACTTAGCTCATAGTGCAAGCGACCACTGCGATCTAGAACTGAATTTCAGTCGACATTGCAAGAAAATAATTGATGGGGCAAATAAATTGGTAGAATCTGGCAACATCAAAAGCGTCAAGCGTAAAAAAAGGCAGGGAGAAAGTAGCCTTAGAGTACCACTTCCAATGCCCAATGACCATGTTGATTTACTCCTCCCTCAATTCATCAAGGTCTGCTCTCTCTCTCTCTCTCTCTCTCTATATATATATACATATATATTCATACATATCGAACATCTTACATAATTTGTTTTCCCTTTATGTTTGTATTTACAGGGAAGAGTAAGTAATGGCGAAGAGTTTGAATTTCGTTTACCTTGTGCTACAATTCCTCTTTGGTGTCAAAACTGGGATACAAGGTCTCCAATAAAAATTGAACTATCTGGAAAAGATCATGAGGATTCCGGTCATAAAACGATAGGATTTGCCCTTTTTATCGTCTTTGAAATCAAGAAGCATGATAACTTTGATGAAGCATGGCAATTAAAAAATATATTTTGTCATGTTGCCTTAAATAGGCATCAATTTCAGAATACCATACGCCTGGGAAACTTTAAGAACTTCAGAGTTGGTACTTTCGGGGTATGTTGCTATGTGCCGCTCAAAAGGCTTCCAGGGCAGTTAAGCATACCGATTCACAATATTGAAGTTTCTTTTTCAACAGATAGATTGGATGTGGAGTTGCAAAAGTTCGGAGTGCATCAAGTATTTGAGGACAACGTAGAAGAGTTTGCTGAGAACTTAGCTCATAGTTCAAATGACCACTTGGATCAAGAACTGAATTTCAGCCGACATTGCAAGGTAATATTTGACGTGGTAAATCAATTGGCAGAATCTGGCAACATCATAAGCGTCAACCATAAAATAAGGCAGGGAGAAAGTAGCCGTAGAGTACCTCAGAATGAAGTACAAAGCAATCTTACTACTGCCTGGGACAACATACCTACGATTGAGCATAAATGTTACATAAATGGAACATACAAATTGCTTTCAGAACTCTTTCAGGTCAGTTCTCTATCTTTGTCCCTCTCTATTTGTTTTTATCTGTCCCGAATCTACTTCCAACACTAACTCTCTAATTTGCACATTTGATAGGGATGCGTCGCACGCCACAGTCCTTTTCAGTTTGAATTCCCCTTTCCAATACTTTCACCATGGTTTTTCCACCATAGCGTTGGGAATACGGCAGTGTGCTATCTTCCTCCCAATATATGCACCGATGAGAGATGGCTGGGGCTTGAACTCTATGTTCATTGTGGACGACATGGACTTGACCCAGGGGAAATTGTGCTTGATGTTGATCTGTATGCCCACGGGAAACATCCGTTGCTTATATACACTCATCAACACAAAACCTGTAATGGTAATTTTATTGCAATTCATGTACCACGCAAGTATTTCTCGAAAGAGTTGAATGATTGTCAAGGTATAAGTGCTATCTTTGAGCCCACCACCCCAAACGTGGAAGTCAAAATGTGTGGAGCCAGATTGCTGTACGTGCAGGATACGAAGTTAATAAGCAGAGAAATAATACAGCACATATTTTTGAGACCTGATCTCCTCCTTTATCTTAACAAAACTGTGAAAGGGTTCCTTCAGAAAGATAAAAGCGACGGTGATTTGTGTAGTCGCATGACCACTCGTGAACCAAGGTTTGATTTTCTAACACACATGATTTGTTCTATGCCAAATATCAAATATTCTCCCAGCCTCACTTATGATCTTAAATTTTGTAAATATTACAGGGAAAGGGATGTTTTAAAGTCCTTGCAAAAGCTTCTGACAAGTACTGAACAAGTAGAAAAAGAAGTTTCAACATTGTTGGATAGGCACAGAAAGGAATATCATGTGGAGAGTGGAGCTGTTGATAAAGCTGACTCGTTTGTAGCTCACTCCAAACAGTCTTTTTTTAAGAATTGGGACCTCATCCAACAAGACACTAGCAGAAATTCGTCATTTATATTCAACCATTTGCATATAATCGCTGAGACTCTGCTCCACAGACGCGATTCAAAAAAACTGATGAAAACTCTTGAAGTTCTTCTTAGAGAATTCTTCAAACATCGCGTCCTGGTCACACTCAGCCTAAAAGGACATATTGCCTTCCGTTTAGGGCATTTTGATCCTTTCTCGCCGTACAACTTATGTTTCCCTCAGAAGGGAATCCCAGAGTGGTTTGATCATCAATGGAGTACCTCTATGGTGGGAATTGACCTTCCTCCGAATCTATGTGATGATAAGAGCTGGAGAGGGCTTCTTATATGTGCTGCCTTTTCCATCAAAGAGCATCCTGGTGCTTTTTCGAGAGCATCTTTCAGGCTTCTTTGTCACTTAGAAAGCGAAGAAGGTTGCTTGAATCCCATCGCGCATTGTTCGATCAGTAAAGATAAAATTAAGTGGGTGCATCTGAGGGGCTTCATTTGGCTGACCTATATCCCTCGTCTTCTGCTTACAGAGCTGGATGGAAAGCGTTTTGTAATGGCTAAGGTCTATAATTACTGCCGAGGGTTGATTGTGGACACGTGCGGTATCTATCTATTTTTTCAGGAAGATGTGGAAAGATTCAAGGAAACCATAACTGAGTGTTGCACTTCATTTGTTAAAGACTTGGAGTCGATTGATCAATTCCTAGAAAGTGAAGATTACGAAGATCTACCGTCTAATGACCAAACACTTTAAGTTTCCAGACAAGGTCTATCCCTTTCTTTAATTTGTTAATCTCTATATTTTCATGTTGCAGGATTTTGATCAATAAATCGTATGTACTTTTACTTTATACAAGCCTATTGTAGAAATGAAGTATCCATCACATATAGGCTTTAGAGAATCGTGACATAACCGTCGAGGAAAAGTATGGACGTAGAAGATTGAATGGAACAATACATAGAAAGAGAATTTCCCTTAATATAAATTAATTTGGTTGGCTCTGATCTGTGGTCTGCTATTTATTTATTTATTTATTTATTTTTGCTTTGCTCCCTCGATTAGGTGCATATTTATTTAAGTATTTTCTAGTATATTAATTTTTTAATTTTTTTAATTTTTTCGTCTCTTCTACAGAGCACAAAAATTTCTTAATCTAAATAATTAAAGTACGTTATTGAATACATATGTTTGAATAATTGAGCTCATCACACTCCTTTCTTGTTTACGTCTCAGACTCTGAAGATCACGCCTTAAAGGAGAAATGCAGAATTTACCGATGAATGGAAGATCCAAATAGATTGTCATGTTTTAACACTGTGATTTTTCTTTTCTATCACTTTTCCCAAAAAAAAAAAAAAAAAAAAGGACTATTTGAAGGATTTTGAGTATGTTTGGAAGATTTCTTCAGCTTGCAAAAAAAAAAAAAAAAAAAAAACAAAAAACAAAAAACAAAAAAACAAAAAAAAAAAAAAAAAAAAAACAAAAACAAAAACAAAAACAAAACAAAAAGTTTGTACCATTTGACGGATATTTAGTTTGTTCGGAAGAATTCTTCAGCTTTTATGTAACAGACCATAATGTTAGGATTTTCATTTATAAGTAATTTTATCTTTATTACTACTTGATATTATTGCAATGATCTTATTGTTATGGATTAGTCTATGGAATGGGTATATATGCTTATTGAGATGGTTTATAATGTCTTTGAATTGAATTCAGGCAATTGATTCATAAAAATTCGACGTAGGGCGGGACGACATATAATTACCACATGTGTTTCTTCTTAATCAATTATATATATTTGATTTATGGCTTTTTTTTTTTTTTTTAAATAATCTTTACCAATGCATACTTTCTTAAACTTCATAAACATTGCCCTCTCTTCGTTTCTTTCTACATGTTCCCCTCCAACAACCTTGAATTTGTAAC
>CM046376.1:29230297-29286821 GCA_025413485.1 Ficus microcarpa
TATATGTTTCAAGTTCAAGTTACAATTATCAACCTCTCGTTGATGCGTGAGGGTATAATCGGTTATGTTATGTTTATGATTCCCAGAACTGTTAGGGACCTTGCAAACTCTAACTTTATCTGGAGAGTGCGCATCTGGTACGTACACAAGGGGCCCACATGTTAAAGGAAAATAATAAGTTCAAGTTAATAATTGGTCATAAAAGACATTTAATTGAACATAAATGGTTCATGCATATATTATGTGATGTTAAATGTTTTTGTGAGATAATGTTTGTGCTTACTGGACGAAAGCTCATCAGATATATTCCATACTGTAGGTAAAGGCAAAAGGCCTACAGCTTTACTTGGTGGGCTATGAAGACGATGCAGCAAGTGAAGGGCGGTGTGGGATATCACTACGCAGATTTTTTGCAAAATGTTCAAGTTGTACATGTATGATTAAGGAACATGTACCATGTTACGTTTTATGAATGTAATGCTTTTCAATTTACGATTTAAAAAAAATGAAGTTCAAAAAGAAAAAGAAAGAAGTTGAAAAAAAAAATGAAAAAAAAAAATTATTCTGAAATTTTCTACAAGGTTAAGTATTTAAGACTAAGGTTTATGCTAAGTAAGTAATGTAATGGTCCCCCATTCGCGTGGTCGGCCCTACGTGGGTGGCGGGGCGTTACATATATATATATATATACAAGTACATACTTAATTAAGAAATATGATTCCAACCTTTATAACATACCACGCAACTCTTACTAAGTATTAGATATTAGAACTCTCAAACCGACATCATATAATACAATAAAATTTTGAAACGCGTGGCGGTGTCCAACCCAAATTTCACAGTCCGCAGCGTCATCTCCATAGTCTTGTATCATACATTACTGATAGGCTGCTTACCTACAGCATAAACGTAAGTCATGAGCTTTCGCTCAGCAAGTGCAACTTATTATCCGCAAAATAATCTTGACAAAGATATGCATGTACCATTTATGCTTTCTTATCAAATCCATTATGCTTTCTTATGTTAGTATTTGGGCCCCTTACATAACATGAGTGTACGTACCGTGACGCGCAGCCATGGAGTGGTTGGGGCGGCCAGTACAATCCAACTCAAACCATGGACCAAACCTGACCTAGAGCGGGTCAGTACGACACAAGGCAATTTGCTTGCTATTATATTTAAAAACTTGTTCTTATTTTGAAACATATTTGAAAAACCATTTCATACTTGGAAAACCATTCCATACTAGAAAAACAGTTTATTGCTTGAAACTTGATCTTATTCTTACCATGTAATTCATCATTAATGGTCATGTTTCATGATGCCATAATAGTATAACATAATTTATATGTGTAATACCTGATTTTTTTATGTTACTGTTTCCTCTTTAGAGGGCTTAAATGTATGCCGTGAAGGCATTTTATGAAAAAGTTCGATTTAGAACTTTATTATGTGTGATGAGTTCTTATAGCTTTATAAGACTCAAGATGATGGTTTAGATTAGAAAATGGCCTTTTCGGATGAAAAGTGATGAAATTTGTATGATTCTATGTCAGTAAAAGGTTTGACCGAAAAAGTCAACTTTGACCCGGGAAAGTCAAAGTTTGACCAGAATAGTCAACAGGATGACTGTGTAATTTTGTGAGATGTAGTATGGAAGAAATACTGCGAAAACCCATTTTTACTGGTAAGATAGCATAAATAAGAACTAAAACCGCCATAGAAAAATCAAGCACACTAAATTAGGGCATAGGGTAAAAAGACTCGGGAAAATAAGAAAAAATTTTTCCAGTCCGATTTTTCACAAATAAAATTTTTACTGCAGTATAAAATATTAGTGTGACGCCCCCTTATTACGTAGGGCCGTCACTCTTTACCTTACATTACTTACTTACTTACTTTACTTGAAAATTTGGGGATATATTTTTTTTTTGACTTTCTTAAAACTCCTATCTCTCTTTTTTTTTTTTTTTTGAACTTAGTTATAAAACATTTGTCTTTAGTAATACTTCATTACTACTCAAGTAAACGATTACTTAAGGTATTTAGTTCTAAAATACCATAAAGCATAATTTGTCTTTTACCATACATGCTTATATACAAAAACTTCTTTACATCAAAAGATTTTGCGGAAATTATGCGTAGTGGTATCCATACCGCCTTCGTCTGCCGCCACACCGCTCCAACAATGCCCAGCATTAAGCTGCGGGTTTCTTACCTACAGTATGAAATATAACTGAATGAGCTTTCGCCCAGTAAGCACAAACATAATCTCACAAAACATTTAAACATCATAAAAACATTCATCATCATATGCATATGCATGAACCAATTATGTTCCATTTATGCATTTCTTTTTAACATTCTTACCTTTCTTATGGGTCCCTTAGTGTACGTACCCTTAATAATATAGCGCGCCGCTGAGTACAGTTAGATGGGATTGCAAGTCCCTAACTGCACCAGAAAACACAAGTGACTCCACCCTCTTACATCAGCGCGAGGGGAATCCATAACTTGTATATAAAAATCCTCCACCTTGGTGTAGGTTGGTACGACACTTTACTTGTGACTTCTTACCATGTTATTTATCTTTAGTGAACATACCATATGATGTCACTACATGATAACATACTTTATCTCTCATTAATAACATGGCATGGCATTCTTTTCATTCATGGCATTTGCAAACATGACATTTTCATAAACATGACATTTTGCAAATATAGCACTATTATAATCTTTTACAAAATAGCACTTTTTATCACACAGTATTTTACGAAAATAGCACCTTCTATAAACATGGCATTTCGCAAAAATAGCACTTTTCATAAACATAGCATTTTACGAAAATAGCGCATTTTATAAACATGGCATTTCGCAAAAATAGCACTTTTCATAAAACATGGCATTTCATAGATATATCACACAACATATTGCAGCATATTTGAAAACCACATAATTGAACATAATTTACTAGTTTTCATACTGCAGGTGAGGTTTGTACTTACCTCTAGTGCCGTATCCTTAGAACCGCGTCCCTTAAATCGTCGGCAACCGCAATTCACTTTCCTGATATACCCAAAAATATAGGATCAGGATCTTTTCGTAAGGTGTTGGTGACCTACCAACACTCACATTTTACTTTTGGTTGTATGTCCCCTATTCATGATATCCATCTAGGCCATATTTATCCCTATTCTTTATTGAACTTGGATAATTCCTTATGAGGTTACATTGGGTAACCTTTTTTTTTTTTTTTGGTTAGAGCCTTGTTCTCTTATTGGGCTTTGCTCATACATCTTTGTTATTGAGTTATTTCCATTAACCCTTTAAATCTTAACCCAATTGTACATGTGGGTATCCCTTAGGGTTATATTGGGTAACCCTTAAGGTTAACCTTAATTAACCTTGGGTCAACCTTTTGTTAACCCTTGGTTATCCTTGGGTTTGTAACTCGGATATAATATCCGGTTACCGTTCGTAATCGGCTTGTTTACCAATTTTACTTTAAAATTTCTTTTCCTTATTTTTGGAAAATCTTGTGTAATTAATCTCCCAAAAATCCTTCATTTTGCTTATAAAATTTCTAACCCTTTTAATTAGAAAATTCATTGGCTCAAATTCATTATTTTCTTTAACTTGTAAATTCTTGGTTGAAACCCTCTTTTTCTTTACTTTGGAAAAATGTGAATTTCAAACCCGAGCCCTTTTAAAATTCATGGTTTTCGAAATAAATATTTCATAAAATCATTTGGGGTCGGAAACCATCTTTGGAACGGTTTTCGAAGCTAAAATAATCATTTAAGAACACTTCTTGATTTTTCTAGAAAAGACTTTCGTGAGATTCAATTGCTTGATTTCGGACTCTCTGCGTGTCTCTCACAAAACGCGCTCAGTTTAAAAATCGGCTCGGAATCTGAAAAACTTTTCTTCACGAAAGTTGTAGCTATCGAAAAATGCTAAAACTTTTGTGTTTTGCACAAAATCTAGTTCGGCCTAGATCAGTACCAGTTTTCATTTGAAAACGGGTTAACTCTGGAAAACTGTGTGGAGAACGTCCCAGGGTTCAGCCACGGATTTTGGGTAAAACGAAGGCCTTTGGAGCCTTATTTCGAGATTCTGTTCTTGCTATCCTCTAGGAAAAGTTGTTCCGAACAACTTTTGTGTTTTGAGTTTTTCCCTGTTTGGCCTCTAAAGGCCTTATATTTACGTTTTTCCAAAACTGCTCAGGTTCGAAACCGAACTGGCAGCTTGGAGAGTCACTTCGGTTTACATCTTAAGCTAGCATACAATAAGGGGGCTGCCTTGGCAGATTTTTGGCCTAATCTTATGGGACATACAACCTATCTTATAGCATGAAAAATCCATCATTTTCATGCACAAATTTTTAAAGCAATCAAGCATAGAAAATCAGCCAACCAACCTAACCTTATCAAGCACATACACACCATAAATGAGGGCAGAAATTTAAATGGACTTATGCCCTTACAAATCTCTTGAATCAACCTTAAAAACACTTAAATAAAGCTTAGATTTAAGGAGGTTTAAGAGATTTACCTCAACCCAAGTTAGGGTTTTCAAAATCCCAAAATCTTTCTTGGTTCCTTGGCTTGCTCTAGCCCACGGTTTTCTTCATGAAAATGCATCCAAAAATTTTTGTTGTTAGCTCTACTTGCTTCCAACTAAAAACCGAAAATCATAAGGGGAAAAACCAAATTTTTCTTACCTTTTCTCTTCTTCCTCTTGCTCGGATTTCTTCCCAAAAACTCACAAGAAAATTTTTCCAATCTCTCTCTCTCTTTCTCTCAAAACCGTGCACTCTTTGGAAATGGAGAACCCAAATTTTTCTTTGCTCTCACTCTCTACCTCTTGCTGCCGTGAATGAAGAATGAAATGGACTAGGATTTTTCTTAGTTTCTCAAGCAAAAGGCTAGAGAGATGGGATAGGCTTGATGTGAAAAGTGGAGTGGTTGAAGTAGATGGTTTCTTGTCCCTAAATTGTGGGTTATGTCTCCTTTTCTTTTCTTGTTGCTAGCTGCCGAATTTGTGGAGGGATTAAGGGGCATGGGCTGCTGCAAATTGAGGAGAAAAGAAGGACAAATGGCAGCCCTTGGTTGGCTCTAGAAAGCTTCTAGAAAGATCTCCCACTTACCTCACCTTTTGGTCCTTAATTTGTGGCTTTATGCCTTGTCATTGTTCCCATTTTTTTTTTTTTCTTTCCTTTTTCCTTGTGTAGCAGCCGGATTTGTGGGGAGGGAGAGCATGGGTTTGACTCATTTTTTTGTTCAACCAAAATGACTAGACTTGATGGACAAAAGTTGGTGCACTTTTCTCCTTAATTTAAGGCTTTTCCATTTTTTTTCTTTTCCTTTGTGTCTCCCATGTATGGTTGGCCATCATGCATGGTAAAATCCACATAATGCAACTTTGAGTTAGTGGGGGGTGATGTCAATAGTTGATGTCATCTTCCACTAGCTCTTCCAAGGCCTTGTTTGGCCATTTCGGTCTTTCGCAGCTCTTTTAGCGCTCTACAGTTATTTCCAACACTGTGATGAGCATTCTTATTTTATATTTTGATCCAAAAATTATTCCATGTAAATTTGGACCGAAACTCTCTTTCTCCAATTTTTCAGCGACCTCTTTGCCCTTAATTCTTTTTCGGTGTGCTTGATTTTTCTAGGGTGGATTTACGGCTTATAAAACTTCATTTTGGAGATTCTTTTCATATTCCTTCATCATACTTGTAAAGTCGACGTTGTGACCTGTTCCGGTCAAACTTTGACTTTTTGGTCAACCCTTTGACTTTTGGTCAACCCTTTGACTTTTTGGTCAAACCTTTGACTTTTGTAAAATTTCGTCCTTTTTCATTCTTTTTCCTTTAAAAACTTCATTCTTGGCTCGTAAAACATTAATTGAGTCTCAAAATCATTAAATGAGGACTCGAACATCGTTTAGATAAAATTATGAATTTCTCATTATTATTCATAATTTTTCATATAGCACGTCATGGATACATAAATTAGACTCTAATTCCTTATAAACAAGGAGATTACAAGTCTTCAAAATTTCGGGTCTTACAATTAGTACTGTGTATTAGTAAACACAGTATTGGATTTATCTGTGTTCAGTTTAAAATTAGACTGTTTTTACAAAAAGTAGCCAAACAAGGCTTTTTAATTATGACATCATCATCTTTTTGAATTATGACCTCATAAATATTTTGAGAACAAATCCATGCAAGACAAGTGTCTTGTTCTAGAAATTTCTTGCTTCTCCACCAAGCAAAAATTCGGCCACCTAAGGGGTAAAATTGCAAGAATTTTATCTTTTGGGGTAAAAGTGTAAATTTTGAAAAATTGATGATATAAGCATAGTGATGTCATCTAGATGATGTCATCATGATGAGATAAATTTTTCCTTGTCCTACAAGGTGTTGGCCGGCCACCTCACCCCCAAAAAGTGTGAATTTTTAAAGTTTTGGGGTCAAAAATCTAAATTTTGAAAGTCCCACATTGCCTATAAATAGAGGTGTCCCCTATTCATTTAAATCAGAAAATTTAGTGAAATTCTGGCCATTTTTCTCCAAGAAAAACCGAGAGAGAGAGAGTGGAAGAAATCAGAAATTTTTCTTGAACCAAGGCTTGGTTGTATTCAGTTTTGAGTAGGAAAGCAAGAAGGAGAGTGAAAAATTTTTCCAGCCACCTTTCTAGCTGCTGCCGTGGGGTAGTAAGCAGGGGAAACCAAGAGGAAAAATCAGAAATTTGAGGGAAAACCTTAGGGGACAATTTCGGGTGTGATTCTACCAACCGAAAACAAGATTTAAGCAAGTTTTGAGACCAATTTTGGGCCTAGGAGCAGCTACGGGTTGTGCAGGAAAAACAGTGAGAAAATTTTCAGATTTTGGGTGCAAATTGGTGGTGTGGCCGAGCATAGGGTGGAGGCTAAAATTAGAGGTCAAAAAGAAAAGTTTTGGAGCCACTTGGTGTGTGGAAACCGATCCTAGGAGCAAGGGAGGGATAGGGAGGTTTTGGTTCAAACCCTAAGCCAATCCTTGAGAGATTCAAGGTATTTTGCAAAACCCTAACCCTATTTTCATTTAAACTTTTAAAATAAAGTTTAAATGTATTTCCAGCAAGGTTTGTAAGAGCATAAGCTCACCAATTTATTTTTGTGCCCTTAGCTAGTTTATGGTGCTTGATTAGTTTTCCTAAGGGGTGGTTGGTTCATTTATGCAATTTTATGTGCCTATGTTTGATTGATGATAGGTTGCATGCTAGATTCATGAATGAGGTTACATGTCCCTCATTTAAGTATGTAAGAATGTGAATGCATGTTAGGGTGTTAGATGGAATGGTATTGAATCATATAGCATGAATGGTTTGATATGTGCCAAGCTTAGAACCATGCAGCCAAGGTTAGTAGGGCCGGTTTTATAGGGCTGCATGGGTACGTTGGGCTAGCATGTTTGGACATGCGGGACGCTAGAAATGCTTCCTGTTTGTCAAGTAAGCTCCCGAAGTGTTTGGTTGAGTTAGAATCCGCAAATTAGGACGTAAACCGGTTTTAGTAAACAAAGCTGCCAGTTCGGGCTCCAAACTGGACAGTTTTAGAAAAGTGGAAATTCCAGGCCTTTAGAGGCCGAATGGGATAAAACGTAAAACATGGAAGTTGTAGAACAGGGTTTTTCCTAGGGGGTAAGGTAGACTGTTTCTCAAAATGAGATTCCAATGGCCTCCGTTTTTAAGAAAAACTGAGGCTGGTCCTTCCAGACACAGTTTTCACGACCAGCCGGATTCAAATTAAAACTGGTACGAATTTAGTCAGAATCAGATTTTTTGTAAAACATAAAAGTTTTAGAACTCTTCGAGGGCTAGAACTTTTGTGAAGACAAGTTTTTCAAATTCGATCTGGATTTTTAAATCTAAGTTGATTTCTGAAAACTGTGCAGGAAGCAAGAAATTCCTGCACAGGATTTTCTAGAACCAGTTTAGGAAAACTGTTTTCCTTCTCCAGAATACTGTTTTGAATATGGAAATTATTTCAAAAGCAGTTTCCAACCCTCAAACATTTTATAAAATCATATTTCACGATTCAAGATTTTTAGAAGATTTTAAAGGAAGTTTGGGCTTAATTGCCAAACTTTTTCAAAAATTTAAAGAAGTTTAAGATTTTTAAGTTCAAGGTTTGCAAGGTAATTAGTTACGACAGGTAACCGGGAATCACGCCCGAGTTACTGGACTTAGCCCCAAAGCCCAAGATTGACCCAAAGAGGGTTGACCTTAGTAACCTTAAGAGGTTAACATTGGTTAACCTAGTAAGGGTTAAGTTAAGCTGTGAGCCAAGGTTAGGTGATGACCTAACCCTGTATGTTACATGTGGGATTAACATGGAAGGTTATCCAACGTAACCTACTAGACATGGTATGGGTTCAATGGGATTACTTTTTATAACCCAAAGTGATAAGGTCACTTTGAGTAACCACGCATAAGATAGTTTATGATAGGGGGACATATAACCAAAGCATTGCATGAATGTTGGTTGAAAACCAACATATTATGGTCAAGATTAGAGACCTTACCTATGTCCTTCGATTACGCAGGAAGTACCCTGCAGCTGAACCCAGAAGCGGAGCAACTTAGCATCGGACATAGAAAAGATAAGTACAACGCTGCCTACAGCATAGGCTATTAGGGTATTCTTACCTAAGTATGGTTGTTGTGCTATGTGTTATGTGATGTGTTATGCTAAGTGTTATTTGATATGCTACGGGGCATGTCAAAACATGATATGTATTTATGTTATGAAACATGTTATGGTATGTAAGAATACATGCTAAGCTAAGAATGTGAGATGAGTACGAAGTAAGAATAAGTGGCATCACGATGCATGCTCACTAATTCTAATGAGAATGACAAGAGCAAGTATGACATGACAAGATGATCGTAACCAGACGGCAAGCAAGCTTGCCTGTGTCGTGCCACCCGTCCGAGGTTGGGTTGGACTATAGATTGAGTTGGACATGGACTGGCCGCCCCAACCACTCCATAGTTGCTCGCCGGGCACATACACTCAAGTAAGGGGCCCATAATAAGAAAAATAAGAAAGTAAGTTAAGAATGAAATAAGAAAGCATAATATGAACATAATTGGTTCATGCATATGTTATGAGATGTTAAGTGTCATAATGACATATTATGATGTGGTGAATTTAAGATGTATGTTAGTTTATGTGTTGCGGTATAGGAGTTGTACTTGCTGAGCGAAAACTCATTGTTTTAAGTTTATGCTGTAGGTAAACTACCTGCCAGCATTTGATGATACAAGATGGAGGAACGTGGCCGGGCGCTGTGAAATGTGGGGAATGGAACCCGCTACGCGTTTCGAAAAATTATAAGTATAAAAAAAAAAATTTCCGCTATGTTTTATGTATTAAGTAAGTAAGTTGGGTATAAGTATTTCTCATGAATGTAAGTTTCGTATGTATGTAAGTAAGGTAACGGCCTGTGCTAGGCGGGTCGTTACAATATGTATCACATACATTAATGCATGAGTTTTGAAAAACATGCAAAGCAGTAAAACAATTTGCCTATACTGTAGGCGGAATTGTACTTACAGGTTACACTACGTCCTGGGTTTGTTGCTCCAACAGGTTGCAACAACAGGTTATATTCTCGTTTTCAAAAAAGACGTAAGATAAGGATTATCCTATATTACCATAAATCATTACATTCAATGCTGGTATCCTAACCAACATTCAACAGTAACCCTAATTACATGTCCCCCATATACAACAATGATATCTTATTCGGTTACCAAATATTACCCTAAGGCACATGACCCAATTATTATCAAACAGTATCTTGTTTGATTACTTAATGTAACCTAGGATACAAGGCCCAATTGTACTTAAATAGTAATACCCTATTAGGTTACGAAGGCCCAATTACTTTTAAAGTAATATCCTATTAGGTTACTAATGCCCAATTACTTTTAAAGTAATACTTAGGTTACCATTAGTAATCATGGGTTTTAGGCCCAACCCAATAGCTTGGGTATCCTATCCGGTTACTAATGATCATCATTTTGTAAATATGTTTTTAAAATAATTTTGGCCCTTGTTTATTTTTCTCTTTTCTTGACAAGACTTGTTTAATTTTTTTTCTTTTAAAAGTCTTTTGTAAAACTGAAATCTTCTTTGAACAAGGATCCTAAAACTGTAAGATTCTAAAAACTGTCTTTGAAAACAGTCTATAAGTTCGGTTATCAGTGCATGTAAAGGAATTACCTGTTCATGCACTATTTTAAAAATTATGTGCAGGAATTTCCTGTTTCCTGCTCAATTTTTAAAATCTAGTTTTATCTTAAAATCTATTTTGAATTTGAAATATTTTTCTTCACAAAAGTTGTAGATCTCAAAAAACCCTACAAGTTTCATTATTTCTCAAAACCCAGTTCTGCCTATAACCTATCCTTTTTCCTCTTTGAAATCTCCTAGTCGTGCACACTGGGTCTAGGCAGACTAAGTTCAGATTTTTATAAAAACAGAGGACTTTGGAGCCTTATTTTAAAAACCGTCCACATTGTCCCGTAGGATATTCAATTCTCTACAACTTTGTAATTTTGACTTTTTTCAAATTCGGCCTCTAAAAGCCTCAAAATTCCATTTCCAGATTACAGTGCCACTTAATCCGAAAATTGGTAGTTTTCATCTTTTGCTGATTTTTACATAAAATTACGCACACCCTATCTCAAACGGTTGAAACCGTGAGCCTACGACAAACATGTAGTGCATTACGTATGGTTTCCATCATCATGCATTGGTTTCCCATCCTTACAAATCCAAATAGTAACCTTTACCAAATTAGGGTTTTGGGTTAATTTTAACCATCCATTTATCATACATGATTATCCTCATTATCATTCATACAATACTTCTTTTGAGTATGTGGGGACATATTGCAAACATATAATATGCATTCACACAAAATACATAATTTCTAACACATAGTATCATAAATATGTATCAAATAATAAATCAAGACCAGTAAACCCTAATTAAGCACATATCAAGCAATCTAGGCTATTGCATGAAAAATAAAAGTGACCTTATGCTCTTACATACCCAACATGAAATACACTTAAACTTTTGAATCATAACTTAATTGAATTGCTTAAAGGGTTTAAGAGGGTTACCTTTAAACCTTGAGAATAGCTCTAAGTCTTGAATTAAAAATTTCCCTCCTTACTTCCTTCACTCAAAAATCTGACCACTCTATTTTTTTTTTCTTTGGCTTCAGTTCCTAGGGGAGGGAGAAAGTTGAGAATGAACTAGGGTTTCACTAAATAATCACCAACTCATCCCACCTCATCTATTTATAGGTGAAAATTAATTTCTTTCTAGAATTATTTTTATTCCTAAAATTACATATCTAACCCAAAAAATAAAATATTTGCTAACCAATCCCTTGAGGTGGCCGGCCATTAAGGGTGCCATTTTGCACTCAACAAATGCATAATTATCCACTTAATTTTTAATTCAAAAATTGCTTGTTTATCTTGAATGACATGTCACCCACTAAGACCATGTTTGGCACTTTCCTTAATATGCAGTCCATTTTCTTAATAACTCAAATAGTGCTAATACTGTTTTCAACTAATAACAGTACAGTTGTACTGGACTGTAGTCCAGAATTTACCTGTACTTAACTGGACTGTGTGTAGGTTTTTCTTAGGACTTAAAGCCACGTAGTCCTTATTCTCTAAATATTGTGCATGATTTTTCTAAAGTGGTATCATACTTTATTCTTACATTTCCATCTGTGATGATGGTTTTTCGCAGTATAATTCACATACTGCTTGCTATACTACAATACCATCATAATCATACATTGAGTTATTTTGATTAAACGTTGATCGGAACAAAATCATAAATTTTTATTCTGCCTTTTTCTTCAAAAGGCCTAATGCTTGGCTAAGCAAACTATTATTGAGTCTTATAAAGCTAGGCTATAAGAACTTAAATATAATCTGATAAAATCAAATCAGACATTTTATATAAACATTCATATTCCTTAACAAGGAAATCATGAATTAGTAAAAAGGGCGGCTATTGCAGTCAGATTCAGAACTGCATTGCTCTTGCTTGAAAGGGGGGGTCAATGCTTTAGATAAAAAAGCTTTTGGTGGAACATGGCTTTAAAAATTGATATCATAAAAGCTTTTGACACAATGAATTGGGGTTTCATCATCAGAGTTTTAAGAGCTTTTGGGTTTTGTGGGAGATTTATTAGTTGGATTGAAACAATTTTTCAATATGCTAATCTTTCGATATTGATTAATGGTTCTCCTGAGGGATTTTTCCAATGCAACTGGGGTGTTCGACAGGGAGATCCACTTTCTTATCTTCTTTCCCGCATCCCAGAGGACTTCTTGAGCAAATACATTAAGAAAAAAGTTGATGAGGCCAGTATAGCTCCTATTTCCGCAGCAAGAGGTATTTCCATTCCTACACATCTTCTTTTTGCAGATGACATTATTCTTTTTTGCAGGACTTCAAAAAAGAATGTTCGTTGCATCATGGAAATTTTTTACATCTATGACCGGTCAACGAATTAATAGAAATAAATGAAATGTCTTTTTTGACAAACATATTACTGTGAGAAGATTGGATGATTTAAGTCATACTCTGAAGATGCGGCGAGGTGTGCTTCATTTTCTCTACTTATCCCTTTGTTCAAAGGAGCTCCGAGGCAAAAACATCTTAGGTCGATTGGAGATAGTATATTGGCGAAATTCTCTCAATGGAAAGGAGATTCTCTTTCTATGGCAGGACATTTGACTCTGATTAATTTTGTCATCTCTGGAACTCTCAATCACAGCTTTATGATATACAGATGGTCAGTTAGCTTATTGAAGTAAATTGAAACGGCCATGAGAAATTTTCATTGGATTGGAAATATCTTTCAGAAGAAATTGATTTCTGTTGTATGGACTAAAACTTGCGTCCCCAAGAATGAGGGTCGTTTGGGCATGAGGTCCTTGTAGGTGATAAATGCTGGGTTTGTCACAAAGATGGCTTGGCGGATTATGACGCAAAATTCTTTGGCAACAGATTTTTTTCATGGTAAATACCTTCGGCAGATTTATAAACCTCGATAGAGGCCTTTTACTTCTTCAGTTTGGTCAGCGGTATGAGTAGCTTATGCAATTTAATTGGAGGAGATTATCTGAATAATGGGTACAGATTCCAACGCCAAATTTTGGACTGATAATTGGGTGGGTTATCCTTTGAGCTCTAAAATCAATTTACCAAAGGGTTTGCAGTTGGATGCTAGAGTTAGAGATTTTCGTATTCAAGATAGTTGGATTATTCTAGATATTTTCGGTAGCCTTTTTCCGGGAATTGTACGAGACATTGAGCATGTTACAATCGCTGAGGGATGCAAAGATGACATCATCTAGTGCCCTTACTCGACAGGACTTCCAAGAACTAAAGACTTCTATGAACATATACGCAATAAGGGCTCAATCATCATGGGGGAACAAAATTTGGAGACAAGGAATTCAGCCTAGAAGATCTATTACGGTTTGGAAAGTTTTGCACAACAAAATTGCCACAGAAGTTGCTCTTAAGAAGCATGGTTTCTCTATTGCCTCTCGTTGTAGACTTTGTATGGTTGCATAAGAAACTCCTGATCACTTATTCCTTAATTGTTTGTTTGTTAGAATGATTTGGGATTATATTTATAAGGTTTTTCCTGTGAGAGTTGATCTAACCTCTAATGTCACTAATATGTTGGAGAAGGCTTTAAAGCAGAAGTTTAGCATTCAGATTTTCTTTTTATGGGCATCTTCGATCATCACTGCGATATGGATGATATGGAAAGTTAGGTATGAGGCAATCTTTGAAGACAAAGTGCCTTCAAGGCATCACGTGCTGGCTTGCATTCACTGTGGGGTTTATGAAGTGGATTATTTAGAAATTGGTTGCATGAGAAATTCAATCTTTATTCTTTTAATTCTTCATCATCTTCAATTCAAGGGAAGAGTGGGTAAGGCTCCTAGAATTATTGAAGTCCAATGGCATCCTTCTGATCCAGGATGGATTAAGGTGAACACAGATGGTTCTGCTAATGGCTCTCTAGATCTTGCTAGTTGTGACAGAATATTTGCACTTATTGGGGTTTTTTTAAAGGTTGTTTTTCAATATCCATTGGAATTACTCATTCTTTCGATGCAACAATTGTTTATGCGAAAATCTCTAGTTTGAAAGTGATTCCACTTATATTGTGGATCTCTTAAATAAGAAAAGTCGTTCCGTTCCACGAAAATATAGGAGTAAATGGATCAATGCTCTCAATTATCTTAGCAAAATCAATTGCAGAGCATCGCACATTTTTCATGAAAGAAACCCGATGGCTGACAAGCTGGCGTTGCACAGAATACATCTGAATAACTTGGAATGGTGGTTTCAATGTCTAGATTTTTGCACTAGAGAGATTCAGCATCATCTCACTGGATTACCAAACTATCGCTTTCGGCCTTCTGGGTAAATATGCACTCTTTTTTCCTTTTAGTCTTTTTCCCAATACGTTTGGCGAAAAGGTTTTCAACAAAGCATATTTGGAGATATGAGCAAGGTTCAAGTTTCGGCTTTGGCCTTTGGGAACATCTCCCGTACATTAGTTTGGAATTCTGAATTAAGTTGTCTTTATATTTTGGTATTTCATCTTAATTTTGGGCACCTGCATGGGCATCTATTCATGTATACTCTTATGATGTAGTCTTTTTCTTTTATGCCTAATAATTTTTTTTGGGCCGGATAGGAAAATGAAGAAGATGCTAGAGGGATGCCAATCTAGTCGGGATGTCTTGATGAATCTACTAATTTCTATCTCAATCATCATTTATTCAAAAAAAAAAAAAAAAAGATGTAGAAATTAATCCCATCAAAATTGGGAAAAAATAAAAAAAAATAAAACTAAAAACTAAAAAGGACTCATATGCTCTGCTCTATCTTTTTTTTTTTTTTTTTGCTTAAGATTCTTTATATTTTTGTTTTGTGAAAACTCAAATTCTTAATAGTTAGTCAAGATTTCTATGTCTGACAGTTTTTTTGTTTGTGTGAATCTCTACATGCTTGATGCAAGTATGACATACTTATGGTAAGTGAGCAGTAACTTCTTTTGCTTGTGTGGTTTTCTATTTTCTTTCTGTTTTCCTGTTTTAGTATCCTAATTATAAATGCAGAATTGATCTTATCAAAATAGAAAGACGAAAAAATATAAAATAAAAAAAATAAAAACTAAAAAGGACCTTATGCTTTGTCTCCTTCTTCTTTTATATTTCTTTATATTTTTGTTTTCTGAAAACTCAAATTCTTAATAGTTTGTCAAGATTTTTATGCCTGCCAAAGTTTTTTGTGGTATGTATGTGTGTCTATAGATGTTTGATGCTTTCTTTTGTTAATTTGAAGTGTTTAAGATGGTCAACTGTATAAGCCCCTTACATATACCAACCCCTTTTGTTTTATTAGAACAATCGTTGCCACTGTTATTTTTTATTTTTTAATCATTTTAAGTTCGACCAAAATAAAATTTGATTCAATCTACGACTTCTAATCAATCTTGTATGAGATGCGATCTCCAAAGTTCAGATGCCCTAAACAAATTAAATTGAACCATATGTTGATGACAAATATATCTAATTAGGCTAATCAGAACTTGATAATCTCATCTCCTTTTTTTTGTTTCTTTTTTTTTTTTTTTTAATTAAGAAGGTGACAATTTCTTCTATTATGGTCTAGTTTAACATGTACATTTATTGTGAGAGTGAGACTAAAATAATGTTTCTCTGTGTCTGGTTAATTTTATAGTCAACATATATGTAACCCATATATGTATATGCTAAACTAACTATTAATAACCTATGAATGTTACATCTATGTAATTATACTGAATTTGAATTGTGCACGTTTCATTTTAATTTATGTGTTTTTTTTTTCTTTTTATGTTAACGTTATTATTTCCACACCTGCTAATTATAATTTCTAATCAAATTATCATGTTCCCAACCAACTAGACAATGAGTTCGTAGAATCTGATCCGAGCTCCACCTCTATTCTATATTGTAATGTCACTATCATATATATTTACATGCATATAAATAGAGAGAGCAGTGGGATTACGTTCAATTATTGACGTGTTATAACGTAATTCAAATTCAAAAAAGACAAATATTAATCCTAATGATATATAGTAAATAATCCCAATCGAATTCAATCTTCATATAAATAATACTTTAATAAATAGAAATCCCTATAAAACCCAAGTTCTCCAAATTTCTATCCTACATTCAAATATTACTTGTTGACTTGGAAACTTTTATAAATACACACACATATTAAGGTCTGCTCATGAGGAAGAAGAGAAAACCAGACAAAAGGATAAAAGTGATAAATATTCCTAAAGTCCATTAATTCGTTGGAATACCGGGAAATAGGACATCTAAAACATATTGATTCGCTCACGACTATCAGGAGAACATGCATTAATAGTTGGTTTTGTGCCTAATTATTAGATGCTTTTGACTTCGTAACTTTTTAGTTTTAGATATTTTTATGTGTTTTTGTTTCTCACTTTGCTATTTTGTAGAAAAAAGAATGGAAACTGAAGTTTTCAAGGTGGGAAAATGAAGAATAAGGAATGCTCGACCAATCGGCCAATTTCCAAGTTCTTAAAATTTTTCTATTCCAGTATCCCGTTTTTGGTCAAAGCCTATATATAAAAAGACCTGTTAGTAGTGATTTGAGAAGCAATTGTAGAAAGAAAATTGCAGGTACGGAGAAGAAACAATGAGTTCCGGATATGGAGAATCTTTACTCAACTTCACACTCGAGCTCTTTTTCTCTTCTTTCGATGTTTAAGAACTTGTTTTGTGTTTCTTTAAATTTCGTTATGAACTAATTTTATTATTCTAGAGGAGAGATGTAGGCGACGCTTGACAATATGTTTTGATTGTCAATTATTTTATGAGTTTTGTTTCATTCAATTGATTTGTGTTATCTCGTTCTTAATACTTCTAATTTATTGGTCATGAGTTAGATGATTTTATATTTAGAATTCGACACTCGAAAGAGGAGATTTTAGATGGAAGTGTTGGATAATATAACCTAGGATTTTATAGAGTTCGGGAGACCTATAATTCCTTTAAAGTCATTAAAAGAACTTGAATGTAATGAATTTTTAATAATTGATTTTTATAGGGATATTGAAATCGGTTATTAGCTAGAAATATTTTACTTGGCACTCGGGAGAAGAAGCTGAATACATTTGGGTTCTTGGTTTATAAACTAGGAGAATGAATTAGTAATAAATTGACAATTAAAAGGCATAGTTGATGGCTAGGTGAAATCAAACCTCTAAAAGCTTTTTCCATTGATTGTCTCACCAAAAGTTATTTGATTTTCTTTTTAACTTTAATTTTTATTTTAGTTTTGCAATTGTTTGATTCTTCTAAACAAAATTAAGATTACTAAATTACAGTAGTTAGTAAAAATCTGATAACAATCCCTATAGGTACAACAACCTTTCTTCACTACACTACTACAAAAGCTGGCTTACACGACGGAAAATACACGACGGTTTTTGTGAAACCGTCGTCTTAAACAAGATTACACGACGGTTTTCTTGGAACCGTCGTGTAATCCGGCAGCATTTCAAAAAAAAAAAAAAAAAAAAAAAAGGATTACACGACGGTTATATAAAACCGTCGTATAATCCTCCGAAAATTTTCAAATTTTTCAAAATTTCAAATTAAAAAAAAAGGATTGCACGACGGTTTTTATAACCGTCGTGTAATCCTATAGGATTACACGACGGTTTTTAGCAAAACCGTCGTGTAATCCTTCAAAAATTTTCAAAATTTCAAAATTTCAAATTTTTAAAATTTTCAAATTAAAAAAAAAGGATTACATGACGGTGTCGTGTAATCCTCGTGTAATTGAAGGATTACACGACGGACATTATGTCCGTCGTGTAATCATCGTGTAATCGAAGGATTACACGACGGACATTATGTCCGTCGTGTAATCCCCGTGTATCGAAGGATTACACGACGGACATAATGTCCGTCGTGTAATCCCCGTGTAATCGAAGGATTACACGACGGACATTATGTCCGTCGTGTAATCCCCGTGTATCGAAGGATTACACGACGGACATAATGTCCGTCGTGTAATCCTCGTGTAATCGAAGGATTACAAGACGGACATTATGTCCGTCGTGTAATCTTCGTGTATCGAAGGATTACACGACGGACATAATGTCCGTCGTGTAATCCTCGTGTTTCGTAGGATTACACGACGGACATAATGTCCGTCGTGTAATCCTCGTGTGGAGGATTACACGACAGACATAATGTCCGTCGTGTAATCCTCGTGTAATTGAAGGATTACACGACGGACATTATGTCCGTCGTGTAATCCTCCGGAAATTTTTATAATTTTCAAATTTTCAACAAAAAAAAAAGGATTACATGACGGTTTTAAGCAAAACTGTCGTGTAATTCTCCGAAAATTTCAAATTTCAAAATTTCAAAATTTGAAAATTTTCAAAAAAAGGATTACACGATGGTTACAAAAACCGTCGTGTAATCCTCCGAAAATTTTTAAAATTTTCAAATTTCATGCTTTGGAATTCGCACGAAAACCCATTACTTAAATACACTTTCCTCTTCATTTTCATCTTCAACACTTTAGACAACTCAAACTTTTCTCCTCCCCACCTCCTTCGCCCGCCCCCCCAACTTAAAATCCGGTCACGCCGCCGCCACCACGTCAAACTTGTCCCAAACCGCCGCCGCTGCCGTCGCCACCACCTCTCTCTCCCCGTGTTCCCATCAAGGCCGTGACTATTTTTTTTTAAAGAAAAGCAAGGTGACTTCCATATTACTCAATTTCTTTTTTTCTAACAAAACTACGAACACACAATACTTTAATAACTTGCGTGGTGTGTAATTTGTAGTGTTGTGGTTTTGGGAGTCATTGACCCATGGGAGAACCTCGTCCTTTATTTTGATCATTTTCGAGAGAAGAAACGAGACGATTTTACCGAACTCATAAACATGTAAGGCAATTTTTGTATGCTAATTTTTTTGTTAATCTTAATTGTATGCATATTAATTAGCTTGAACTTTACCAATTTGCTAGGGCCCTAACGGATTGGAAGATTACGGTAGGCGAAGGAATTAGAAGGAGACGAGATTGTAAAACGAAAATCTCGAACCGGCCTTGTCCTCTTCAAGAGGGAAGTGTCGAATGTGGTTATTTCATTTTAGGTTTTATGAGGGAAATAGTGTTTAATGGAATTAACGCACTTGAAAGTAAAGAATTTTTCACTTCTGATAATTTGGATTTGATTAGGAGTGAATGGTGTGGTCATGTAATGGAATTCGTTGATTATGACATTCCATCTTTGTAATATATAATAATTGGTATGTTTTTACCTTGATCAATGTTGTTCATATCTTGAATTGTCTCTTGATTTTTGCTATTTCACGGTATACTCCGAAACTTTACACCACGGTCTTCTATATGTCCGTCGTGTAAAGTGGACTTTACACCACGGTCTTTTAGATGTCCGTCATGTAAAGTCCGCTTTACACCACGGTCTTTTAGATGTCCGTCGTGTAAAGTCCGCTTTTCACCACGGTTTTCGATATGTCCGTCGTGTAAAGTCCGCTTTTCACCACGGTCTTCATATGTCCGTCGTGTAAAGTCCGCTTTACACCACGGTCTTCATATGTCCGTCGTGTAAAGTCCGCTTTACACGACGGTCTTCATATGTCCGTCGTGTAAAGTCCGCTTTTCACCACGGTCTTCATATGTCCGTCGTGTAAAGTCCGCTTTACACCACGGTCTTCATATGTCCATCGTGTAAAGTCCGCTTTACACGACGGTCTTCATATGTCCGTCGTGTAAAGTCCGCTTTACACCACGGTCTTCATATAAAGTCCGCTTTTCACCACGGTCTTCATATGTCCGTCGTGTAAAGTCCGCTTTACACCACGGTCTTCGATATGTCCGTCGTGTAAAGTCCGCTTTACACCACGGTCTTCGATATGTCCGTCGTGTAAAGTCCGCTTTACACCACGGTCTTCATATGTCCGTCGTGTAAAGTCCGCTTTACACCACGATTTTTCTACTTAAATACGGGATTACACGATGGGTGTTAACCGTCGTGTAAATTTGAGATACCACGACGGTTCATATAACCGTCGTGGTATCTTCCACGACGGTGGATTACACGACGGTTCTGTAACCGTCGTGTAAACTTTGCACGACGGTCAAAAACCGTCGTGTAATCCCCTCTTTTTAGTAGTGCTATTTGACTATAAAACTTGACCTCGTACACTTGTGGGAAATTAGCAAACATGCGTCAAAGTCTTGTTGATTCTCTCACGAATACCAAGAACAATGGAATGAAAGAGAAAACTGTCTATTTTAGACATTACAATTCATAGTCACTCATCATCACACTCCAAATGATCAAAGATTACAGGGTATTTATCGGGCCTCCAAACTCAAACAGATTCATAACTCAACATGAAAACAAGAACTCTTAAACTTAAAAAACCCGCAACATAAATATAACAAATATTAAATAAAAGTCCGTGAATTTTCCAAACCCCAAACATAAAAACAAACACTACTAATTACTAAGGGAAAAAAAAAAAAAAACTCTCAATTAATTACTAGCTTTTGCACTTCTATCTTCCCAACATTAAAGCAAGACTTTTAAACTTTCACCAATTCCCGTATTACCAATGAGTAGTTCCATTCATTGATATTCGCACTTAATCGTATAGCTTCATTTCCTTTTTGACTGCATCAGAGGCCTTGTTCTTAGTAATGTGAAGATTGAAAAATCTTTAGTTCTGGTGTGAATTTGACGAAGGGCAACATTCATTTTGTGCCATGCAAATACGTACGTAGGGTAAGTGAACACTAACTCCTTTTTCTTGTGTGTTTTTATTATAGAAGTAGAATTTTATATATATGGAAATTTTGTTAATTTGAAGTGTACTTTAAGGTGACATACCAACTCCTTTTGTTTTTCTGGGCCAATCTTTCTAATATCTCTCTCTTTTTTCTTTTTTTCTTTTTTTTTCTTTTGAATTTGACCAAAATAAAATTTGACTAAACCTACCAATGACTTCACAAACTTGTATGATATGCTATGACATGTTCAAATACCCTGAACCAAGTAAAGTTGTCCACGTTGACAACCATGGTATCTCCTTAAGCGAATCAGAACTTGACACATCTCATGATCTTTTTTTTTTTTTAAATAAAGAAGCTAATAATTCCATCTATAAGTTTTATAGTTGAATATGTGCATTTATTGTTGTGATTGTGGGACTCTGACAAAGGTCAATTTTGATTTCTCCATTTGATACATATGGATCTATGTAGTGTATACAATATTCAATGAAGACTTTGGCCAGTCTTGAATATTGAAATGAATTGGAATTATGCACATTTTAACTAATGTGTATTTTTTATTTATGGTATTACTTCCACACCTAATATTTATATTTTCCTTCAAATTCTCATGTCCCCAACCAACTAGACAATTGGTTCATTGAATTTGATCCGACCTCTATGTACTTCTATTCTATATTGTCATGTCATGACCATAATACATTTACACACGCACACACGCACACACACATATATATATATTTATATATATATATATATATATCTATACATAGAACAGGGGGATAACATTCAGTTGTTGAAGTATAATATCATTTTGCAAGATGATCTATATTTATATCTTTCCATGCCATAATCCTTGTCAACTTTATTTAATTTGTAATCATATATATTTATTTTAAGTGTCATTGACTACTGATTATTTTACGGTATAATAATATGCTTTGAATAATTCTGTCTCGTTTCTAGGCATATTCTTATTTTGTTATAACTTTCATGGTTGTCCTAAGCATCATTTTGAAAAATGTCAACTCTTGGTCTTAGACAGAAGCACGCCAGGGTAGGACTAATAATTTAATTATACTAAATTAAGTAAACCCAAATTATGAAACCCCTTTCAAAAAAAAAATTTATGAAAACCAAAATATTAGACTAAGATTTTTTTTTTTGAAAGGACCAAAATAAATTAAATTGTATTGGGTCACAATGAGTTGAAGCTGCCCACTCTGATATGTCCCAGACAAAGACAATGACTCTATATATCAAAGGGTACATAAAAGGATCAAATTCAGAATTCCTGATTAGTATATGCATCCATATCCTTTTAGAATTTATACATTTTCACTGAAATTCATGCTTTTAGAGAACAATTTCTTTTGGTATGCCATTTAGATTCAGAAAATTAATATTATATATACATATATATTTAAAAGAACAATTTTATCCCGCAGTAGGTGCATGTACAATTTGTTGTGGGGGTTGTCAGTTTGGCCATGTCTTGCTCAGTGTTCTTTTTTTCCAGCACTAAAAAGGAATATAAAACCTTAATATTGTATTGTCATTTACCAAATTCATGTTTGATTTGCTTCAAGATAAACCATTACAAGCCTACTTTCATGAAATTTACTCTTCTTATTATCATTTCAATTTCGGAATATCCTAGCTCTTGGCCACATTCTTAATGATCGAAGCGACAAATTTTTGTCATTTTTTCATATTCTAACTAACCTTAACTAAATTACAACAACCAAAATTCAAAGAAAATGTCGACAAAGCATATAATTTACAAAGCTAGCCCAAGTGTCTAGCTAGTCTAGAAAGTTGGAATGTAAAACCTTATTGTCATTAGCTAAATTTCTGCTTGATTTTGTTCAAGATTAACCATTTCAAGCCTAATTTCATGAAATTTACGATTCTCGTCATGATATTTTCATTAATTCCATTTCTGAATTTCCCAGCTCTTGACCACATTCATGTTGATCAAAGCAACAGATTAATTTTTAGAATACTACAAGCACAAGAATTTTGAACTTAAGACCTTCTACTCTGTTATTATATCAGTCACGGGTCAATAATCGAGGGTGGATATAGATGGGGGCACGTGACGCTTTAGCACCATCAAATTTTTTCTTTTAAATTTGTCCAGAAATGTTGTGATTTCCTACTTTGCCCCCATTAGAAATTAAAAATCTTCATGTAACCCCCACTGAAAATTAAAAACTTTCATATCTTACTTTTTATACATTGATATCTATTTCACGTCCCCACTAAAATTTTTGTCTGGCTCTGTCACTGTCAATACTAGTTTTATATTCAAACATTAACTAAATTACGTCAACCAAAATTATAAAGCAAATATAGACAAAGCGTATATTTACAAAGCTAGCTCAAGTTGGTTCCAAAAATGTTCCCCTCAAGGCTTCAACAGAGGGATGGATAAACTGAAACAAGAAAATATTGGGGTGGGTGTGGATATTTTTATGGGCAAGGGGAGAAGAATGTATGGGGCAAGTGATGGAGCTTTGAGCTTTCCTATATATTTGCTACTCTGCTACACTGCATTTTTTGTTAGGTCTGCTGCCTGAAAATGAAACCAAAAGTAAAAAAATGATAAGATCCTGCAAAGTAAAAAATAATAATAAAATAACACACAAAATTATATGTATATATTTTTATATATATGTTTCTTGACATGAAGCTTATGTCAAAGGAAAATTTTGGAAGTGTTTGGTCACAAAAGTTGAAATTTCCTTTTAGAGTAATTGACGTAAATAGTCTCTGAATCCTTATAAAGGTGACGGTTTGGTCCCTGATCTTTTTTTTTTTCTTTTTTTTTTTCCGAGATGACCCTAAATCTTTTTTTTTTTTTTTTTTGCCTTTATGATCTTTTTTGTCAAAATCCGTTAATTTCTAACAAAATGAGAGGGCAGTTAGTAATTTACTAATAATTAATTTTAAAAAATTTTAAAAATTAATCCCTCTCTCTCTCTTTCTCTCTCCCCCCCTTCCAAACCAAAGCCCTCGTGCTCTCTCTCCCTCCTCAAAACCAAAGCAGCCTAGATATGGGGTCAAGATCTGGGGGTAGGGCAAGACGGGGAGAGGCTCGACGACGGTGAAGACGGGTGGAAATTGTCATTCCAGGGCGGGGGAGGGGGGACCTCAACGATGGCGAAGACAATGGAAGGCAACTCCAATCTGGGTTCCGATGGGGGGTGGGGGCTCAAGACTAATAGCGACAGGAGGGAGGGCTAGACCAAGAGAGAGAGATAGATAGGAAGGAGGGGGTGTGGGGGGCGAACGGTGGCGGGAGGGGCGGCGGTGGTGGGGGGGGGGGGGGGGGCCAGATCAAGAGAGAGAGAGAGAGAGAAGAGGGGGGTGGGGGGCTAACTATGGCAGGGGCGGGGGCAGGGGTGGGGGTGGGGTGGGGGCTTAAACCGAGAAAGAGAGATAGAGAAAGATAGAGGGGGGGAGGGGTGGATGAAACAAAAAGAGGAGAAGATATTTTAGTAATTTTATTATAAAAATAATCATTCAATAAGATTCTGTTAAAAATTTAATGGATTTTGACGAAAAGGGACCATACAAAAAATATGAGTTTAAAGTCATCTCAGCAAAAAGAAAAAAGAAAAAGGTCCAAACCTTCACCTTTGCAGGAGTTATTTAGACCAATTACTCTTCTTTCTAATGGGGGACAAGATTTAGTGTGATCCTTCTAAAATGTTCACTCCAATCCAAAACCCATGTCAGTTTTCCCGGTTGAAAGAAGATTCATGTGCTGGACCAATTTCTTTTTGGAATTATTTGATTTATAAAAATAAGAATTTAAAAAAAAAAACAAATAAAATAAAAAGGGAAAAGGACACATTGGACCCACAATATCAGCATGATGGAATGGGGGTGTATAACAAGAAGAGTGCAAACCAGACTGATTGAGTGGATCTTTGTTGTCTGATTTCTGGAGCTAAAAGTTGAGAAAAAATAATCTGAGATGCCTTTATGTGAAGGGATTGATGGGAGATGTTGCATGTAATTCATGAAAGAAATTCTGAAAAATTGATTCATAGAAGTACAAAATGTGCTGAAGTTACTACAGGAAGTGGTAAAAAGATCATTCTTATCAAACAAAGATAAAACAGTAAATATGTGTCTGAATGAAAGTCCATAATTCACCTTGATTTATTCCTGTGCTTTGATAGTGGTTCTGTAGAATATGCATCAATTATCATATTCAGGAACGAACACACACATATATGTAGATATATGTCCTAATTGTCTGAACTTGTATTACTCAAAGGAATCAAACAAGAATAATGTTACAACTTTACAGTCATATCTCTCCTTTGAAAATTAATTATGGCACATCCCTAATTTTAGTATGTACCGTGTAACCAAAATATCAACCATTTGATTAGAAAAAAACTAGAAAAAATTTATGATAAATCTATACTTTTGCACTACCAAGAGATATACTGTTGTTTTAACTGTTATATTAACTTTTCAACAATCATGTATAGATCAAATTACAGTTAGAAAGTTAATCATACGACTAATAAAAAGTATTTAAAATACTGTTCTGATAGTTTTTACTATAAGTCTTGTTAAAAGAACTATCTCAGCCAACTCAAATTGTTTTGTTTCATCATCGAAAAGCTAAAATTGAACTTCACAATACATCTTTTAAGAAAGGGAACGCACTGGAGCTTCTTCCCGTTCTTTCCATGGAAAATGGAAGAAGCCCTTTTTAAATTTATTGACAAGGTTTTTCCATATTGAAAATGAAAACATGATAGAACGTAAGCTGAAGGGGTGACAGCACCAAGCACAAAAAAAAAAAAAAAAACATTTCGCATTATTCTCTATTTATATTTAGACTACCAATTTTAGAGTATATACTTGTAGTGGGGAGGGAAAGTGAGCCAAAAAAAAAAAAAAAAAAAAAACCCACTACTTGAATTGCTTCAATTGTGACTCATTTTTGCTCATATGATTTTTGTGTTATCTAGTAATTAGAAAACAAAACGGCTAAGGAAAAAAAAAAAAAAAGGAAATCAAAGTTATTATGATGGGTAACGATTAGGCTTGGATTGTCAAGCAATAATTAAGTTCAACTTTAATTGTTGTTTTTTCTCTGCCTTGTTGTTATCTGGCTGAAAAAGCACTTTTAGTTATGTATTTCACATAACCAAAATTATCCATTTGTTTTTCCAACAAGCAATTCTATTCATCACCAAATAAGTAATTTTTATTTTTCAAATGAATAATGAGAAGGAACAATTAGCATCAGAGCTCCCTAAAACATCGTAATTAACTTGTGTTAAAATACTAAATCCCTACTCAAATACACCGACTAAATTTCATGCAAATCATAAATTGCCAAATTTTTTTTTTTAAATTTCTTTGTCAAGTCATAAATTGTCATTTGATGATACAAAAATAAGTACCTAATCCACTTGAAAACTACTTCCCAAATGATGGGATAAATTAAGCATAATTAATTAAGAACATAATTCTCAGCTATGCATCATATAATTCATATCTAAGTTTTTTTTTTTTTATAAAATAAATTATATTCTATAAACTGAATGCCATGGCATGTGTAAAGGGAAAGGAAATGGACCCAATACAGGTCCCCTATAGCTAAATGGGAGATCACATGCATGACAAGAATATCATAAAGATACAATGACCAGAAGATATAAAGGGATATATATATATATATGTCTATATATATATACTCCCCACAACAGAACCTATGAACGAGGTGGGATATGAATTTGAGGCACGGGTGTTCCATGCATCCACCTTTTTTTTTTTTTCCTCCCCTCTCTCTCACTCTTTCTATAAATCTAACACCAACAAAAAAAGCTGTGCTTTTGATTTAAATTAGCAAAATCTTCCTTTTTCTTTTCTTTCCTTTTTTTTTTCACCTTAACAACAACTACCATTCTAAAGGGGAAGCCATTATTCGGGTGTGGCTAGGCTCCATACCTTTGACCGGTTGTTAATTTTTCAAAGTTACACCGTTTTCTTGATGATACGACACGTCGTTTTAAGGTTTGCGGGTGTGGCTTTTTATTGCGTGCTTTTTCAGTACTGCGGCGTGGGAGCTTTTAACAAGAAAGAGGAAAGGCTTTTTTGACCATCAGCTTTAAAAAAATAAAATATAATAAAATAAAGACATCATTTTTCTGACTGTGATTAGCAAAAACACGCCAAGACTTTTTGTTAACATTTGTAGTAAAGTAAAGTAAAAAGGTTTATCAAACTTGAACATTCCTTGTGAACTGTGACTAACTGATCATCTTGATTAAATTTGGTGGACTAAAAGTTTGGGAGCTTTTACTATATGACCTCCTATTTTATATTATTGGTAGTAATTACAATTTTAATCATTGGATTATTATTTCAATAATCTGATTGAAGTAGTTCTCTGTTACGCACCGTAAATTTTTAAGGTGGACACTCATAAATCAAACTATTAAAAATTAATGCAACAATTAAAAAGCAATTCCAACTAGAAGTGCAAGATAAGAGGTCATACTATAGCTATTTCTTCCATACCACTATGATATGACCAAGTCATTTTCTTAATTATAATACACAATTAGATTTTCATGCATTAGATGATGATTAAATCAATTTCAGCTGTTGAGATTTAAGTTACTTTTAGATGGAATTTAAGAATAAGAAATTTTAACTTACATATCAATTTTAACCATCATTTAACCCTAAAAAAATATATATTACAAGACACTATAAAAATTGACTACTTGTACATACTTTGATTCACCACTTCCATGCAAAATTTTACAATTAGAAGCTGACAAAGGGATACAAACTACAAAATTTCCTTAAAAGATAAGGAAAATAAAGAATTTCATCAAGTTACAACAATATATATATATATATATATATATATATATATAGACACACATCTTTTTGTTTGGTTCAGTTTATATTTAAATGAGCCGATGAGAGTGAAAAAAAAAAAAAATCCATTTTAGGAAAAGTTACTTTGAGAAAACCGAGAGTAGTGGGTGTGTCAGCTGATATAAGCATGCCTAGCTCTCTGATATCTAACTTTATGTGCTGACAGTCTTTTGCTTGGCTGAATTCACTTATGTTGATTAAGTTGAGTACTTGCTTCTGTCACTGCTGTAATTCCACAATATACTTCACCAAGAAAGATCTTCATGGTGATCTGCACTTTCTCCCTAAAATAATTTTCTTTTAATCTTCTTTAATATAAAAATATATAGTGAAACTAGTTATCTTTTCTTTTTCTTTTTTTTTTTTTAACATTTGTTCGAGTTTAGCTACAAGTGATCCCTCAGAAGTTGTAATTGCAATGGCAATGCTGTGATATTCTATCAAAGCAAGGGCAGTATTATTTGTCCATAAAACATGGTGCTCTTTTCAATTTAGCAACTTTTAATATTAAAACTGGAAGATTTTTATGATAGAATATGGGGAAAAAAAATACATCATTTATCGGAACATTATTTTGCATAAATTTTATTTAATTTTGATATGATCTAACAGTTAAAAACGTGCATTATTATCACAATTTTAATAATGTCAAATTTATAGGTTGGTTTTGGAACATATTGATCATTATTATAAAGGTATTCATATAATTGTACATAATAATTTTTGTCTCGTTAAAGTATCAATAGTGATGATGAACTATGGATGATAGTTTTTTTTTTTTTTTTAAGGAAAGAATTTATATTTATATATAAGCTATTATGAGGGGAAAGAAAATAAAAAAACCATTGACATTAGTTTTTGAAGAGAGTCTTCTTGTTGTAATAAAATAGATCAACAAAACCTATTACCAAAGCAATGTATATAGATGTAAAAACTATACCCTAACAATAATATGGTTGCTTTCTCCGGCGTTATCACTAGTGGTAACATAATTATTGATCTTTAACTAACTATAATATATATATTCATATATCAATTTCTTAAATTGTGTACATGTGATGTTACATTAATTTACATAACAATTCATGATTGGTAAAAACATAGATAATAGTAGTCATGATAACCATTAATACTGATACTTAGCATTTTATATTTTACTTCAGTGTCCAAATACAAAAGCCGGAATTTGTAACCTTCTTTAAATAATAATAATAATAATAATAATAATATAGAGACCAACTCACTATGTTACCCACAAAAACTCTATATAAAAAGATCAAGATAGAACATCAAGAAACCCTCCTCAAACACACACATGCAATAACTTCTTCTTCTTCTCCTCCTCCTCTTTTTCTTCTTCCGAATTAAAAATGGCGAACTATATAGGATCAAAATCAGATCATGACTCGGACTACGACAGCAGCTGCTCCTCCATAACCGTGCCGGACTCGAGCAGGAGCTGGATGAGCAACCTTAGCTTCGGCAGCCACCGCCGTAGCTCGGTCTCCTCGGCCGTGACCGAGGTATCCTCCTCGTCCTCCTTCACCTCCCACAAGCCCCACAAGGCCAACCAAGCGGCCTGGGAGGCCATGAGGCGCCTCCACTGCTCAAGAGGCGGCCGAGTGGGGCTCGACCACTTCCGCCTCCTCCGCCGCCTCGGCAGCGGCGACCTCGGCAACGTCTACCTCTGCCAGATCAGGAACCCGGTCGTCGGGCTACCGCAGTGCTTCTACGCGATGAAAGTCGTCGACCGGGAGGCGCTGGCCATAAGGAAGAAGCTGCAGAGGGCTGAGATGGAGAAGGAGATACTTGGCATGCTTGATCACCCTTTTTTGCCAACTTTGTATGCTGAGTTTGAGGCTTCTCATTACTCTTGCTTGGTTATGGAGTTTTGTCCCGGTGGTGACTTGTACTCTGCTAGACAACGCCAGCCTGGGAGACGCTTTAGCATTTCATCCGCTAAGTATGTTTTTAATTTTTATTTATTTATGTTTTAAATTTTATTTTTTTAACTTTATATTTGAATTTAACAAGCTGTAATTTGACGCAGAAAATTTGTTTGGCCGTAGGAATAAAAAAATATAGAAAATTTGTTATCAAATTTAGGTATGACATGAACTATTAGATCTTTTTCAGATTCTGTAAATTTTTATCAGATTTAATGTTCATAAAAAGGTATTATCGATACACATAGTAGAAATGTGATTATAATGATTCTCATGATGACATAGTTTATATTTATCGTAAAAATTTTTAAAATATGCTATTTACTTTAAATATTTTTGAAAAATGTCTATCAGCTAGGAAATTTTTTTTTTATAATCATGCATACAAAAACTAGAGATGTATACATATATAAAGCCATAATAGTGTTTTACCACTGACTAGTACTTTAATTTATTGAGTTTAAAAAGCTTTAATAACGTTATAGGCTCCCCAAAAAAAATGCTGTAATGTACTTGAGATTGTTAGTTTCTCTTCCTTTTTTTTGTTTTTTGTTTTTTTTTGGTGGTAGAAATGTACTTGAGTTTGTTATTTAGTAATATAGTGTGTTACTTTGGTTTACCTTACCAATTATTTTTTATGTGATGTGGGGTAATATGTTCAGGTTTTATGCTGCGGAGACAATTTTAGCCGTAGAGTATCTCCACATGATGGGCATAGTTTACAGGGACTTGAAGCCTGAGAACGTTCTAGTCCGAGAGGACGGACACATAATGCTCTCCGATTTCGACCTCTCGCTCAAATGCGACGTCGTCCCAAAGCTCCTGAGGCGTCACAACCACAGCGAAACGACAAACGAGAACAAGAAATCTTGCGTGATGAGGAGCATTCGCAGCACCTCATCATCAACGACACCATCCTGCGCCGCTCCCATGCAGCCCGTCCTGTCGTGCTTCTTAGCCGCCAGACGGATCAAGAAGAAGCCGACGGTGATCACGACCATAACGGAACAAGCCCACCACGATCATCACCATGATCACGGACAGGATCACAGTAATCAACAACGAGTAGTTGAAGTCAACATGGACGGTCCAGAATTAGTGGCGGAGCCCATCAACGCAAAGTCTAAATCGTTCGTGGGCACACATGAATATTTGGCCCCAGAGGTAATCTCGGGTCAAGGCCACGGCAGCGCGGTGGACTGGTGGACTCTGGGAGTGTTCCTCTACGAGATGGTCTACGGTAGGACCCCTTTTAAAGGCGAAAACAACGAGAAGACTCTGATCAACATACTTAAACAGCCGTTGACTTTTCCGCGAATAAGTGTGTTAAGCGCCAAAGAGTTCGAAGAAATGGTCAAAATCCAAGACCTCATAAGCAAGCTTTTGGTGAAAAATCCAAAGAAAAGGATTGGAAGCTTAAAAGGGTCGGTGGAAATCAAACGACATGAGTTTTTTAGAGGAGTGAATTGGGCTTTGATTAGGTCAGTTAAGCCTCCCGAAGTGCCAAAAGAATACTTGAAAAATGTGATGAAGAGAGGTCCTAGTAATTACATGCCAAAATTGAGCAAAAAAGAGAGGGAAGAGCCTTATCAGATTCCACATCATGTCGATTACTTCTAATTAATGATTATTAATTAACTTTGTTATGATAATGATTAGATTAGTGTAAATATAGGTACAAAAACATGAGGAAGCAAAATAATTATGTTTCCTATAATTTATATATATATATATATTTCTCTTTCTTTTTTTTTTTTTTTTTTTCCTTCAAATGTAAGAGGTTTTAGATATAGTACCTATATTGTAAGACCCAAGTTACTATGCTGTGCATTAACAATATCTAATTGTTAATTAATTGTTTTTTTTTTTTTTTTTGGGTATTTGAACCCTGTCTCTTCTCTTTGGCTGCTGCATTTGTGTTATGTATCTGGGAAAAGTTCGAAGTAGGGAACACCAAAATATATATATATATATATATTCACAAAAAAATATTTTCTATTAATTGTGAATTGTCAAATTTTTATTAAATTTGTAATATTTCTGGTACAGGTCGGGTTTGTATGTCTTCTTTGGAGAACTGATTTTTCTTTTTCTAATTTGGATTGTCTTTGCTGGATTTTTTCCCCTTTTAATAAATTTTAATATGCATGGAACTTGTTGTTTTTTTTTTTTCCCCCTCTCTCTCTCTATTTATTTAGAAAAATGGTGTTTAATTCTAATATGATTGCGTTAAGATTCAAAACATGTATTGGTATAAATATATTTGTCCATGTGTCATATCTTACTGACTCCTACTTTCATTTAAAGAAATTAAATGTCATATAGTAGACAATATATATGTATATGTATATGTATGTAAGTAGATAAAATTGTACATCATATAATATATATATATATATATTTTGCATACGTGTAAAGGAGATGGTATCCCATAATTGTCCCAATGTGACTCTCATGAGAACTCGATGAAGTCATGTGAGGACAATAATTACTCTAGCTCAATGATGGAAAAAATATACAATAAAAATATAAATTGAATAATTTTTCTTTTTCACTTTTTGTAAAATAGTTACTTTTTTTTTTCTTTTTCCCTCATCTGGGCACTTTCATATCCACGTTCCACATGCCATCTTCACCGATAAAAGAATAAAAGAAAAGAAACAACAAAATCTATCATTTTCTTTTTGCTTCTTTTTATCTTTCACATAACATTTGTATACATATATATTTTAATCTAGTTGGGTGATCAAGTGCAGAGCGGCAAGTTGAACTTTTGGCCTTTCTATTTTTAATCATTACACTACTTAAAATTGTTGTTACTACTCAAAGTCGTTTATTCTATTAACTTTCAAATTTTACGCTCATAGCTATAGTTTATATATATATATATAATATATATATATATTTTCCTTGAAAATTATGATCAGCGTGTTTTAGATAATATTAAAGTACTTGTTTCTAATCAGAACTATAAAGACTTTGGGAAATGTGCGTATAGAAGTGGTATACCGCTGCAAAAGAAGGATATATAATTATAACAATAAAAGAAATTATATAAATGTATCTTGGACCACTTGAATTTGAATTGTTCTCACAATTCGAATCACAAAAATAGAAAACAGTGCGTCGGGTCAAAAGATCACGCAATCCAGATCAAAACCAAATTTCCTTTTTTTTTTTTTTAATTATTATAATCTGAAACTTGTAATTATGTATATATATTTAGTATCTATTTGGTGTCGACGATTGTAATTAAAATTTTTAAATTGGAGTTAATTAACTTTTCAAAAATTAATTATAATTTTTATTAATTTTTTAAAAAAATATATAAATTAAAATAAAAAATTTGAATTAAAATTAGAGTGAGTTTGGTTTCAATCTCTACTTAAATTAAATTGTACTTTTTTTATCATAATTTTTATTTTTTTCTAAAAAAGTTTTTTATCCTTTCTAAAAAAAAATTTTATCTTTTCTAAAAAATTACAATTGAAATTTAAAAATTTTAAACTAAACTCATTCACCAGGCCCCCCTACGACACTAAAGGAGGGCTTAAAAGGCCAGTTTAATAAAGCAGCACAAAATTTTGGGAGTCCTGTCCTACTCCTCACGTGGCCGTGTAAGAGTGTTGGCAGTGGACAAAAAATGACCGGCTCAAGCAGGTTGTGGGCAAGGGGCCGGATGTGAGAGAGAGTTGAAAACAATATAAGGGTATGTAGGTAAATTCACAGATTAAAGTTATTGGACGGGATAGAAAAAAGGCTGAAACTTTTGGATAGAAAGGTAAAATAGTGTGTGAATAATTAAATAGAATAAAAATTGAGAGAGTAGCCCTAACATGACAACAATAAGTACCTATAAATTTTGCAAGGGAGAGAGAATAAAAATTAGGAGAGCAACCATAACTTAACAAATTTAGGTCATAAATTTTGCAAAGTGGGAGAGAGAATAAAAATTAGGAGAGCAGTCATAACATAATAATCATAAATAATATATTTTATAATGGGAGACAATATTTAGTTTTGTAGTGGTTTTTTTGCTGAGATATGAAAACAAAAGTGTCGTTTAATTCATGAAATTTGAATTAATGTAGTGTTCTAAAATGATTGGAGTCAAAGAATTTTGTCATTCAGTGAAAATAATGAAATACGTAGGTAAGTAAACTGAAAGAAAAAATGGATTTTCTATTTGAAGCCCATGTACTTTAAATAAATATAATATTTTAATTTGTAGCCGAAATGATGTTGAAATTGAGTACTATTTTCCGTAAATGTAATGCATATTCCGTTTGAATTGATAAGTGCTTAGAAAATTAATAGAAACGAGAGTAATAATTTGATATGTGAAAAACATATTGAGAACCTTACTTGAGACATAATAGGTTTTTTTTTTTTTTTTTTCAAATAACATACGAATCTTAATTAAAATGGTATATTATAACATTGTCAATTGATATATTAATCTAGAGTTTACTACTAATATATTCAACTGAAAATGTGATTAAAGTATGGTACTGTATTCATTTCGTAATGGAGGAAAAAAAAAAAAGGGTAATGCTAAGTTAAATATGGATAATATAAGTGCATTTGTGTCATTTGCATAAATGATCAATGCCATCAAAGTAAAAAATGACGGTTTGTAATAATTAATATGAGACTCTCATTAATACAATACAAATCAAGTGGAGGAAAATAAAATGGTTTGTCATGTCAACTAACTTGTAGATAGGATAATAAAAGTAGAACTAGAGAGGGAAAAAAAAACTAGAGAAATAGAAATATTAATGCAACATGATAACTAATAAAAGGACAAGTAACAAAACTACAATCTCGAATTTATATATATATATATATATATTTCTCTATTACTGCTTTTTCAGTTCTGATCTCTAGTCTTTCTTGCTCTTACATATATCTCTCTCGTTGTTCTTATTCTTCTTCTTCAGCTCATCTCTCTCACTTATCACTCTCGCTTTCTCATCTTCTCCTTGCTGCCTTATTATTTGTTCAAATCCCTCTACTAATGTATTACACAATTTAATAATTCTTCAACAATTCTTTGTTTTTAATCCCAGCCGGTTGCCCATCAAACTTTGAAGTGTATGCCCTCCATTTCCCTTTATAACCCTGACAAATTTATGGCCGTCCATTTTGCTTTTAAGTAATAAAATATATGTTATAATGCTGGTCAATGGTTCCTACCGGGATGTGGGAAAAAAACCACACATATGAACTGTGGGGGCTATAGAAACTATGAACAACCACTGAGACCTTATTTGGTGAACGAGTTTAAATTGTACTTTTTTGTCTCAGTTTTTGTCATTTTCTGAAAAGTCCATAAAAATTTTCATCTCAAACTGTACTTTTTCAACTCAAACTCATTTACCAAATGGAAAATTTATTAACAAACAAGACTAGAAAATGAACATCTAGCCTAAACAAAACATTTCCATTTCCATTTGTATATAGTCCATGCATGCAATTGCAACATACGTAGACTTAAGTTAGATTAAGAGCTGTATTATGTATAGTAAGGATATATTTTCTTCTTTCCTCTCAGATTGCACTCATTGTTCGACACTGCATACCCCATATCAGGACTGATCGGCCATTATATTTTGTATTATTGGGTGTACAGTGGAAAGAGAGTAAAAACTGGGTCCATCTTTTTAATTTATAGATATTTGCATAAGTTCCTATGTTTTGTTGGTGGGTCTCAAGATAGTTATCAGTCACATGCATGCTTTAGGATTTTTTTTTTTTTTTTTTTTTTTTTTTGGTCATTTGTGCCTTCTAAACTTATTCCACAATTGTAATTTACACCTAAATTTTTGATAGTTTTCCTCCGAACTTAAAAATGTGTAGCAAAAACACCTTTCAATTTATAATGGTGATTGTTTTGGCAATAATTGAGTCATTATTAAGGATTATAATCTGTCATTTTTATAGTGGAAGAGAGAAAAAGCGCTGGGATCATCTTTTAGTAGGGAATTGAATTAAGTCTATTTCGTTTTATTAGCCGATCCTAAAATGATTATCAATCATATGCTTTAATGAATACCTGTGATTGTGATATATATATATATATATATATAGTGTTATTTTCAGTCAACAGATACATACATCTATGTAATAAAGTTGATGAAAAGAAGAAGATCATAAATGGATTTGAAGAGAATAGCCATTTTGTCCAAGACATTGATGGAAACTTGGACTGAAGATTAGGGTCAGTGGTCAGTCCTGCAGCAGCACGCGCAGCTTCATCTTCTTCTCCCCCCGCCCCACTTGTTCCCCGAAAGCGACCTTGCCATCATCCTTTATTAATTCACACACACACACTAATATAAAATTATATTATACGTATTTATATTTATGAATGTTTCACTAAAGAAGCAAAAAAAAAAAAAAAAGGAAAAGATACTCTAATTATGCCCATCATTATGGTATGAAAATCGGCTACATATCTACAACTTTAGAATGTATATATACACATACACATATATGAAATGTTTATGGCCCTCAATTTAAAATCTTGTATGAATTACTTAGATTTACATGTAATTTTTTATAAAAATCAGTGTAATATGATACTTTTTAAAACTATTAGTGTAAAGGACATATATAACTAAAAAAACTTAGATTTTAATTAATTGATTATTACATTAATGTAATATATACATATATAAGTACGGTTTTATAAAAATGTATACACACGCAATTGCAAGGAAAAACAACAATATATATAGTTTCTAGATCCTATAGAGTTTAACTACTTAATTAATTAGAATAATCTAGAACCACTGAAAAGCCTTGGTGAGATAGTGAGGATATTGGACTCTTGCCAAGATGTTATGAACTAGCATATTGATTTTGCTTGGTCTAATATATAAATTTTTATATAATTAGTTATGTATTTGCGAACAATTTATTTATTTATTTATTTATAGTATAGTTTATACGAGCATTTCATTTTAATAATTTAAGAGAAAACTTTTGAAGCTTTGAGTCTGAAACTAAGATCGTGAAATTGATAATGTGTGCCATGACATATAAAGAATTGGATATAATTTCATGCATGATTAAAGGAATTGAGTTCTGGTATGAGATCTAGAACTCAATTAAGGTGCTTAATTAATTTAAAGCCATCAACAATTAAGTTCCAGGAGGATTATATTCCTATTTTTATTTTAGTGACAAAAGAATTAGAATAATATGGGAGCATGTTTGGAAGAGTTTCTCAGTAGCTATTTTTGGCTTCATATTTCCGAAAGTGTTTGATTACTTATCAAAACTCAAAAGAGCTTTGACTTGTTAGAAACACTTTCACTCGGGGGAAAAAAAAATGCCAAATAGACTTTTGAACTTATGTATACCAAAGTATCAATAAACCATTAAAAATTTCATCCTAAAACTTTTATTGCTTATTTAGAAAATTCAAAAACTTTTATTGAACTATTTAGAAAGTTCTTGTCTGAAAAACCAAAAACAGCTTCTAGAAAGCTCTACTAAATAGACCCAAAATATGATTCTTACCACTTTATACTGTCACAATTTCTTACTTTTTTTCTTCCCTTCTATTGATAAAAAACAAGCAGACCCTAACTAATTTGGTTACAAATATCTGAGGTTGGGGTCATTTTATTTAATTCCTAAAAAATGAAAGTAAACACCAAAATTCAAAATCAAGAACATAATTCCCCTTCCAAAATTTTAGTTTGTGATACTTAATTAATAAACACACCCTTATAAAATGGTATCCATCCCCTAATATATGTTTTGCTTCGAATTAGTATATTCTACTCTAAATATATGTGTGTGTATATATATATATTGCATAGGAGTCATGTATTCAGGTTCATCCCCTTGGTTTATGGCTTTTCAACCCCCAATAATCATAAATCTTTTCATTTATTTAATCATTCGTACAATAAATCCATGATGTTCTCAACTTGTGCTTAAACAGAGTTTTTCAAGTATATTTATAAATTATTTACCTCCTTTCCGATGACAATAAAAAACATAAATTACTTCCTTTTTTATTTTATTTTTTTTAGACATATAATTGTGTTTTTGAGCATGATAATCTGTCGTGTCTTTGACTATGGAGAGGGAAGGGGGGAAAAAAAGGAAGAGATAAAAAATAGAGAAAACAAAAGTTATTAGATTACTTTAATGCTATGTTTAGTAAGATAAGTATCCTACCCATATTTGCTTATCAAAAATTTTTCATAATTTTTTCTTCCCAAAGTTAGAAGGATTAAAAGTGATGGGATCCATGAATTTTCAGTTGTCTTTCCTTCCTAAATTCTTCTCCACCAGACATACAAAATTATATTTTCCTTTTCAAAATATATGATCAAATTTCCTTTCAATCCCTTTTCCACTCTACCAAACAAAAGCCTGAGAATAAATTTTTTTTTTTTTTTACTTATTTTTCTATGATTCCTTTTTTATTTTGAATTTTCAAGTTTATTCGCATGTGCTAAATGACAAGAGTATTTTAGTGAGAAGATTACTTATTATTTGTTAGGAAAGAAAAAAAAAAAAAAAAAAGAATAACAACAACAACTACCACCAAAATACCTTGAGATTTAAATTTTAGTATTCGGAGATAATGTGTCAAAACTACTTGCATTAATTTGGTTCTGCTGCTATTAAGCATTGGATTCACCGGACACAAATATTGCAACAACAATTCAGCGATGTCAGATATTAACAATGTGGGACAACTTTAATTTGAACAGTGTTGCATGCCAAAGTCTAGCTCTATTATTAGGGAAGATTATCCAAACAACTATCTTTTTATTCATCTATTGATCAATATAACACAAATTCCCTACTTTTGATCAACATAATACGGATTTTAGTTAACTTTAGTCTAATTTTATGTCAAATTTATCTAGTGTTAATATTTTGTATCATGTTGGTTTAATAGTCTTTAAATTTGTATCATTTAAATGATTTCTCCTAAATTATCATGATAAATGAGCTTTTGTAAAACTCATCTAAAAAGCTAGGTCAAGTAGATAGGGTGTTTAATATACATCTAAATCTCATAACAATTCAATAAATTAATGAAGCGGGACAAATTTAACTTCTAACATCAACTACACAATGCAAGGAATTTCAAAAAAGTCAAAAAGGGTGAGGAAAAATGTTCTATACACTATTTTAATTGTTTGGGTTCTAATTTCAAGTATTTTTAGGATATCTAATTTCAAGCTTAAGATCTAAGTTACTGATATATATATATATATATATATATAATGCTTAAAATTATAGTCCTTAGTCCCACAATGTTAAGCATCTATGATATTACATTGTGACTATAATCATTGCATCCCCCGAAATCTTCAAAGCACAGTGAGCAAAATTAGGATCCCAAAACTAATTTTAAGGAAGATTTTGGCACATAATTTATAGTCTTGATTTCCCATCAAGTAGCCTAAAATTTGTTGGCTTTCTTCTAAGTCAAAAAGGTGAGGCTTCTTTTCCATGTGGTGGGGACTAGGCTTATGAATGATCCATAGACCAAGGACCCTGTCCTTTTTGTAGTACTAGAAATAGGAAAGTATATATCTTTTATCTGTAAAGCACATTGTTATTATATTAGATACAACAAAAGAGAATAAAAGAAATGTTTGCTAAGATTCAAAAAAAAAAAAAAATGTGTAGGCTTAAATTATTGTTCTTTTTTCTTGAATTAGCCCCTATAGCTAGCTTCTTCTTTTTATGAATTATATGAATTGTTGTTTAAAAAAAGATTCTTTTTTGCATACAAAACGTGACGCTGTAAATTAGACTCAACCCCACAATAAGTACATATCATTGTTACTATATACCAAGTGGAGGCCAGCAGAATTCATATCTTTATCTTTGTCTTACAATTTTGATTGCTAGAATTGTCATTATACATTCATATTTTGAAGGCAAAACCAAAATTAAGAGGTTTTAAATCCGGATTAATGAGAAAATTGCAATCCATTCATATTCTACAACCATTCATCTTCAAATATGGATATGCAACTAAGCTCCTTAACACGCCTATGTGCAAAGTACCCTAAATGCTCAATCATCCGTGCATGTTTATGGTGTATACTTATGATTACTCACTTATATACAAGTTATAGGTTCTACTATAATATAGGACAAGTAAAACAACATAGGCCCTCACCAATATGATCAAGTACAAAGTTACGTTGCGTCGAGTCGGAATTGCTGTCCCATTGAATTTTTTTGTTTCAAAATTTAATCTGAAATATTTTGTGATTTTTCCTTTTTTACCCGTACTCAAAATTAATAATGTCACGTAAGATCCCACTAAAAACTCTACTCTTTTACCTAAAAGCTTATTGGTGGATTTTAGGCATAAGGAATACTTTTGTTAAGGTATCATTTACTCGACTATGAAAGTTTGCTTATGAGAGCCTCCAAAATACAACAAACCAAAAATCTTAACAAGTAGTAAAAACTAAAAAATGAAAAATAAAATAAAATAAAATAAAAAATAAAACGTGTCTTTTGATGAAGTGGTTCAATTGTTGCAACAGAAATGTTACTCAGCCAAGATGTCTCCTCATAAATGGATGTGCAACTGAGTTACTTAACGCGCCTAGCTATGTGCCGCCCCACTGAATTTTTTTTTTTTAATTTCAAAATACAGTATGAAATTTGTTGTGATTTTTTCTTTTTACCCATAATCAAAATTAATTATGTCATGTAAGATCTCACTAAAAGCTCTACCATTTTACCTATAAGCTCATTGATTGTATTTACGTTGAGTAACAAATTTTCGATGATATTAAGTATACAATTATCATACATAACTTAATTTTACTATATATCCTATTGAACTAAAAGATTAGCTCTGTGGCTGAATACGATCCTCTTGCATCTTTGTCGAGCCAGACATTTGGTTCATTGTCATGGGCTATAATAGTAGTACCCAACAAGTAGTAACTTGGGTCAAGGCAACTACAAATAGGAGATGTCTAGAACCTTGAAACAAGATCAGGTGGCATGTACGGTCTTTTTTTAGAACAGTATTTTGGGATGAAATGATTATGAAAAAGATATAACCTTGAATGATTATTTCTCAACAAGTGTAAAAAAATGTGTAGATTAAATTAATTTGAAAGAGTATTGGGTTCTAACAAAAAGAAATAAATAAAAGGCCTGATACTGGTCTTTTTTAAAGTTTATGAACCAATATAAGATGGGACCAATAGTTCGGGGGTAAAAACGAAGCCAACTTTTCTCAACTTTATCGTACCATTTTACGGTACATCACGATGTAAAATCAATTCGGCTAGATCAGACGAGATTATTATTGTTTGGCAAATTTTCATATGTTGGGAAAAAAATTACATATATATATATATATATATATTTTTTTTTTTTTTCAAAAAGGAAGATTACAATATTAAGGACATATGTAAACTAACCAAAAACTGTTAAGTGGATATTAACACTTTGTATGCATGAACACAAATATACATAATTTATCAATGTTTACTTTAATATGAGACTACGTTTTCTTTTAGTCGTCGATAGTTAAAAAAAGTTTATCAAATATATTCACATGCACCCAAACTCTTTGAATGTTTCTATGACCTCTCTCATCATAATAAGCCTTAACGGCAACACACCCTACTCTAAAAGTTAGGAACAACAAAAATTATGAAGGTAAAATCCCCATTCTATCCTTAACAAAACTATACTCTTGATATAATTTAAGTTTCTGCATACTGCCTCTATATCAAAGTAATAACTAAATTCGGCAAACTCAATTTACATTTGTCATATATCTCAATTATACCAAATAATGACATCCAAGATAATAGTAGATTTTTCCTAAAAGTATCGTTTACTTAATTTTGAGTTACAACTCTTATTGCATTGTAACATAAAAAAATAAAAAAAATAAAAAGGTGTTAACTGTCAACACACAGGATTGTGTTTTCGTCGCATACTAATGCAGGCTCTTTTCCCTTTTTTTTTTTTTTTCCTTCACCTTAATAAAAAGGACAACAAGAGCTTTCAAAAACTTGTCAAATATCATTGGCGGATCGATTTCTCTAAAGAAAGCAATACATATTAACCTATAATTAGTTCCGAAAGAATAAGATTCCAATGTAGATTAGATGCAAATTACCAACTAATTAAGCACCACATGTCCTAATTATCTAAATGCTTTACTTTCCAACAATACCCCAAATTTTAATATTAAAACATTTACAAAAAAAAAAAAAAAAGATATTAAAACAGCTTTTGTCTCTTCATCTCCATTTTAAAAGCAATTGTTTCTAACCTTTCGTTTGAAATTTTGAAAGCTTGTTAAATTTCTTCTTTAAATTAATTTATCACTGACCTTTTTATAACAAGGAAAAGTTGCATTAAAGATAGATCTTAACATATGAGTGATGTGTCCAAAAATAAAGGAAAAACAAATTTACTCTTATCTTCAATCAATTTTAGGGTTTTACGAGAAATATGAAACCACACGGAACGTTTAGAAATTTATATTCAATAAATGAATAATATTTAACCTAAATTCATGGAAAAAATCACTTGCTTTTTTGTTTTTTAGGAAAAAAATCTATAGTTAAAAAAAAGTACCTAGTCAAATTTTATAACAAGACATGAAGAAATAATGATCAGTATGAGCCACTTCTCATATCAAAATTATATCGTATTAAAGAAATATGATAAGTTAATGTTCCTCCCACCTAATTCTTCGTATTTAATTTAGTCCTCATTCACTTCAATCAACAAAGCCAAATCTCAAAGCCAAGACGAATATGATTGGATATTATATTGAAAGTTGTTTGGGGGTATTTGTGACGCTAAGTAGGACAACTAATAAAAAATAAATCTCATCAGTAGACTTTATATTATGAGATTCACTTTCTGTTAGAGTATAATGTCAAAAATTACTGAGGTGTTTTAGTATTATTCTTAGATATCACCACTTTTCATTTACTACACCTTGAAAGCAACTAAGCTCCACAGTAGAAAATTCAATACCGATAGACAATCGATTCCATCATTAAATTTAAATGAAGTAGAAAAAGAAATAATGTGTATTGGACTCTACACGGAAAGATTTTAGTGGAAGAAGAAGAAGAAGAAGAAGAAGAAGAAGAAGAAGAAAAGAAAAAAAAAAAGCTCCACTGAAAGCAACAGGTGTATGTAACATGTCCTAAGCCCGTAAGAAAATAAAGAATTAGGAGGTCCAATACCGCCTCTGGTCTTCCCCATAAAACCATGAACCCAAAAAGTGATACCTGTCCTCTCTGAGTTCTGTTTCTGCAACAACCGATCCAAACAGATCTCAGCCATTCATTTAGGACACGTGTTACAATCCTACGCATATTTCACGTTCATGGAACCAAATGCACTTGAAGAGGCTACCCATGGTTTTGGGGGGGCAGCTTTGTTCCAAATAAACGGTGGATTCTGCAAAATCTCCAATACCAAAAAAAAAAAAAAAAAAAAAAGAGTAAATATTTCAACAAAGCACTTATATTGTTCAGAAAATTAACCCGAAAAAAACCGACTTTTGTTAAAACATTACATTATTTTTCTGGATTCTCGTGTCAGTTAAGAAAGAAGGATTTAGTGGATAACGTGGCCAAAAGTTAGGCCTTAATCACGTGCATAAGTACAAGTGAGCAGTTGAAATTACCTTTTCACCCTTCACAAACTTCAAATGACCCACAGAAAAGATGGGAGTATTTTCGGAATAAAATTAGGACAACAACAAAACCGGCAACCGACAATAACAGAAACCAAAGTGAAAACAAGTGTCTAACTGAGGTGCTAGAATTGGAGGGAAACCATCAAACTATGGGAAACGATACCTGACCCCTTTGATTCTCTACACTACCAACTCCCTCCTTTGAAAAAAAAAAAAAAAAGAACAGAGACGAAAAAGGGTTGGTTATAAATATCCAACCAAATCCCACAACTTCAATTCATCCAAACCTTCAAAATCCATTTCCAAGAGTAGTTTTTGAAGATCCGCCTGTTTATTTCTTAGTTTCAATTTCTTGTCTTTTCTCTTTTTTCATTTTGTTTTAGAATTATGGCAAAAAATTCAGCTCAGTCTTCCCTTGACAAGAGCAGCTTGGCTGCTCTTGACCAGAGGCTCGCCATGGCTCAACGCTGCTCTAAAGGTGTATAACACATATGTATATAACACACAAATTTATATATTTTTTCTTTACAGTATTTTTAGTCTAAAGTGATCTTTGTTCTCATGTGGGTTCATGATTTTAAACCTCATTTGGTTCTTAGAAAATTATCAAAGCCTAAGCTATCATGCATGTGAACCCAACAATGTGATTAAGATTTGGTGTTGGTTGGCCCCAACAACTAAGTAGATTACAAATGATTTTTTTTTTTTTTTTTGTTTTTTTTGTTTAAAGAACAAAAATGGATAAGGAAATAAACCCATAGCAGGGGGGACCATATATCTATTTATGCATCAAGTATATGTGTATATATTTTTATTCTTTATTAAGGCAAGTTTGGTTTTGCACAAAATCGTAAAAAAATGTGATTACTTTGGCTGAAACTGATTTTGCGTATGATCATATATTTGACCTTTTTTCCATTTTTCTCTAATATTTTATTTATTTGTCTTCTTTTTTGTACAAAAACAGAAGGTGTGAAAGCTGGAGCCAAGGCAGCTGTTGTTGCTAGTATTGCAACTGCCATTCCTACTGTAAGTCTGCAACCTCATAACCTTTAAAATTCACATCTTCGGATTTAAATTAAAAAAAAAAAAAAAAACCGTTTTCTTTTTAACTCCTACGTAAAGATACATAAAAAGAGCTTTTCTTTTGAATTGGAAAAAAAAAAAAAGTAAAAATGGGAATTACATATTTTATCAAGAAGTTTATCAAGGTTAAACTATAATTTTGGTTGCAGTTTGCTAGTGTGAGGTTGCTGCCATGGGCAAAAGCTAATCTCAATCACACTGCTCAGGCCCTCATAATCTCCACAGGTTAAGATCTTCAGATTATTGTCATTTCTCTAAAACATATATATATATATATATCTATATCTATGTATGCATGTTTGTATGTATTAATTAATGGTGTATTATTGACGGATTTTCTTGATCTGATGGGGCAGTGGCTGGAGCAGCATATTTCATAGTTGCAGACAAGACTGTCCTGGCTACAGCAAGAAAGAACTCCTTCAAGCACGCCTCTAACAACATCGAAGCTTGATTGAAATTTGGTTGGGCATCTCAAGTTTCAAACCTTGGTTTGTACCTCAATGGTCTAAGGAAACATTTTATTATGTAATTTTCCATCTCCTTGTGAATAAATAAAAAGATGGGTTTTCTTAGATCGTCTAGATGCAGATAATGTTCCATCCCAATCCAACCTCTTATTCATGTAAGGAACATAGTTTGCAAAGTTCCCACATAGGAACAATCAAAATATGGGCTTTTACTTTATAAGATGTTGACTACATAAATATATACAAGAGTTGGTCTATATTTGTATATTTTATCAATTACAACTTATCTACATCAACAACAATAATGTCGGGAATCCCGACAATTCACTTGTCACGTGAGTTGGTATCCCTAAACACTGCTCAAATCACCAATGGTCATTGCATGAACACGAGCCGTTCTTAAAGTGGTGAAACCGGTTTCGATCTCTGGCTATGATTTCCCTATTGAAGATATTGGATATTAGCTTTGTAGCCGAATGACAATTTGCACAAACACGAAGATTCTTTACGATTCGAATTGTTGTCCCCGGCTTTGTACTGATCAAACCAAACGCAATGGCCAACTTTTCACTGTGATGACTCAAGGAAACTTCTTTTAGTTCCTCATCCATGTCGTAGAGAACCTTGGATGTATCCGGCACAAACCCGGAAATATCCAAAAGCCTGTCTATCTCATTCAACATTTTATAGATGTCTTTGCTTAGTGGATGTACTTTGTCACCTACAAGGAACTCATGAACCACATTATCCACCTCAATAGAGGTACATCCGGGAACTTTCTTCATTCCTTTATCGTGTAGTTTGGTTCTTATTCTTGCTACATCATCCCATCTACTAGCTCCAGCATAGATGTTTGACAACAGAACATAAGGACCGGGATTTTTGGGTTCTAGTTCAAAAAGACGCTCAGCAACAAATTCACCCAATTCAACACGCTTGTGGACTCTACAAGCTCCAAGCAGAGAACCCCACATAGCACCATCTGGCTTCATCTCCATATTCTTTATTAGGGTCTCTGCTTCGTCGAACAACCCGGCTCCGCCCAGAAGATCGATCATGATTCCATAGTGTTGTAATTTTGGTGAAATATTATAATCCTGAACCATTGAACTAAAATATTGGCGTCCAAGATCTAACAGACCAGCATGGTTGCAAGCAGATAGAACAGCAACAAATGTAATGTCATCAGGTTCAAAACCCTCGTCAACCATGTTTGAGAAAAGCTCAAAAGCCATACTTGAATGACCGTGTACCGCTAACCCAGATATCATTGCATTCCAAGAAGCCATGCTTCTGACTATCATACCATCAAAGACTTGTTTCGCAGCCTCTATGTTTCCACACTTTGCATACATGTCAATGAGACTCGTCCAAAGGGAATGATTGGTACAAGTATGAAACTTCTTGTCTATATAAGCATGAATCCACTTGCCAAGGTTAAGTGCACCCAAGTGAGCACAAGCGGGAAGTGCAGCTAATAAAGTGACATCATTAGGCTCTAAATCTGATCTTAGCATAGTCCGGAACAATGCCAAGGCTTCTTTGTAGTTGCTCATGTTAGTATAACCACCTATCATGACATTCCACGACACAACATTCCTCTCATTTAGACCGTCAAACAAACCTCGAGCAGTATCTAAATCTCCACATTTTGCGTACATGTCAACAAGTGCATTAACAAGCGGAAGACTCAAACAAAGTCCAGAGTCCTCAATGCAAGACCGAACCCAATTGCCCGATTCAAGATTACCCGACTGAGCACAAGCAGAAAGAGCCGTCACAAAACTACTTTCATTTGGCTTCACATTCTCTTTCACCATCGCCCGAAAAAATTCTAACGCCTCATCAAACCGACCGCTTTGAGTACATCCCGAAATCATGGCATTCCAAGACACGACATCTCTCATGGGCATATCATCAAAAAGCCGTCGAGCCTCCTCCACTCGACCCCTCGACGCATACACAGTGATCAAGGCCGTAAAGGAAACCGCGTTTCTCACCGGACTTTTATCAAACACCATACGTGCACTGTCCAACTCACCGTTTTGAGCATACATATTGATAAGAGACGTGTTTGTGAAAACATCAGAGTCAAGTCCAAGCTTCAGAACCTGCGCATGGAGCTGTTTCCCTTCATGGGTCGCCCTTACTTTCGTGCAGGACTTGAAAAGAACAGGAAAAGTGTGAGAATTTGGGTTCACACCAGACAGACACATCCGAACGTAGAAATCAATGGCCAGAGACGGGTTTGGGCTCAAAACATGGCCGCGAATGAGGGTGTTCCAGACGAACTGGTTGGGTTCTTGGATGGAATCGAGAACGGAGACGGCGTAAGAGAGGTCGCCGAAGGGGGAGAGAGAGCAAAACTCGACGAGCTTGCTTTGGCCGTACGGGGTGTTGTGGAGGCCGGTTTTGATGAATTGGGCGTGGACTTGTCTGAGGGAAAGGAGGTTCTTGCATTTGGAGAGAAGGTGAAGAGAGGGATGGGTTTCGAGGAGCTTGTATGGAGGGTCGGAAGGGGGTGGGAAGTGCAAAGTGTATGGTGAAATGGGGAGTGAAGATTGTGATGATATCGCCATTTTTTCGTCTCAATTGGGCGGTGCCAAGCCAACGATCAAAGTTCGGACTTGCAGTGAGTTCAAAAACTAAATAAATTAATAAATTAATAATAATGATGATAATGATGATATTAATTTAATAATTATATTAATAGTAATATTTTAGAAATTTTATCTGAATATGAGAAAAAAAATTTTAAAAAAAACCAAAAAACAAAAAACAAGTTCACAAAAGATCTGAAAATAAAAAAAGAAAGGCAAGAAAAAAATTACAAAAAAGATAAAAGGATTAAAATGAAAAAAAAAAAAATTGACCGCAAAGACCGGACTAAATTGTTGAAAAATAAAAAAGGTTGAAAACAAAAAAAGAAAATTGAGGGACAAAAAAAAATGCAAAACATTTTCATCCAAAACGAACCGTTTTTGATGATGGAGAAAGTGTACAATAACATACTTTCTCCTTTCTATATATGTAATGATAAGTAATAAATAAAAATTGGAGTTATTGGACACTATTATTTTGAGAATGATTTTGTCTTGAGTGTGAAATAGAAATGAAATTTATTGGAGAATAGTACTGATATAGATATATATTTGAAACTGTAATTGATTGTATTTTTGGAAAGAATACTTTGAATTAGTAATGACCATTTTCCTTGTTATCCGGTTAATCCCCAGGGACTCACCTTAAATGATAGGGAAAACCCGATTTAAATGGATTCAGATTATAAACGGGTTAAAATTTTAACCCATCACAAATTATTGGGTGAGGACGGGTTTAGGTGTCACAATCCTATCCCACTTAGCCACCCCCATTTAATTATAGATTACTTTTATCACAAATACGTTATACATGAAATTTTATATTATATGATTTTAAGTATTAAACTTTACCATATTTGATATTTGAAAATTTATTGAACAATTTAACTTAAAGTGTCCTACATACATTATTAATTGTTTAATTTTTATGTGATGAAAATTTATAAAGGGATAGAAGGGGTTATCCCACAAGTTGATGGGAAAACCTACCCCATCCCCATCAATTTAAACGAGTTACAGGCAGGTATGGGAGTGCTGTCATTCATATGGCGGGTTGGCGAGAAGATCACTCCGTCCGGAACCCACCCCATTGCCATCTTAGTTTGAGTAAAAGAAAAGATGCAGAGCTGTGAATACAGGTCACTCTAGCTAAAAGGAAAAATAGGTTAGGCCACCCAATTTGACGGATGTGAATTTTGAAAATCCAATCAAACCGATCTAATAAATATACTGATTTTTATTTCTAACACATGAGGAGACTCGAACTCCATAACTTATGATAAAATTAAGTGTGATCTTATCACTAGATTATACTTGTAATCACAATCAATACACTTCTATTAAAAATAACATATATTATGTACAATAATATTTTTTTAATCTTTTTTAACACATCCCTTTAGCTTTTTTTTTTTTTTTTTTTTTAAGACACAAAACATCAATTTCTTTTTTCTCAAAATTCAAATCCGATGAATTTCACAATATTTTCTTTTCTCTCGCAATTTGTTCACCCTAAAACATCACTTTCTTTGCACGGTTGAAGACTCATATACTTTGCTGATGCTCTATTATGAAGCTTCGAGCTGTCAAGCCTAAGGTCACGGGCCACCACCTTTTGTCCAGCTCCGATTCCCACTTTATCTTCTATTTTTTGGGTTGTCTCGTTGTTGAGCCTACCATATCGTTGAATCTTTATGTCACCTTTATCTTAGATTTTTGGACTTTAGAAATTTATCTTTATCTATTACTATATTAAGTGATTTTGATTTTATGTTATATAATAAATGGATGATAGAAGATTATTAACTTGATTTCATGGTTGTTCAAATTATGTCCCCCTTGAAACATAGAGACACGTTGTTCAAAGTAGCGTACCCCCACTCTCAAAGGAATATATGGTCGTTTTACTTTTATATTTTCGTCATGTTGTACATATATATACATATATACATATATTTGAAAAATCTTAATTTTGTTTTATCGATATAGTACAAACAAGCATAATTAAATGACATACTTTATAAAGTTCTAAAAAAAAATTAAAAAGAAAAATGACATACTTTATCCGTAAAAGAAACGGCACATCGTTTGTAACTTTATATATGCATCATGACAACGACATGACCGATAAAGTATTCAGTCGTTTTTGTGTGTCCAAGTGAAACGACCTAACATCTTTTCCTTCCCTCTAGAGAAAAAACGACTTATATTTGCGTCTTGGAAAATCGACTTAACAAGTCTTTCTTTTCTTTTCTTTTTTTAAATCTTTTTCTTTTTCTTTTGCTTTTTGAGCTCACGACATGTCTTTGAATGCACACTTTTCCAGGAACCCAAAAAAAAAAAAAAAAAAAAAAAAAAAAAAAAAACTCTAACTAACTAACTAAAAAGAAGCTTAATGGGTAACATGTGTATGTCTGTGTGTGTGTGTATATAGACACATGTAATATTATACTTTACAACAACAATTTTTTTTTTTTTTTTCATTTTGAATATTAGTGTGTAGATGTTGAAATCTGTGACAAATATGTATTTAGTGGAGTTTATTCATAAAATATATTGAGTTGATTTTTCGTTAAGGCCCTTGTGATTAGGCATATAATTAATGGGACGGAGCAAAATGGAGCCCCGCTTGTCCCGCCCCTAATTATCATAATCTGAATTTGTTGGGTTTCACGGATTTAGTCAAAAAATGAAAAGGGTTTGATAAGGATTTGTTAGGATTTGGTTTTGTGGGAAGAAAAAGGAGAGAATCAACATCCTCTCTACACTTTTTTAATGGATTGCCCAGTGGAGATTATTAATTATTTGTCCTTTTTTGAGCTTCTGAGATCTCCTGTTGTGGAGTAGAAGAGAGATATAAAGTCTGAAAATTGTGGAGTTTTTCTTTCTTTTTCTTTTTTAATTAGTATCAACGAAACGATGCAAGTAATTTAACGATAATTTGGTAAAATAACAAAGCTAAACAGAGCCATAGATCAAGGACGACGAACCTCTATAAAATACGTCTTTCTCTCTTTTCTCATCAATATACTTTTTGCATATTATAATCAACTAATTAAACCAAGCAAACTCAGAATCTCCGTCAATGACCCGAGAATAAGCTTCTAATTTTATATCCTACTAGACTCTCACTTTAAGCATAATGAATCTAAACATCTAGGGTCATTAAGAAATATTACAGGAATTTGTATATTTTAATAAAATTGAATTTTTAGAAACATGATAAAAAAACGTTACAAATCTAATAATTCGTGGACGAATTGAGGAATTAAGCCACTTAATAAATATGATGGACGACCAATTACCTGAGTTAGGCCGAGCTTTCCAACCTCAACAAGGATAAAAGTTATGAAACATGTTACAAGTTCTTTAATGTCACATCAAAATCAGAGCAAGATTAACTGTACATAATACGTAATTCTATGGAGTATAAAGGAAATTTAATTTGGCAATTTATAAAATGGATTAGACTGATAGATTTTTTTAATGTGTCTTTGTTCTAGCTAACTCTATCACTGTATCACATATTGTCCTAAGGGTATGTTTGGTGACAGGAGAGGGATGGAGGGATAGATCTAATCCCTTTTTTGGTTGCATGGAAGAGAGGAGGGAGAGGAGAGTGGACGGACCGAATGTTACCTCCTTCTAAAATTCATTGGATTCCACCAATCCATCAACTTTTTGTGTCAAAAGTCTTTTTTACCTGAAAATAATATTAATAAATTATAGAAATAATCAGTATATAATTAGACAAATAATATCATTTATTATTTTAACACTCCCTCCCTCCTACCAACCAAATACAACCTACAGGTCTATAATCAAGTTTTTTTGGTAAAACACAAAGACAAGAACTCACAATTCCTACAGAGATGATCGACCGTATGGTCTCCAGGAGGACACTAGTGGAACCATAAGTTTATGTTATCATTCCAGGCAATTACTGACTAAAATGGAAATTATTGATACTTATAACCTCACTCCCACCGATGTGGAACTCGCTAAGTGGCTACCACTTTTTTTGGTAAAACCAAGACAAGAGCATACAATTCCTATAGGCAGATCAACTACAGGGCCTTCCAGAGTAGGATACTAATTAAACTATGAGTAGACGCATTAAATTACCATTTCAGATAATTGCTAACTGAACGAGAACTTATAAACATTTATACATTGCTTAAAGTTCCCATCGATGTAGGATTAGGCCATAATCAAGTTGTGCACTTCATTTCGTTTGGTCAAGTTTAAATTGAGCTCTTTAATCCGTGCAGGCATTGGCTGGAAATAAAATGGTACGTACAAATACGAAGTTACAAAGCAGACCACGGGCTGATGAATTATGGACCCAAAGAAAAAAGAAAGGGAAAAAAAAAAAAAAAGATTCTGGAATTTCTTCCTTGCAATCCATATTCCAACGGCAAAAACAGAGAAAAGAGAGCCCAACAGCAACGGGTATTATTCTACACATTGGCAACGTAGAGTCTCATTCCAAATATCCTTTCGAAAGTTTCAAGAGATCCCTTTTATTTTTTTTCTACATAAACATTCGGCTATAAAAAAAATGTGTTAAAAGGTGATGGAATATTAACAGGAGGTCACCGGCTACCGGCTGCATTATGCATTGAGAACCGCCACTTGTTACGTTATGCTTTGGTGTGCTTTTTATCTTATCACCATTTGAACTATTTGAGAAAATGCTCCATTTTTTTTTTTTTTTTGGTTTTTGAGGGAAATAAGAATTTTTTTTATTTGAGAAAATGCTAGTGAGAACTAATAAAACTTATTATTTTAGTATTGTGTGTTTGCTTTTACTTTAGCATTTTCCTTTTGAGGCACATTAAAAAAAAAAAAAAAAAGTTGATAGGATAAATATGATATTTAAAATGTTCCTAACGAGCAATAAAAATATTAAAATGAGGTTTTTATAAAGTTCTATGAATTAAGACTCTGTTTGGTTCATCAGTTTGAGTTGGAAATTTTAAGTTTTAATAGTAATTTTTGTTGACTTTTCAGAAAAGACAAAAAACTTTTTCAGAAAAGACAAAAAAATTTTTCAGAAAAAGACAAAAAAATCAATTCAAACTATAATTTGAATGATGAACCAAACTGATGCTAAATGTTCCTTGAATTTTGGGTTATTCTCATTTTGTCCTTTGAACTTTGGATACTCTCATTAACTTTGAATTTGTCCCATTTAGTCTCTTCTATGGGAATTTCAGTATTAAAAAAAAAAAAAAGAAAAAGGAGAGTTTGTCTCACTTAACCATTTAGATTAGAGTTCCTATTAAAAAACAAATGAAAAGTACCACATGACTGGACTTAATCCCTCTTTTTATTATGTCTGTTTTTAATAAAAATTCCTAAAGTAAATAGTTAAATGGGGAGGAATTCAAAATTCAGGAGTAAAGTGTGAGTTTTTAAAGTTCAGAAGACATAATGAGAGCAACACTAAAATTGTGGGGATTTAGATGAGAATAATCCATGTCTTACTGAAGCTCTGATACAATTTCCAAAGTGTTTTCAAAATACCAAAGAAATCACAATTTGTGACTTTAACTTGAAGTTTTCTTTAAAAAAACAAAGCTTTTATGATCCAATTTAAACTCTTAAAAGCAATTTTTGAATGTAAAAGACCATGTTTGTTTTGTAAACTCATTTTCAGAATGGGGGAAAAAATAACAAAAGAATGTTTTCCCAACTTTTTTCATCATCATTCTCATTTTGAAAAATGGAGGACATTCTCACACATAATTTATGCAGTACTCTTTTGGAATCTTTTTGAATTCTTCTTACAATGCACTATTTCCAATACCATTTCTTCTAATTTTATAACCTTCAAAACAAATTTTAGACTTTTTTCATTTTTAAGAAGGATAATTTTTTTACACATCTAATAGGGTATTTGGCACACCAACTCAAAATACTCATCTCAAAATTTTTTTTGTCTTTTTCCCAAAAAGTTTTTTGTCTTTTCTGAAAATTCAAAACAATTTACTATTAAATCTTAAAAATCTCAACTCAAACTACTCCACCAAATTCTCATTTTCAAAATGAAAGGGCTTCTCATTTCAAATAAGAAAATTTTCCATTTTGAAAATGAATACAAGATCCAAACGGGCAAGCATCTTGCAAGAAGCAATGCAGAACACAATTTTAACTTATAGGAGCCTACTTGCCAAAAAAAACAAAAAAAAAAAATAATGTAGCAACCTAGCTACTCGCACAATCACCCATCTTAGTTTTATTAAAAAAAGTTGAATCTAGCAAACTAATCTATTTATATATATATATATATTGGTTTGAAAACTAGGCTATATATAGGTGCTGGTTTATTCGGTTAGAGATTGTTATGATCTAGAGCATTCTTGCTAACAATTCAGAAGCAGAAATAAATCCATTCCTAGGTGCAACTGTAGAGTTGAGATATTGATTAACTAAATGACCAGGACGTAGATAGGATTCAAAACCTCAATTTTGAATTCTCAAAATCTGGACACTTACATGAGTGTAGATATAATTTAGCGATAATTTCATTCTGATTCCACTACAAGATGTACAGTTCAAATTCCCAAAAAAAAAAAAAAATCTAGACACATCTAGCCAAAGATGAGAACTTTTTGAATATCTCTTACTTATTAGGGACATGAAGCCCCAATTTGGAATGATTTGTGAAGTGATGATTTCAATTAATTAGGCATGAGTAGTCCATGATTAGTTAAGGTTTTTCTAGTGGAGGCTAGTTGAAAATATCATGTTATCATAGAAAGAGAGAGGGAAGAAAAAGGAGAATATTCAAAAAAAACGAAAGACAAGGCTATGTTTTGCCCTAATGAGGTTAGGATGTGGATTCTTTAAGTATTATTGTAGAGAAATGGCCCCAATTTAAAAATAGTCACATATCGGGAATAAAGAGTGTATATAAGGGGGCACTGTCTAAGGTTATATTTTTGCATTATTAGGAATATTCATTATGTCTGGTAAAAAAAAAAAAATGGTGATTAAGATTCTTCCTTATCAAATCCTAGGTCAACAAGTGATCGTCCCTTTTTGCAGTCTATTATGCTTGCATGGACTCATGTACAACTGACATGTCAGCAAAGTGGACCCCACATTCCATGTACAAAGGGCCAGTATCTATCATCTGTTAGAGTATATTCTAGGATGAGGGTTCTGTGACTTGCAATTAAATATGCTAATTTCCCCTCCTTTTCATTCTGCATCCACATGGGGAGTAGGGGCTGCTATTTTGTGGGGCACTTCTAATCCCAAATTGACCCTTGAGAGAAAAAAATGCTTGTTCATCTTGATCAAAACCCTACATGCATGATGGTTGCTTAAGAATTTGATCCTCGAAAACTTTAAAAAGTCCATGTCGACATGAGTTACAAAAAAGTAAACAAGTTGCGCAAACGCTCAATACTGACATCATACGCTTAAAGGTTAAAAATACATACGTATCGAAAAGCTAATCAGCCTTTAGATGTAAGTGATACGTATGACAATTACATTTGTTATTCGTATCTATCTAAAAGTATCATTGTATTAACATCAGTTGCCGAAAGTAAACTAGCTGCGCGAACGCAAACGAAATCATCCATAAGCCTTGAAGATATAATTTTTTGAAATATAAACGAAGCACATATATGACAATTAAGTTTTTTATTCTTACCTTTTATATTTAAAGGATCGAAAATTAATAAATCAACTGTCACAATAAATCAACTTTTTAACGGCAGCTCAAGAATTTGATCCAAAAAAACTTTAAAAAGTCCGTGTCGCGCAATAGTTGCAGAAAGTAAACAAGTTGTGCGAATGCACAATACCAACATCATAATTTAAGGTTAACACACACGTATCAAAAAGTTAACCAATCTTTAGATGTAAGTGATATGTCTGATAATTAAACGATAAAAGAATAATATCATATCAGCATAAGTTCTTGAAAGTTAAACAAGTTCGTGAATGCACAAAATTAATATCATGCATGACACTGGAATATACATAAACATTAACCAGTTTTTACATGTGGAATGAAACAAATGTGTCCCAATTAAGTTATTCTTATATTATACCTAAACAATGGAAAATTGAAAATTCACCTGCAAAGACGTAGCTAATTAAGGCCTGTCAAGCCCCCCCTTTAACTTTTTTTTCCTTCTTATTATGTCTGTATATGAGTGTGTGTGTATCTATATATATATATATATATATATATAAACCTCCTTAAAAATTAAAAATCCTCAAAATTTTCTCATGTAGTCATTTTTCCCTCCCTACAAAACTTTTTGACTTCGTCATTGATCACCGTCGCAACATATCAATCCAAAATTTAGCAAACAAGTTGGTCCCTTAAGGCTTTAACATTACTCAGAGTTACTCTTCTATGAACGCCATAAAATGAAATGCATTTCCTCTGATGATTTATTTTACTTTATTTTATGTTATTGGCTGAGAACTATCTAAAATGTATTCTTTGAAAAGGAAAGAAATCAGCAGTGTCACATAGAAATAATCAAAAGTAAAGTGTTTTGTGATATGCATGACAACCAAGTCTCTTATTGTATCTTGTTCTTAAACAATTGAAAAGTAATTGAAAGTAAACAAGTTGCTTAAACGCAATTGAAATCATTCATAAGAGTTGAATATATATTAAACGTAACCAGATTTTAGAAATAAAACAAAGCACTTATGTAACAAAATAGTTTGTTATTCTGGCCGCTTATAGTTAAACAATTGAAAATTAATAAATCAAATGTCACAGTATTTAAAACTTCGAAACAAGTTGGTCCTGTAACATTA